>JBBBDQ010002121.1:270000-870000 GCA_037127315.1 Ascarosepion bandense | reverse complement strand
AGGTTTTTAACCATTTTTAGTTTAAATATTTGGTTATTTTGCTTATTGTTTTAATTTTCTGAACTTTGGGAGTATTCAAGTGGATATTGGTTTTTATAAAAGGTCATTGAAAATATAAAGGTCTTAATGAATGATAAAGTCACAGGTGTTTTGTGATGAAGTCAGATGAAATAGTGAATAATTCAACTTTATTATCACAAGTGACCTGTCAATGTTTACTCTTATGAAAGAATTTACTTTTTATTATCTTCTTACTTACCTGAAAATATTTAGCTTAAAATCCTTATTCCTTCCTGTTTAACTAACCTGTTTCATCTCTTACTGACCCTACTGCCACTACCTATTTTATTCTACACTAATTTATTAATATTATATCATGATTGTTGCTAGAATTAGTTTTTACTTAATGTTTTTTCAACCCAGGCTTTCACAAAATTCCTTTCAAACCAATGGCAAACTAGAAAAATGTATTTCACAACAAATTGTCTTTTGAGATTTTTTTTTTTTTTTTCAAGATAATAAATTTGTAAATTTACATGCCATTTGTAAGTAGATAAAATTTTCTCTTTGTGTTACACAGATGGACCATAAGTCCTGCTTGCAATACTTTATCTTTTCATTGATCACCAATATTAATTTTATTTTCACAAGTTATTACCAAAATTAATGAGTGACTTTAATTTGGCATTAAAAGACTGACCCAAATTATTTTAACACTGGGTCTATTCTGGTCAACGTGCACCAGATCTAACTCTTTCACCCAGGCCCCTCAACCTCCGGCGTCTTCCTCTTCAGGTTGAGGTGTCTATTCAGTCTTAACCAAACTTAAGGGGCTGGCCATAGGTACCTGAGCATTCGTAGGTCAGTTAACCGGCCCACTGGTTTAACTCTGCTTTTTGCCCACGTGATTCTTTGATCCAGAAAGCAGAAGTGTTCATTCACTGTCAACTGACGATGTAGGCACAGCTGGGGAGTCTGTGTTAAACATTTAGAATACAGCAAAAAGAAAAAAAATAATGTCCATAGAAAGCCAAACAAACAACTGTTCGATGGTTGCACTGTTAATGTCTTTTAAAGTTTTTTTTTAGCAGAACAACTCACACATTGGAGTCCAGAGAGAGAGAGAGTGTGTGTGTGTGTGTGTGTATATAGTTCACTTGTTAAATTCTCTCAGAAGTTATATAAATCTTTTCAACAATGTTCTCTTTAGGTGGAGTCAATTCTCAAATAAAACGCTGGGACCATGGTGCCTTTCAAAGGTGCTGGTATAAACGGCAGATAATGCAATTCCAATTGTTGTTGAGCCAGTGACGAACATCAAGTTTCATATACTCAGCGGTTTTTCAATGTGACCATTATAGCGATGATACTTCTCATAGTCCTTCAGGGACTATTAAATTTTAACAATCCGCAACAAATTTGGGGTGATGCTTAAGCTTTTCAAATCAAATCTCCTTGCCAGAAACTATTCAACCTGACCTCTTCACAAAACATCAGTTTCACATAATCATTTCATAATCTTCTTCCTCCTACTTGTTCTTCTGTCATCACTGCCCGCAACAACAAATACGATCTGCACAAAGCCTCCATCTGAAACAATAGGACCAAATGCAAGTAAAATATAAAATATATTTTATTCTCCTTTTTCATACAAAGATGTCTTCAGCTAGGAGGTTGTTTAGTCCAAATTGTCAACAACCTTACTCCAGGGGTGGGAGTCCCATTCTTCCTCAACTGTACGCTCACGGTTCTGGTCTCTCTTGTCAGCACCCTCATCGGAGAGACCCGATCTCACACAACTGTACGCTTCCATGGTCGGTATCTGACTCTCCTTTTCTTCAACATTACTATGCGCTCATATAAGGAACCCGGAGGGTTATAAGCCAGGTCACCATGTGCTTAACACGAGTGTCTGGCTTAGTGAGCATTATTTTGATTTTACTTGCAAAAAATTATTTTGTTCATTTCCATTGTCTTCTGATGATTTAAATTAAATGGCACAACTTATGTTTAGATCAGATTTTGCTACTGCTAAACAAATACTCTAGTTTTACCTCGTCATTCCAATTTACTACAAATTTAATTTAATATTGCCACGTTTACTGGAAGTAGAAATTCTGTTAAAAAAATTCACAATAGAAATTAAACGAATGACATGAAGTTTCGGCCTTCTTCAGGTGTCAGGAATTTTTAACCTTTTAAACATGTGTATGTGTTTGACACTCTCTCTCACATTATAGGATTTCTAGTTTTTTGTCAGGAATTAAAACCTGCTCACTTACCCAGTTAAATAATAGTAATTTTATTTTTTAGTGTCAACCCCAATCACACCCAAGTTTATAAATTGATCCTAATTGTTGAATTTAACAGTCATCTGATTGGATTGCAAAGATTAAAATCTGGTAATTTCTCATTTATTTTTTAACTTTGTGTTAGAGCCATTTAAATCTTTTTTTTTTAAGCAAAAATATATAAGAATCTTTTAGTTAAGGAATTACTATAATTATAAGCCTTTTTCAGACCTGTATGCTCATCTTTGGGACTGGTATTGCTGGTCCAGTTGAAGAAACAAGCAAGTAACACAAAGATGAAAACTTATGACTATCAATTTATATGGATAGTGAAATTAAAACTTACCAAGGGTTTGATTCAAAATTCTAAGTGGGCTATGAAGTATGATCACAACTGATGAGAGAAAGCAAGTACAGTGACCAAGATGTGTCTATAACAACCAAAATATGCATGCTAGTTTGAATAATAAGGCATATAGAAGGAAGGGATATTTGTGGCCTAATCAACTCATTAAATTCCTGCATGACTACCATTATTATTATTTTTATTAAGACTTGCTCTGATGGGAATGCCTTTGCTAGTTATAAATCCATAATACAAATGTGCTGATCCACAAACTTGAATTTACTTGGGATAGGTTTTATTTTAAATGTTGAAACTTTAAAAAGATTTTTCTAACAAGGTAGAGACAACATGGGAGAAGCATTTGAAACGACATGGATACAATGGAAACTTCTTCAGTAATGATCACATAATCATAGGTAGTTGTGGCTAAAAGTTGAAGACCCAACATTTTTTTAAAAAATTCGAACACTATCCTATCAATGTCTAGAAACTACATTCCTCTAGAATACCTTCTTTGTCTTGACAATCTCTTAGTGAGTGTGGTGTGCGATGTCAATTATTCTCTTCTGCAGTGCTGATGGAACCACTAAGAGGTGTTCATGCAGACAAAAAATAGCTCATCTTCCCTATTTTATTATTGAACAGCAAAGGGAACTGGTTTGGTATATTGGTGTGAAAGGAAAATGACAATGCAAAATGGACAATGTTTAAGGCTTGAGTGGCATTAGCTCTTAATAAGTTGTGTAATCAGGTATGGAAATCGACCATAATGTCATCCATGATGTACACTTTGGATCTTATTTTAGTATTGTTAAAAAACTGGGTTTCTGTTTTGAAATACTCATAAACAGGGAGTGTTTGAGTGAATTCACATGCATAAATCCTGACATTATCAACTAGAAATTTAGTGTGTGCACCATCCCTATAGCAGCTTTTGTTGTGGATGCCAGTATATCTTAGATCAAAAAGACATATTCAATCAAAGTTAATAAAATATTTATCATTACCCAAAATATTAATTTTGGGTGCGCAATAGTTGTCTCAAATCCAATCTACAACAACATGATGCGAACATAAGATGAGTATAGAACAAAGTGAATCCAGAAAGTTATCGGCTTTTGATATTGAACACTGCCCTCATAGACTGAGTAGGTCTGTTCATTTACATTAGCAATTCTGAAATTTTTGGAAATCCATGATACATTTATTTGGATTTCAATCAAATTTGTAAGTGAAGATGGAACAAACAGGAACAATTTTTCAAAAGCCAAGTTGACTTGATAGAGACAAGAAACTTTTTATAGTTTAAGTGATCAGTTAATAATTATTATTTGTTTGAGGTTCTGACTCAGTTTAAATTGAAAGAACTGCAAGTAATACATTTTGTATGCCTTTCTTTAAGTATTGTGGATGAGATAATGAGGATATTAGTGGTTTTGGAAAGTACTTCTTCAGGTAATTACTGGATATTTCACATTCTTAGTGTTCTTAAATAAAATCCTATAATTATTCCAGGTTATATTAGGTCACATTCATGAGAATATATATTAATAATGTCCTTCTTGTTGGTAGATGACTGTGGGTTTGATGTTATTAATATTGTAATGAGCATTTGTTTGCAGAGGAAAGGAATAAACAAGGATTAAATTTTCAACAGTGTGTATTTGCCAATATTCTGAATATAGACATAGTTGTTTGAAATGTGGCACAAATTGTTCATATGCAGTTCTTCAAAAGGTCTTCCTATCGTATTTACTGACCTGAGCTTTATTCAAAAACTTAGGCTCAACTTTGCCATACCATTTGAGAAGTTATTAGTGTTTGAGATGATGTCTCTCATTGGTCAATATATACAAAAAAATAATTTCCATAATGGATAATTTACAAATTTTTATAAGTTTTAATCACTGAGCTGAAAAAGATATACGTTATATACATATTATGTGCTTATAAAGATATATGTAACAAATTTTACACAAAACATCTGGCCTACATAAAAATACACTTCTTTCAAAATAATGTGCATTAAAAAAATGTAGGTGATTATACATTTAAACTAAGGTATCAGTTTTAAAATAATAAAGATAAATTTTTAGAAATAATAAAACTTAAAATAATTAGATAAAATATAAGACAAGCATAAATTGATTTCAGCTTGCATTTTAATCCGTGCAAATCCAATATATTTCGTCCATGGATGAAAATGTTTTCGTCAGAATTGTTTTTTCATACATATGAAAGACGCTTTAGGCTCAGCAATTAAACAAATTTGAACTCCCCCCACCATTGTTTTAAATCTTAACTTGAACAATATTTTCATCCCAAACCCTGTTAAACAAATTTCTTAAAGCAGGTTCTGGTCCCAGAATTCAACAGTAAAATTCCTGAAACATTTTTTTATATAAACCAACTGTCTTTTGAAGTTCTCAACTTCACTTCAAAGCATTAAGCAAACTTTTTTGAAAAATCCAAAACAGAATCTCTGATATTGTTTCAAAAAACAGAATCTCTGATATTGTTTCAAAAACAATTTAAACTGCAAATATTCTATGACTAATGAATCCTCAATCCTGGATTTTCTTATATGGTTGAAAACAACTCAGAAAATACTGTAAATTTGAACACTTGTCAAGATGAATAATTCTAACATGTCTTAGGTAGCTTTGGAAATTTCATTTAGTAGTATTATTTAAGGTGTCAACTTAGAGAAAAAAGTGGAAATTCCTTTTAAAAAGTTTGGAAGAAACTTCAACATCCTGTATACTTGAAGTTGATTGAGAGAGTTACCACATTAAGTAAATGTACATAAAAATGTACAAATATGGCGTTTGCACCAAAAATTTCATTTATTCTTGGTGCACTCTGTTCAAATGCTCAACCATCATAAATTTGTGCAATGAATTCTTGGCCACAGTTGAATTAATTTTTTTTTTAAATTCTTCTGTCAATAGTTCTACCTGTATTGATATTGACATATCCCAAAAATATTTCTTGGAGTTTTTCTTCTCATCGACAAATCACAAAATGTGTGACAATTAAAATCTTATTTGATGATCCATAGTCCCATCAAATATAACAGCAACGAGTTCTATTGTTTAATCATTGCCTTAATTTCACCTTCAGTTGTAGCAATTATACAATGACCTCAGCTTAAATATTACATGAAAGTCCATAAAATGCACAGTTGGCATTTTTCTTCACAAAATCCAAATGTGATTTTACAGGAATTAAATTATTTATATAAAATACACGTTGGGTGTAATTAGATATTTTATGACATCAGTCAGTTAGTTAAGTGCCATATGTGAAACACGCTTGGGAAATCATGTCTCCAAAGAGACATGACTGACTGGGCAGAAGATTATCCCGCAGTAGGTTGCCATTGCTTTCTGCGGTAGACTGGTTGCCAGCCAAGGCTATAGAACCCAACCTGTCCTGTTATTTAACCCATAACTGGAAGGAAGAGCCGGATTAATACCTTTCCCAAGGGTATTTGCATGTAAGTGAATGCAAAAAAACTTTAACCTTTCTTTTAAGCATCTTTCATTGAATATAGCTGACAAGGATAATTTAATCTGAAGTAGGGAGAAGATTGAACTCCATGCAACTTAGGATGGTTGGAAGAATAAAAGTATTTCATTTGTATGTTAAAGTAGAATATTATTAACAGAATAGAATAACATTAATTTGTAGGAGTTAAATATTCAAAGAGAAAATGCAGTTAAGTAGTTAAATGAATCCAGACATAACAAGGTAGTAATAAAGTCTGTTTTTTCCTTTTTTTATGGCCGGCACGAAAGTAAAAAGGAAGGTAAAGCAATAAAGGAATCAAAGTTAGTTTTTAGGAGTCAGTTGAAGTGCCTTATTGTTGTTGTTGTCTTCTTTTTTGTTGACAGTGAGAATGGTGAAGATGAAGAAGAGATAAAAGAAAATAGCACTCGAGAAGAAGGAGAATGAATGTGTGTTGGGGTGCTATGTCTGGGTCAATGACTTGAAGTTTCTTTTGTCACATCTTGGTGCTGTCTAATTTCACTTCCATCTGACTGATTCAACTTTCTTTTTATAGCTAGACTTTTTCACATTGGTCTGTTAACTTTCTCCGTTTTGCATATTGCTTCCTTTCATTGGCTGAAAAATTAATTTAACATCGGATTGCGAAATTTAGCTTTGTCTTTTTTTTTCAGTACAGGGTCAATCCTTTTTCCTATTAGTCAAGATTAGGATTTCACACAGGATAGCAAAATTTGGAAAAGGTGAAGAAAAGAAGAGAGTATTCCGTGTTCTCCACAAATCAGTCTTTTATTGAGTTTTTCCAGCATCCTAATATTGTCCCATTTTTTAGGAGTTAAAACATTAAAAAAATATCAATAGTTTTATTGTCCCAAGCACTTTCAACCAGTGCTTTAGCCGTTCTCAAGGATGTTGTATGCAGTATATTTATTCTCTGTGTGTTGTACTACATAGTAGGATTTGTGTGAAGATTCTTGTAAAAGAGTAACATTTTTGAGCAGCCATGTGCCATGAGGGTGTTTCTATTTTTAGAAAGCACTTAACACACCATCTCCACTGCTGAACCGTGTCAAATTGATAGTGAGGGAATGGTGTTTAATCAATAGGGCTTCTCTAATAGTAAGATATCAACAACTATGTGATTTAAAAAAGGTCCCTCTTCCACAAGAATCTTCAAACAGTAAAAACTACTATGTAGTCCAAACACATGGAGAAAATATATATATATATATATATATATATATACTGTAATAGTTGTTACAATGGTTTATAAATTCATATGAATTTATAAACCATTGTAACAACTATTACAATATAACGCTCTACATTTGTATCGAGCACTCTTTATAAAAGTAAATGCATGAACAACAGGTAAAAAACCTACAAGTTCTACAACTTAGTTACAATATATATATATATATATATATATATATATATATATATGTATTATATTGTGAATTTTGGGCAGCGATCTCTCTTTTACACAAGTTTCATTAAAAACAACTGACAAAGTACTGCAGTAAAGTTCTTTTTACCAGAACTGTCTTTTTTGTCTGATTTCTCTCAATTTTTGATGAATGTTTAATTGAAACATTAGAATGATGTTTTCTATTTCAGATCACACGCACACTACTGTTCAAAAGGGACCCCTAAAATAATATTAAGAAAAATATTGTCTTGTTTTTCCAGATAATAAACAAATTTTAACTAAACTAAATATTCATCAAGAAAAAAACTTTGTGAAGTGTAAATAAGAGTTTATTAACGAATTGTTACTCAACTATAAAGTTATTAATTCTTTAAAAAGATTTATAAGTTATTAAACATTTGCAAAGTCTCAAGAAAACTGCAATTGAAAACAATTTTAGTGAGTGAATAAACATACACACACATAAATCACAGCTTTATTTTGAACATTGTCATCATCATCAGGACTTCACAGTAAGACAATTGTGAACAAATCTCTTTGAATCTTCTTCAGACTTCTTGAAAATGTTTTATTCAATATTTGATGTCTTTCTTTTACAGCAACTTTTATTTTCTTGTTGTTTTTGACAGATTCTTAGCACAACTGACAACTGTCGACTGAGACCCATCACTTCATTCCGTAAAGGTTCTTTGGCTGATAGAAGTTGTTGACTGAAGCTATCGTGTAACACTTTGCCAATTAGTGAAGGCTGGTCTTGATCTAGTGGTGCCATTCTTCCTACACAGCAGAATGGCCAACTGAGAAGCAACATACACAAGATATAGTTGTTGTCAATGAAAATGTTACAGATGTGCTGAGAGCTATGAAGAGATTTGTCAGACACAGGATTTGTGGGTTCGGCCATGATTTTAGCTGAAGAAGAATGAAGATAAGAATAAAATTGGATAATCAATTAAAAATGCCAAATTTATTAATGTTTGTAAATGATTCAATCATAAAGAATTAGTGAAAAAAACTGACTGCAAATTCATTCCAAAAATTAAAAACTTTTGTTATTTCAATCAATGGACTATGAAGATCTATAAGAAAGCTTAACCACAATTAAATTTAGACAATAAATGAGAAAATAAAACATTGATGTCCATACGCAAGAGCATCTAACTTTTAATCTTGGTGAAAAACAGTGTTTTTATCATATATATCCATAAATTGAGTTTTTATTGAAAAGACAAAAGACAAGCATTATTACTGGATGATTTACATTTTTGTGTTTCTTCCCACAGGTATTAGTCTACAAAAGTCACAAATTTATTGTCTATGATTTTAACTGTCAGCAAACAAGTTTTGCAATAATGAGCAAAGGAAAAGGCAAATTAAAATTCAGTTTGGTCAAATTAAGAGAAACCCAATACTTGGCCAAAGAAAATCATTCTCAATAAAATTCTAATTTTTTTTATAAAATTACTCGTCTTGGAGAATGTGCTTTTTATTGACAAAGAGTCACTTGGAAATATTTTATAAAATTCCTCACTATTTTTCTAGACTCTTTAAGATAGCAAAGAAATTTGTAAATATTTTGTATTACATATAAAGAATTGATAAGCAAAATGTAGGTCTAAATGTATATTAGCCTTGATCATGCATGTAGAAATAATGTTTACATTTAGTTTGTCTTATTCTCAAACCAATTTGAATTATCAATTTTAACAGTAATTTCAGATTCAATCTTTTTACATGAAGAATTGTCATTGTTATAGACACAGCTTTATCCAAAAAGAGATGAGTTTGAATCTCACTGAGAAGTTTTCATTGATTTCTAATCATGTACTGTCTACTCATTGTTAGAGATGAGGCAACCTAAGTAAATTTGTAATAAAGGCAGGTAAAAAAAAAAAAAAAAATTCAAAGAAATAGTCAAAATTAATAATAATGTTGGGTGAAATGATTCACTGACTGAAATTAATTTTGGTATAATTGTCTCTCCAAAGTGAGTAAAAAACAGAGACTTACTAATAAATAGGAAGGCCATTTTATCAGAAATCTGCTCAAGAGGTTATACCCTCTCCACACACACACACAAATTTTAAAATTATTTTTTATCCTATTTTTTAGTATCCAATTTGTTGACACACATGGCATATCCATTTTGTACAAATGCAGGAAAATATTCAAGATTCTCAGTCTAAAAATTTTGCTAAAATTCAGTCCAAGACATATAGATATAAAATTAAGAAATATTCAATTGGAATTTCTTTTTCCTTCCATTGTCATTCATTTACTGAATTTACAAACAAAGAAAAGGATAGATTTTTTGCTTGTGAAATGAATTTTGTGAGAAATAGGAAGAAGATAATCATTTTAAACTTTTATCTTGTTATAAATAATAACGGACTAACTAAAATTACTAATTTCCAAAATAGCATTTATAACTAACTTTCCCAGAATTTATGGTTAAAATATTATTAAAAAAGACTTGGAAACAAACAATTTTTTTATGAAAAAAGGAATGAATCAAAAAGCCTTTTTTGACCAAATGACTAAATATCAGATCTTTTTTTAAAGGCTTGTTTGTCAGGTCAAGAAATTTTCAGCAATATTTCATAGAATCAGACAAGGATAATTAAAAGTAAAAAATCTATACAGATTTGGAAAAGTGTAGAAAAAACCCTGTAAGAAAGAATATTTTATTGTCTGAAAACCTAGCAAACGTTTAATGCATCTAGACAAACATGAAAAACAAAGCAAATGTTATATAATATCATTTCTCTTCAAAATTTATTTACCTTCTTGTTGTTTTATTTGCCGTTCAACAATTGAGAACAGTTCTGTTTGTTTCAGTTGTAGGAGTAATTCATTAATAACACACTGATATTGACTGGTCACTTCACTCGGACAACAAGCATCCACTCTCTGAGTTTGTAGAAGTGTATGTTCAGCTTTTAGTTCCATTGTCAAAGATAAAAGTTTCTCAACTGCTCGGCATACAACTCTTTCCTGATTGTCTTCAGCTGTTTCTTCTTGCAAATATGAAGACCATTTTTTCAAGAATATCAATATTTCTGGTGGCGTAGAATAATGAGCACTCAAAGACCAATTGTTGGAAATGCTAAATAAAATAAGTGGACCTGAATTCTGTTTCTTCTTGAGAATAATGTAACCACGTGGCAAGCCTGAGGATAAATAATGATATTTTTTGAAATTTACTTTCATTAAGTAATAAAGGATTTCAGAAAACATTGGAAATTTGTAAAGAAACACATCTTGATATAAAAACAATTCTAAGATAGTAACTGTCATAAATGTGCATATGGTGGCATGAGAAAACAAACAAAACAAGTACCACTGGTGAGGCAAAAAGAAAAAAAAAAGAATTTTGATTAAAATTCTTCAATTACTACTTTTGTGTCATTTTTGTTAGTGTGTATTGTCAGTTTTTTTCAGGATTGATGTCTGCTGTTGCTTGATGAGGTCAAGAATTTTTAGGTGGGTAAGGCTTGTAGAATCCCTTTTGTTAGGTCTACTACTGTATGTTGATACCAGATATTATGTCCTGATTCTGGTTGGATAGGGGAACAAACAAAAACAACAAAGTACTGCCAGTGAGGCAGAAAGAAAAGAGACAAGAATTGTTAAGATAAAATTCTTTGTATTGCCATATAGACTATCAAGGTGAAATGTCTCTTTGTGGGTGAGGGAAATGACTTGAAGGCAAAGGAGAGTTGGTAATGCGTGGAGTTGATGCATGTACTGTGTTGGTTGACAACTCACCTGTGACTATGCTCCAGCATTGTGAGTGGTATCTTTAAAAAGCAGATAGGATCAACCACAGGTCAGTATTTTTGTTTTTGTCATGCCTTTTAATTTAGCAGGAACACTCATGATTGGTTCTTTTTATATTTTTGGGAGAGGGGATTTGTTTTGTGAGCAGGTTGTGATGCTTGGAGTCCTTGCACAGAAAGCAACATTTTTATTTTCCTAAAGTTCACATCCAGCTGATAGGTTTTGATGTAGAGTGAATCAGAAAAAACTAAAACAAAGCTTCTGTTTGTAGCAGACGAAGACATAAAACCGAAATGTGTTTTCATAAATTGAAAAAAAAAAAAACATTCTGTAGGTTTGAAAGGACATTAGGAAAAAAAAATTGAGTTTTGCAGATTTTTTCTTACTTAAGACAGAGTTTGAAAACAGATTAATGAAATGTTCACTTTATAACTTTCTTATTCTACTAAATCGAAATAGAAGATTAAACTGATATCATTTTATTTTTTATAATAATTCAAATTTAAAGAAACAACTTTTATTATATTCATTAAAACAAATTAGATACTTTGTTGTGAAAATAATATTCTAATATCTATGTTCAACCAATTTTTAATTGTAAACTAAAGATATGAACAAAATATTAAATATAAGTACAAATGAAAATAAGTCATTTTGAAATTTAAAAAGTTTTTTTGTTACAAGTGGAAGATTTGGAATAAAATTATTTTTACAACAGCTGTCCATGTTTTGAACAAGATTACTGAACTGAGTTTCTTTTGAAAATCAGGTGCTAATAGATTTTTAATTCTGTTACACTTGACTTATCGTTATATTTTTAAAATAATCTTAAATTGGACTAATAATGAGAACAAAGTAGAAAATTTAGTAACACTTTCTAATAAAGTGCAATTTACTACTTGTAGCTCAATCTAGCAACAAAAGTTTGAAATACTGATGCATAGATTCAAATCAGAATTAGCAAATGAAAGTAGCAAAAGAATGAATTCAAATCTAATTTCAATTTTGAGTTTCAGAATTTAAAATTTGTAGAAAACTGACCAGTAGATTTATCTTGGGCATTCATTGCTTTTAGTAAAAGTGAAACTTTTATCCAATGTGGAGGATATTTGAAACGGGCAGTGTCCATTATGAGAACCAGATCTTTGCGTGGATGGAAGCCTGCAATGGGTGAAAAGTGTCCATCTCCAGTTTGATTAAGAACTTTTCGAGAGTAAGTTGCAACAATAAATGCATCATCACGTTGAGCGTATTCATTTATGACCTGACAGATAAACAAAAATCATTCAGAAAACAATTTAAATAGTGAGAATAGTAAATAAACAAAGATTCATGAAATTCAAGAAGCATTTTTACATATTTATGTTTAAGATATGGAATTGTACATCGTACATGAAATCCAAACATTGACTACTCTTAAAAATCATTATACAGATCACTTTAGGATTTTGTCAGATTCTTTTGGGACATTCTCTTTTTTTAAAAAAATATAAAACCTTATTCAATTAAAGATACAAAAACCATATACAATATTATTTATTTTATTTAAGTATTTTCCTTGATATTCTATGGCCTTATGAAACACTTCAGCCAAAATATGTTATAAAAGCATAATTATTGTTTTGATTCTGTGAAATCTTCAAAGAACTTTTTGATGATTTGAACATGTTAGAAGCAATGATGAGACAAGTATTGTATTGTCTGAAGGTAACATGTCAGAAAAATATGTGGAAGACCTTTACCTCATAATATCATGACTTATGCTATATTTACAAGCTATCTCATGAAATGACCAATTAACTTCTGATTATAAAATATTTTTCTGTCCTAATGTTCTATACAAACAAGCCAATTGTTTACCATAGCATTGAGCAAAACAATTTGTCTAAGTTCCAGAAATTCATAATAATAAATACATAAAACATTTCATTGGTACCTCATCAAATGAAGGAAAGAACTTTTTTCACCTTAAAAGTTTCTGTTTAGTTTAAGATGTTGAAAACTGGCTTGAATCTAGCTAATATTTTGTTTCCCTACTCCTGTAAGAAATCTGCTTCTCATCACCAATGACTATCTGGTCTGGAAAAAATTGTTCTTCATCAAACAAAGAAAATTATTTAAACAGTAAATGATTTTCATTTTCTTAAATTCATGTGGAACCTGTTTCTTAGCTTCAGAATTGTTTCATGGGAATTGCAAATAATGTTCATCAATTCAATAGTTACACAAACTAATGAGCTAAATAAACAAAGACATTTCATAGAGATTCATAACTTTAAATAAAAAATGTTCAGAACTTTTACATGTTGCAATTAATATTTATCAAGGTACAAATTTATTTACATTTGAACTATTGTTCTTGTCTTTGTTGTTGTAATCACAATATTTTCAGCCTTCCTCAGGTGTATATTGACCTGGATAACCTACAGGGAATTTTTAACTGAACATTTTATTTAATCTACGTGGGTAGACTGCTCCAGTTCCACTGTCAAAGATCTTATTTTTAGTACTGATCAGCTATTGCTTGCCAATTTCCACTGAGTAAAAACAACTGCCCAACCCAAAGATTGAACATACAACCACTATGATTTAATTCACTAGGATCAGTGTAAAACAATATACTGGAGTGAATTTGGGGCCATAAAACTAACTTGCCTGCTAAGGAATAAATTTGTATTGCTTTGTGTTGAGTCAAGTGAATTGCAAAAGAATTCAAGAAAAGTAAAAGAGAAGAGAACTGTTTTTTTAAAGGTCTAAAACATTGAAGAGAGATTTGGGGGGAAATTATAAATTGGGAAACAAACAAAATAGCACTCAGAATAGTAAATAAAGTTTTATTTAAGTCAAATTTAATCTTTATAAAATTATATAGTAGAATTTTTACAGGTCTTTTTCATCATAATTTTGGAAAGAATTTCTCCCAAAATAATGAACCAAAAAATATCTTTTCTGAGCCATTTTGAAAATGACTGCATGCTTTTGATATTTCTGCTGCAGTCTTGATTAAATATTTGAACTTTCAGAGAAATGGCTATTATTTATTGAATAAATCTTTCAAGATATTTAACCATTTCTTTCATAAATGTGTGATTCCACAACAGAGTTACAACAAAATTATATTTAAAAGTGCAATTTCTAATATGATATTGTTATTTTTCTTGATATTTTTATAATTATTTTTGTTATATTAAAAGCAATTTTAATTTAAAAATCATAACAAGGAGCCTGAAAGATGAATTATATTAAAAGAAACAAATTTATGGAAATTATTGTAGAAAATATTCTTAAAATTATATATTAAAAAAGACACATTTGAATCAATAAGGAAGCTTTCAGTTTTCATTAAATCTTGGTTGGCATCTCAATAATACTTCAGCAATAATTTTAGAAAAATCTTAGAAGTAACAAGTAATGAAATAATCATCACTACTTTTTTGTTGGATATTATTGAGTCTCAACAGAGAGAACTCTTTTTAGAATTTTACTTTATCTTATAATTAGGGGAAAAAGATATTTTGATAAATTATCCACAAGATTAATAAGTTGTTTTTACAAAAGATTTCTTATAAAATTACATCCAGCAAATTTTTTTCTTGACAGTATCAATGACTTAACATTTATTTCTACAGGAATTGTATTTTACTGAAGAAGTGATGATAAAAATTGAATGGTACCTGTCGAAAGGCATCACCTGAAAGCTGATCTGGACGCATACATGTTGTTGAAAGAGAATTGCATTCTGCAATGCAGGCAAATTGTTCAAGATTTATTCCTTCATTCTTTATAATATCCAAGGGAATGCAGCAATCGAGCATGTTTTCATGGTACCATCGCCATGGCCCCTTCCAAACAACTCCTGGATCAACATCCAAAGCATTGAGAATCATCACCAAGGTGGACAGGCCACAGTAGGCAGGTTCATCTTGAGTACGAAATTGGGCAGCTAATTTAAAGTAACAGTTCATGTGACCAGTGGACAAAGCTTCGGAAAATATGGCCTTGCCTTCTTCTGAGTAGAATGAAATGCATTCCTCTGGAAGAACTCGACGAAAGAACTCCTTCTTTGGTTTTGCAGGATTCGACATGATTAGTGACCTATGACAAAAAATATTCAATTTCTCTTGACTTCTGTTGAATGTATAAAATCAAAACCTGAAATTCCAAGATGATATAATTAGTTAGCTGCTAATTGTTACATTGACTTAATAAAATAATTCGCTATTTAATATTTGGCACATAGTTTGGCAGAAATTACATTTTTTGACCCAAGTAAATTAAAATTTTCTAGAAACTTAACTAAGATAACAGGAATATAATGAGTTTAAATAAAAGTTCAACCAATGTCACATATACAGATAACAATTTGATTGAATAGACCCTTGTGAAGTTAAACTGTCTTCATGAGAATGTTTTTATGACTTGCATATGTGTAAATATCACTCTTATCTGACTGTTTCTAATCTTTTCAGTAATATTTGTGTCAACCTTCAATAAATAGGGAGAATCAATTAAATTAATAGAATGTCATCAATTCTGGTTTTATAAATATATACAATTTTATTACATTTGCATAAAAAAGCATTTTTAGTTTCATTAGCAAATCAAAAATTAAACAAATTCCATGGAGAAATCAATATTTTAATTTGAAACATTAGACAATTAATGCCATTCATATCAAATTTTACAGCTTATGTCTTAAAATAAGGGAGACAATTAAGAAACTAAAACTGCAAGTTTTGAAACATTTTTCATAAGAAAAAGCATAAATGATCTCAATAATAGTTTTTCATAAAGCATACATACGTACAGAGTTTTTGTTTTTCTCTAAAGAGTTGAATAAAGTCAATGCTTTTGTAGCAAATATTACTTTTAAGTTTACATTTCCAGTTGTTATTTTATTTCACAATAACTGACAATTTGACATTATTTACAAATGACAAAATATTACATGATTATTAGCAGTTTAAATAATACTTAAATCCATTTTTTAATATAAAAGTTAAGGAATTAAACAAAACGATTTCAAGTTTTTTTGTGTTACATTTTTTTGCAATAGGCTGGAAAATAGAAATTTCAAAAAGTTGAAATTAAATTCAAAATCCACTGAAAAGCATTGTTGTATCAGAAACAGTACAGATAATTTTCTAAGGGATTTTCAAAGAGGATAATATTTTGCCTTAGTAACTTTTAACCTGAAAAGTTGCTTGAGTTAAAAAGTTTCATTTTATTTTTTAAAGAATTTACATTCATTTTTTTCTGTAGTGTTAAGAATATTTAGCCTTTCTTGGCTATTTGTCATTAAAACTAAAAATTTAAAAATGTGATTTTGGTTTCCTCAGATTAAGATACAAACATTCTCAAAGTTATTAAAAATGTTAGAACCCAGATTAGCAACTTCCATTTAAAAAGAAATTAAGGAAATGTCAGAACAAAGTGAAATCGCTATATTTATAAAAAAAAAAATCAATGTTAAATTTGGGACAAAATTATTATTTTTTTTTTTTTTGTCTCTGAAGCTTAAATCAACTATTTTTTTCTTGTTCAAGGAATAATGACCAAAATGTATGAACTTCATTTTATTTATTTTTCTTTGAAAACTTTTCATCTTAGATCAATGATGAAATTCGTCGAACCAAAACAGGCGCCTTTTCACCTCAGCACGGAACAAGTGTAAAAAAGTACTGAACGAAGCCAAGAGGGCCTTTGCTACCAGAATTAGGCAACGCATAGCATCCTCTAAGTTTGGCTCCAAAGATTACTGGCGTCTCTGCAAAAGCGTGCTCAGCAGGAACAAGACTTCAATACCCCCACTAATCAATGAATTTGAAGTTCTCACCTCCCCAGCCGACAAGGCTGAATGCTTTGCCCGTAGATTCTCAACCAATTCGACACTGGACTCGTTAGGAATACCTACACCAGACTTCCCACCCAGAACTAAGGCTCAGCTAAATAACGTCCACATTTCACCCTCGCTGGTCGCCAAGATAATTGCGCAACTTGACCCACACAAAGCGAGCGGCGGTGACGGAATCCCAGTCATAGTACTGAAGAAATGTGCTCCAGAACTCTCCTCTGTCCTCTCTAAACTCTATAACCTCTGCCTATCTGCTTCCTGCTTTCCTGCCTGTTGGAAGTCCTCCTGCGTAGTACCTATATTTAAGAATTCTGGCGAACCCTCAGACCCCGCCAATTACCGTCCTATTAGTCTCCTTCCAATCTTTGGCAAAGTTTTCGAAGCCATTATCAACGCCGAGGTGATTCAGCACCTTATGACCAACGGGCTTCTCCCTGACAAACAGTATGGGTTTCGCTTCACCAGGTCTACTGCTGATATGCTAACGACCATTACCGAGTACATATACCAGGCACTCGACAAGAATGGTGAAGCCCGAACCGTTGCCTTGGATATCTCCAAAGCATTCGACAGGGTCTGGCATGCTGGCCTCTTGTGCAAACTGCAGAGCTATGGGATAACTGGACATCTGTTTGACCTCATCCAGTCCTTCCTCTCTAACCGCACATTAAAGGTGGTATTAAATGGGCATGCCTCCCAAAACTACCAGACGAACGTGGGCATCCCTCAAGGTTCTATCCTAGGTCCCACGCTCTTTCTGATCTACATTAATGATCTCCCCGACACCATTAGATCCCAAGTTGGCATGTATGCCGACGACACAACAATCTACTCCCGCATCGATCAGAAACCAGGTCTGGACGACAAAGTGAACCTCGTTGCCACACTTGAAAGGGACCTCCAATCCGTAGTGATCTGGGGTAGGAAATGGTTGGTAAATTTCAATGCCTCCAAAACAAAGCTGTTATCAACTAACCACCATAGACAATCGCATCTACCTCCCATTAGCATGGGACAGGCTAGCCTCCCAGAGAGTAAAATACTACGCCTCCTTGGCCTTACACTCTCGGCAGACCTCAAATGGAATGACTATATTGAATCCATTGCCAAATCTGCTGCTATGAAAGTGGGCTCCCTGTGCAGGGCCCGGAAATTTTTCCCACCTGAAACTATTCTGCACATATACAAATCTACCATCCGCCCGTGTATTGAATATTGCTGCCATATCTGGTCGGGTGCCCCTGCTGCTCTCCTTGGGCTTCTTGACAAAATACAAAGGAGGATCTGTAACGTGGTTGATATTGACTTGGCAGACCGGCTGCAGCCGCTCTCACACCGGCGTGATGTAGCTTCCCTGTGCCTCTTCTACAAGTACTTTCATGGCTTCTGCTCCGATGAGCTTAGATCACTGGTGCCGCCTAAGCACGAATTTACACGAGATACTAGATTAGCAACTAGGTCCCACCCTTTTACAGTTAAACAAATAAGATGTAACCGTAAATTCTACTCCAACAGCTTCTTTTCTCGCACTTCCCGCCTGTGGAACTCCCTTCCACAAGTCTGCTTTCCCGACAGTTACAATCTCCAGGTGTTTAAATGTAGGGTCAATAGACACCTCCTATCACACTAACTCCCAACTATTCTCACAACACTCTCATCTACCCAACCCTCATTCTCGGTATCCTCACCCGCCTATCACCCACCCTCTGTTATTTCCTATATTTAATCAGCCTTTCTCCACTCTACGTAGCCCCCTGCACAGTAGTGGCAGTGACATGCCTTGCTCGGGGTGAAACGCTTATATATATATATAAAAAAAAAAAAAAAAAAAAAAAAATTAAACTTGTACACCCATGGTTGATTTAACCTTTTTTTACATTATTTGATAATCATGTAACTTAATATTCTTCAAGGGGATCCTTGCAAGAATTTTGATAGATTAAATATTTTAAAGTTAACTAAGTAAGTAAATTAAATAACGTAGTTTTAAAGTTAACTAAATAAGTATTTAGTTAACTTTATTAAAACGTCTTTTTGTGTTTTTTCTTTCGTTTTTTTTTATTTTAGTCATACCACATGTTTTGCCATTCAATAAAGAATATTTAATTTCTATCGAATATGGGAAATTTTACCCTTTCTTTTCTTTTTAAAAGGGATTTTACTTCTGTTCTTCTCGATATGAATGAAAAATAGTTTGATTTTACTTCCCTGGAAAAGCATAAAAAGGGGGAGAACTGTTATTTGATATTGAACTACAACATTTTCTTCTTGACACTTCCAGTTTACATATCGTAGTTCATGTATGCTGTTCGTTTGTGTGTGTCAGTCGGGAATTTTAAGGAGGGTTGGGTCATAAAATTACTTTAAAAATATAATATTAAAATAAAAGCACGGCTGAAAATAAAATATAAAATTAACCGTGTTTTTATTTTATTTCAAAGTGGCAATTATTTTTAGATTATTTACAGAAATAACATTCAAAGTTGAACAGTCTCGTTTTTTAAAAATGTACAAATTGTAAAATAAAGTAATCTTAACATAACTTTCAAAATATTTTTTCTGAAAATTTTGAAAACGTAACGTACGTATTTTCTTTCTGTATGGATTGACAACAACGGCCATTAAATTACATTTTTAAACGAAAAATTTCTGCTAATAAATAAGGATAAAAAATTCTAGTAATCATTCATTCTAAAAAAAACATTAAAAAGTTCAGTAGCGTATAAACAGATGCATAGCTGTTTATAATAAACAGCTATGCATCTAACAATCCAAAGACTCATTCCTTCGTCTATCTTAATCTTAATTTAAAGAACTCACATAAAAATTATTTAACGTTTTATGATCATCCATAAAATGAAAATAGCTATTTTTAACCGTGCATAAAAGCACCTTTCGATATTTTAAATTCGAATAAACTAAACAAAACAAAGTAAAAAGAAAACCTTCCTTCTCAGCAGTCAAACCTTCTTGGATAATTAAATTAAAACTAAAACTATTCCAATATCAATCCGTTTACAAAAATGTACTTTTTTTTTTATTTCAATGTATTATTTATCTTTTTTTTTACTTTTTTCAGGTTTAAGTGGTTGTCAACACAAATCAATTTAGAAAGTAAAAGATTTTTTTATTTCGTATTTTTTCAAATACGAAAATGGAAAGTTTTAAAACGGAAGTTAATAGTTTCTTTTTAAATATAAACTTTAAATCTTAAACTGATAAATAGTCCAACAAACAGAAATTTTCTTCGTAATCTTTCTTTTACTTACCAATACAAATTTTCGTCGTCTTTTCAAAAGAAATTTACAAAAAGCCAATTAAAATATTTAAAAAAATGAGCAATGTTTTTTTTCAATAATTAAAGAGAGTGTCCTTTTCTTATGAGTGAGCGTGTCAAATCCAAGAAACAACAAAGTAAAGATATCACTGGAATTGCGAAGCGGAATTCGTTGATCTTTAACCTTTTTGTGTTTCGTTTTTTTTTTTTTTTGTTTTTGTTTTTTTTACAACTTTATGGTAATTATTTCTGAAAATTGGAAAGATTGTTTTATGTTTTTATTTACGTATGTCATTTCTAAATCCGGAGATCGATTGACGAAATTATTCATTTTCATTTTGCAGTAATTAACTAACGCACCTGTTTTTGTGTTTTTGTTTTTTTTTGTAAATTATATTTTTAACTTTCTTGTGATCAGAAATATTTTTTTTAATTTTGCAAATATTTTTTTTATAAAAAGAGCTATCTTTCTAAACCGGTGAAAATCATTCGTTTCCCCTGTGGGGGCGTCCGAGGCAAGGTTAATTTACATGGCACAAGGCCACTTCCCAAAGGAACTTTCTAACTAAATCTTTACATACCACCATTATTTTTATAAGCGTTGAAGAAAATCATTCATTAAACGAGCAAATAGAAAGTGGAATGAAGTTGACAAAGCATCACTTTGCAACGATACAGTGTATTTAAAAAATATATTAACAAGAAATACATAAATTACATAGATGTGAATATAATGTGAAATTGTTTGTTTGAAAGTGTTTTCCACAGACTGTATGAACATTTTGTGTTAGAGCTTTTAACGTAAGTTGTAATGTTCATCGTTGTTGTATGCTTTATCAGTGCGATAAGAAATTTGTGTAAGGAATATTATTGCTAAAAGGAATTGTCCAGATCTGATAGTTCATGAATAACGTTCATTTTTGTAGTTGTACAAATGAATGAATTTGTATGAGAGAGTGAGTTGGACTTAAAGCTTGTATAATTTGACATGATGCGTGCATAAGAAATTCTGGTGCCAACGGTATTTACCAAGCTTCGCACGCAAGACTTGATGTGACAGAATGTCTTTTTATTGTGGGTCTTCCCGGCCATATAGCCAATTGGCTAAAAATACGCGGCAAATCGTATATATAGGTGTTCAAACATCCTTACAGTTTGGCGGTAAAAATGTAGTTCACTCACCTTGATTCTGATTGGCTAGCTCAAACCAATCAGCAAACGGCTTACATTTATTCAAATATAAAATGGTTACACACACACACACACACACAAGTTTTCCGTCTGACCAACTTCTCAAAAAAAAAAATCTTAACAAATTGTCCCAAAATATTTGGAGGGCTTCTTAATGGAAACGAGAACTTGTTGGGATCTGTCTATCCAGGTTTTTGCCAGTATCTGAGTGTCTGGATACCAAATATTTAACAACAGCACATCTTTTAAATGAAACATTAATTTAAAAGGTTATTTTCTGGAGAAAAGGTAGAAGCAAAATGTCAGATGAAATAATATAGTGAGTCCCAGTAAAAAAAATTAAAATATATAAAGAAAAATAAAGTTTTGTGCTTTTCTTATAAAATCCTTCTTTCTTTCTTTCTTTCTTTCTTTCTTTCTATACTTCTCTCAATTCACGAGACGGTAACTCTCAAATTAAAAAGAGAAAGAAAAAAAAACTGAACCCAAGTGTAATTGCCATTGCCACATGAAACATACGTGAGAGAACTGACAAACTGCGGGTATATATTGTAAAAGGTTTTATTTCCTTTACAGTACTTGTGTAGCTGTGAAAACTGCAATTAAGACAAACAAATAACATGAGTACATGGAGGAAGAATGTACACAAGCATAGATAACTACAAAATTCGAAGAAATAAGAAAATAAAACAATGAAAATTTACATAAATAGTTATAACAAAAAACAAGGGAACTTATAGCAAGTGTCAAATCAGCATGAGTCGTTTGAATCGCCAAAGCAATACATTTTTACAAATTAAGGAATGGTCTAAAAAGCAATAAAAACTTTAGAAGAATTAAATTCCATTAATTATAAAATTTGTCTAGGGTTTGCTGAAAATTGAATGGAAAAAATGTTAATTACCTCGCTGGCACCTCGTGTGGTCCATGGCAATTGAGTTACCCCCTAACAGTCCCGAACGAATGTGCTGCCACTGGAGATAACAAATTTGCGTCTGCCCTCTTAGAAGGTCTCAATCCAAAAGACTGTTAAGGGGGTTTCTATTTCTTACGCAGAGACCAAAAATCCTATATTTTAGAAAAGGTTGCCGTAAGACAGCTTATTTGTTATATTTTCATTTACTTATTTTAACTTTACTGTTTTGTCTCATACTTCTCATTTAGACTTTATTATTGTTTTACATTATCCTAAAATATAAGGAACTATATTTTCTGGCCACATTGTCCAAAGGGGTGACAAGGCCGCCGGTCAAGAATACAGGGCTCACTTCGGCGAGAAAACGAAACTGCTGATTTTTACAAATGGTGCCTGGCGACAGATACACCAGGAAAACCACCATAAGTTTGCAAGCGCAGAGCTTACTTCTGTAACTGAAAAATACCAAAAATCAGGGAAGCTTGTAGTGAATAAGAAATTAAGAATTAAAATCAACCTTCTTCTTCACTTTTTCAAAAATTCACAATGACGTGTGAAATCCTGGTTTTTCTAAATAGAAAAAGGAGTGACCATATTCTTGAAAAAGTCGAAACCGGTGTTCAAAAGTAGGTGTTAAACTGATTTTCTGAACAATGAGGGCGACTTGCAAGACCAAAAGGGACTTAACGATCTAGTGCGAAAAAAAAATCTAATTACAATAAAAATGAACAAGTCTCCGGGAGTCTCATCCTTCAACTGAGATAGCCCGAGGAGTGTGTAGTGGACGAAGGCGTCCAATTACTAATTAGATTTTACGAGTCGACTCGACGTAACCTGAGGTCATGGTTTGAAGCAGGATTTAAGAAAGAACAAAAAGGCGAAAGTAACCAGAAAAACAATGTATTGACAAAGGTTACATGGGGTTGAGAGAGCATGCATGAGAAAGTGAAAAGGAAAGAGTCATTCCCCTTCGTCTGTTCGTAGAAACAAAATAAGATGTATGAAGTTTTTTCTCTAGCTGAAAGAAAGGTTTGTAACAATTGTTAAGATTTTCGTAAAGAGTTCAAAGTTCAAATCCTTGATGAAGAAAGCCAGACAGAAGACAAAGTTCTGTGTCTGTGTGTGCGTTGAGTAGAGAGAGAGGGAGACTTACATGCGAATGTAGCAGTCGGTGGATTTCTACTGACGAAGGTTGGAAAAATTGTGGATTTATGTGTAGGAAGTTATTTTATGTAAAGTCCTGTTTGAATGAAAGTTAATGTGCCTAGTGTTAATGTAGGAGAAGAAAAATAAAAGAAATTTTTGCGGCACTAATTGCTACACGCAATTAGTGCGCGTGTGTTTGTGTGAGTTAGGAAGACATGTTTGCTCTTGTCCCGGGACGAAATCCTAACTAGTGTACCACGTGATGTTTTCCGTTTTTATTAGCATCGTTTTTGGCGTGAACCAGTCATCCCGTGGACAGCGAGTGACCATGCGTGTGTGTGTGTGTGTGGGTGGGTGGGTGTCAATGTATGAAACCCCACAAGTGTCCTCATCGCTTCTATTGCCTTACATTCGTTGGCAAGCTCTCTCGCGATTCTCTCCTTTACCTCTCTCCGTGACATCAGCGGATCCCCCTGCAGGAGCTGCCTTATAAACTTTGAGGCTTTCCCCGCTGTGGCATTCCAAGCCGCGTATATGGTTTCACGGTCCGTTAAACCCGAAAAAACCCTGGGCCTTATGGACTGCTAACAGATAACCTTTTAATTCCTTGGTGTCCCCTCCAAATGTGGGTAACTGAAGTCCCCCAACATCCCTCTCAGAGCGGTAGTGCACTGCTGCTCTCCCACTTCTTCTACTTCCTCACTGTCTGATCCCACTGACTCATGGTTTGCCATGCTAACTTATTGACTATCTAAAAAACTGAAAATTCGATAACAAGAATTCGTCTCGGCGAACGCAACCACAAATCGGAAATAACCGAAGAGCGTCTTACCTGATACTGCCAACTTGTCGCTTGTTCTCGTTGACATGTTATCGCTCGTTCTAGTCAACTTCGTCGTCACTCATTCTTATTGACTTGTTGCTACTCGTTCTCGTCAACTTTGGTCGTCAATTGTTCTTGCTGAATTGACCTGTTGTCGTCGACTTTGTTGCTTGTTATCGTTGCGCGTTCTTGTTGACTTGACTTGTTGTCACTTGTTCTCGCCGACTATACTTGTGGCCACCTTTGGGTCGAATCATGGTCGAAACAGCACCAAATATAACATGACCCCTGAATGCGTCCAGTCAACCTCCCTGGCCTTTAGCCGATTCCACCCACGCCTTGTTGTTGACTTCGGATTAGCCAAATAGGACCGCTTATTACCACTTGACGAGGTTGGTTCAGGCATGCGAAGGATTGGTATATGATAAAAACCAGATTTAACACTGCAATGATACGGTGTAGATTTATATATATTTATATATATCGAATAATTACACGATTACAAGTCAGTCAAAACAAGTGATGAAAAAATATCAGTTAGCCGGTATTTCAGTAGCACGATAGTATTCGTGCTGTATTATTTCCACTGGTCGGTCATTTATTCAACTTCCAGTTGAATTTGCAATATTTCTCTCTCCAGTCTTCTTCTATTTCTAGCAGCTGCCGAGTTTTCAGGCTGATCGTATTTAAAATCTGTTTCCAACCTCTTCTCCCAAGTCACGGGAGCCAACTCACTAATGTCGTCTTACATTCTGATTTTGTTAAACAAGCACCTCGACTGGGGTTGGAAACAGGGGTGTAAGGTTTCTATTTCCCTCGCTGTATAACTCTTACCAGCTCGAAATGAAAACAATTATATTTAACCAATTCGACTTCCAATAAGAGGGAAGAATCACACTCCCACTATTTGTCTGCTGCTCTTATCAACTGTCCTGGTAATTCAGTGCACAGGAAATTGTCAAGAACACATTTCTACTTAGGGTCACACATCGTCAAAACTCACTGACATATGTTTTGACTAGAATCACTTTGATAAATTTGCTTTAAAATAATTTTGTATTCAGTATTCTCCGCACTTGGGTTTTTCCACTTGTTAACATTTCGGCTACTTTTCCCGACAAAAATAATTATATTCTACACTTTTAGAGAAATCTCTTCTTATCTTGAAAATCACTTATAAATTAATACCAGCCATCTGAAGATAAAGTTACACTATGTAATTTGGACAGGCCGATGTTGGGATGATGGGTTCTAATCGCGTAGTGCGGGGAAACGCCAGTAGCACTGTTGACCGTGACGTTCATGGATGAGACAACGGACTCTAGGATGTCTTTCCTTTCAAACAACATATAGAGGGCGTTCTTCACCGTGCAATGTTGCCGCTCGATATTCTCCGAGCTTTACGGTCGCCAGGGACAAAGAAGTTCTTTTGAGATAGACAACTGGTTGCAGAACTTCCGATAAACTTCGTCGGTAAAGTGTGTGCTACAATCAGAGGACACTATATGTGGAATCTCACTATGTCGGAGATAAAATTGGTATAGTCCGCGGGTAGTGTCAATTGCGTATGGTATGGCAGTGAGGTTCCGCTGAAGCTGACTAAGATGGTTAGGATGTAGCGCTTTTTCTTAGGGTTGGGCTTTGTGACGAAGTCTATAGAGACTACCTCGAATGGTCTCCTGCTCCGCTTACAGTGACCGATAGGTAGCGGGTGTCTTCTGGTGTGTGGGTCCTGAGGCTGAAGATGTGGGGCACTGGAGAACGAGGCATCACGTCATTCTACCTGTACCAAAAATACTGCTCCCCGTTGTTTATAGATGGTGTGTCATTATTCGTTGCTGCGATATGAGCCTGTGTCTGAGTGAGGTGGGTGGCGATATGGGCAGTTGTGTCTGCGGAATCAAGCGCGACCCCAGGTGTAGTTCTTGCATATAGCTGGTTCTATTGTGTTACCACGGCTTCTGTGTGTCTGATGTAGGTCACGTTTGTGTGGTTTGGTGGTGCTCGTCTGTTGTAAGTGTGATTGTTCATTCGACCGGAGTGGTGGTTTCGGTTTGGGACATTTCCTCGACTCGGTTTCTGGGTTTTGTGCATGTAATACACCATGTCGTGTGAGGTCGTCAGGTTTCACGCCGCAATCCAGGCATCGTTGATTGTCCATTGTCTTGACGAGGCAGAGGTAAAGGTTTGAGTTCCAAACCTTCACCTTCTCGCTCATCAGCATTGCGCCTATGATGGAAAC
The DNA here is from genome assembly GCA_037127315.1 of Ascarosepion bandense. NCBI lineage: Eukaryota > Metazoa > Mollusca > Cephalopoda > Sepiida > Sepiidae > Ascarosepion > Ascarosepion bandense. The sequence continues at coordinate 843,195 of JBBBDQ010002121.1, read as the reverse complement.
ACATCCATCTACAGTCAATTCTGCATTTTTGTCCTTCTTGTATTTGCCTTTTATGTGGGTGGCCGCCTCTCTGAGTGTGTTTTCGAGCCGACCGGCGAAATCTGTTAACTTTTCGCTGTCCCGCCGATGAATATCCAAAGTTCGACTAAGGTTTTGGAAGTTGGTCATCTGGCTGTCGCGGGTTGCTAAGAGGTAGGTTTTCAGTTGTTTGAAGGTGGGTGTGTCCTGCATGGAATCAAGCATCTGCTGAAAGATGCCTTGGTCGAGTAAGTTTTTGGCGGACTTGATGAATTTACCCTCCAAGCTGGAATAGGTATCCAGTTTCAGGATGACGTGAATCGTATAGGCTTTGTTTAGGACCGTACTGAATTGGTTCACGTCATTTCCGTGGTTAAATATTCCCTTTAGCTTCATGAAGCGATTGTTGGCACATCACTAGGCCTTAGTCGCTGATGTTTTGGACTGTGGATGGCCGATTTTAGAGTAGTCAACATGCTGCTTATGTCGGCTTGAATCTCCTCTATCATGTCATCGAATGGCTGTGTTGGTCCAGTTTTTAGTTTAAACAGTAGCGTTTTCTGTTCCTTGATGAGAGTGAAAAGTTCGGAGCTAGTGAAATTTGTGTAATCCATATTCCTCTTGCTACACGCTTCTGACACCAGTGTTATAAACAAGTGTATGGTTGCAAGAAAAACTATGACTGAGGCTTATGCAAATTATCTCGTTTATTGGATAAATACAGACGAGTGGTTTACGAATTTGGTTGTTCTTAATTCTTAGCTGGTTGGTGTCAGATGTTGATATGAATTTGTTTTAGGTTGGCCGTCTGTAATTATATGTAAGGTTCATGGAAATATGTATGGTTACCCAAAGTAGTTGTTCTTAGAGAGAAGGGAACGGAAGGTTGAAAGAAGAGGAAAAGGAACAAATATGTGTCGCCCAGAGAGTAAAATGGGTAGTCGGTAGCTTTTTGATGTTCTTTCTTTTCTTCCGTATTGGTAATCGTGATGGGTTGAGCTTTCTTTCTTCCTTGCCGAGAATGTCTGAGGAAGAGGGGTAAGGATTTGACTTGACGATGGGTGAGAAGGTAAGGAAGGGGTGTTGTTGATCAGCTAGCTGCGTAGCAGCCTGTAAGCCCTTTAACTTTCTTGGCGATTCAAATTTCGCGTAGGCCTGTTAGATTTCTCAGGTTTTGTTTCCGGGTATGTTTTCCAGGGTTTTCATTCGCTGATTAATATTTTTACACATACGTGTGAGTAAAGAAGAAATTGTGGTGTTAGTTAGTGATCTGGCCGTGTGGACGGCAACAGCATAACACTTCCATTTACGGACCAATCATTTAGCAAGTAGAGCTCGGAGCCTGTTTTAATGGGTTTCTGACACAGAATGTAAAAATTCAATTCGAAACCACAATTGTATGTGTGCTTCGTAATTTGAGTATTTTCAGTAAGTGACTGTAAATCAGAGGAGACATAACATTCAGTTTTATGCCAATAATAAATTTAAAGCCAATGTATCTAAAATTCAATAAAACATTAAATTACGGAGAATATTTCCCTAAATTTTTCAGATTGCTGATTACTTAAAGATCATATAAAAAAAGACGCTCATGCGTTATATTCATTAATTATTATGACAGATTTAGCAACCGTAGATCAACATTAGAAAAACACCCCTTTGTCATCAAACTCTCAACATGTCAAGATGTTAAATAAACAGCTACTACGGTGTAAAATCAAATGCATCTATGCAATATTTTATACTTATAATAAAAATATTTCTTTTAAATCAGATTGATTATACTTTAACTCAGCTTATGTTCCTCAAATAAAGTTTAAGAAAGTATACTTTATTTTTTGGAATGTTTTTTTTTTTTTAAATAAAGACAAACTGCGATCAGTGAGGCCAAAAATGGTGGTGAAATCAGTTTTTTACAACAGCAACAAAAAATTCTTCCAGGAAATTTAAATTTTATTTCGTATCTACCACAGCTTTCTCATCCCGCAGTAGGTTGCCATTGCTTTCTGTGGTAGACTGGTTGCTAGCCAAGGCTATAGAACCCAATTTGTCATCTTATTTAACCCATAACTGGAGGGAAGAGATGGATTAATACCTTTACCAAGAGTATTTGTGCGTAAGTGAACGCAAGGAATTCAACTGGAATTCAAACTCGGCACCCCGATTTATCATTCCGAGTCGATATCCACTGCACCACAACGTACTGTTTCAAAAACAACTAAAAACAACTTAAACTGAAAATATTCTAGGTCTGTAATGAATCCTAAATCATAGATTTTCTAAAATGGTTGAAAACAACTCTGAAAATTTTGAAAATACTGTAATTTTGTCGGACACAATCGATACTTGTCGAGATTAATAATTCTGAAGTGCCTAAGGTAACTCTGGAAATCGCCTTCCAACAATTTCATTCAGTTGTAGGAATGAACCAAAATGACCTCAGGTCAGATATGTAGGAATGAACCAAAATGACCTCAGGTCAGATATGTAGGAATGAACCAAAATGACCTCAGGTCAGATACTACTACCATGCAGAGAATACATTGTTTCTTTTACCCTCACTGTCTCTAAATAACTCCCAAGAACTAAGATACCCAAATCTATCCCCTTTCTTTCTCTGCTACTATTTCTCTTTCCCCTACCCTCTCTATCTCCCTGACCTGTGCTTGACCTAAAGGATTGGCCATCAGTTCCTCTCTGGCTTCTAACAGTCTAGTATGTAAAAATAAGAAAATAAAATATTACTCTCAACGCTAATATTTTGTATCCACTTCTTTGTTAATTATACCCACAAGGATACTAAAAATATTACAATGGTGACCCCGACAAAAAGGACATTACAACCTCAAGAAACGAACTAATTTTACCAGGACTGAAAGGAAAGAAACACATTTTGGAGTTTTCAGGAAAATATACAAGTAGCAGTTAATTTCACGTCACAAACGTTTTTAAAGAGAACCTTTGACGTAAGTAAAACAAACTACATTTTTATTTTCCACCCTTCTTCATACAAAAAAAAAAAAAATACTTGAATATATATTTTTACATACAAAAAAAAAAAAAAAAAATGGAAGAAGCCTCCTTACAACAAATTACAATAAAAACGCCGGAATTCATGGAAACGGCAGTGAATGGCTGGTTTTCCATTCTGGAAGCCCAATTCCATCTGCGGAATATTACAAATTCAACAACAAAGTTTTATACGGTCATATCATCTCTGCCTGCAGAGGTGGTAGCTAAAATACCATATCACATTTTAGACGCAAAGAACTATGAGGAACTAAAATGCTCCTTAATTGAGGCTAATGAAAGAACAAAGCCTGAGTTGCTAGACAAGTTAATGTCTACCAACACAATTACAGGCCGTCCATCTGCATACCTTCAAGAGATGCTTTCTATAGCTAAAAGGATAGGTGTCGGCGAAGAAATTGTTCTTCACAAATTTCTACAGGCATTACCCGCAACAATTTCCCCCGTCATTGCCTCCCAAAAAGAACTAAATTCATCCCAAATAGGAAAACTAGCGGACGAATTAATGCCCTTATTAAATAACATGTACGGAACAGCAACAGCATTCTCCACTCAGCAGCACACAGAAAGGAATAAAAACGTCCGTATACCGACAGGAATAAAACCCTACTTCCCAGACCAAAAAACTAAAATATGCAGAGCACACCTCTACTTTACCGAGCAAGCAAGAACTTGCAAACCGTGATGTAAATGGCCAAAGAAGCAGAACATCAAAATTTTACCAAGCTCGCGTCCACCCACACCACCACCAACAGCCTCGGAAAACTAGTAGCGCGAACCATGTCTGTCCCCTTGAGTTCGCCGCTACTACAAATCAAAGCACGATTAGGGACAACCATATTACAATTTATAGTAGACACTGGTGCAAGCCTCTCAATAATACCGGCGTCCGCGTTAAAAGGCGTGACGTTATACCCAACACCAGTATCACTCACCACTGCCAACGGAGAGAAAATACAATGCCACGGCCAAGCTAACCTGGAGATTGCAATACCGAGCTTAAGAAGAACCTTTTCCTGGACATTCGTGGTCGCTGAGATCACCAATCCCCTCCTCGGAATTGACTTTCTAAATAACTTTGGCCTCACTATCGACTGCAAAAACAGGACAATTTATGACCCAGCAACAACCACTAAAAAGAAGTTGTTAGTAAACACTACTGCTCCTGTAAATGTGGTCATAAACGAAGCAAATATACCCACATTTATAAAAGACAGCTTAGATAAATACCCAGAAATTATCTCTCCTCACACCAACAAAAACAATACCTACTGCGGTGTTTACCACAGAATCGACACAGGTAGTCACTCACCAGTTTTTGCTAAATTCAGACAACTGTCTGCTGAAAAGCTGACTGCTACAAAAGAAGAATTTAAGAGACTAATAAATGAAGGAGTAATAACCCCTTCAGACAGCGAATGGTCAAGCCCACTACATCTAGTACCTAAACAGAGTGGAGGATATCGCTGTTGTGGAGACTACCGCGCCTTAAACAGTATCACTAAAAGTGATAGATACCCCATCCCTAATATTAATTCTTTTACTGCTAAACAGCGATTTTCAAAAATTGATTTAATTTCAGCTTATCATCAAATCAAGATGCACCCCAATGATATTCCAAAAACTGCAGTTATTTCACCAATGGGACTTTATCAATATGAATTTATGCCGTTTGGATTAAAGAATTCTTCGGCTACTTTTCAAAGATATATGGACAGAATCTTTCGAGATACCGACTGTGTCTTCGTATATATCGATGATATCCTCATCTTCAGCGATGACGAACAATCTCATAAAAAAGATATTGACACAGTGTTTCGAATTCTACAAGAAAACAACCTAAAAATATCACTCTCCAAATCGATTTTCAACGTAACAGCCCTTGACTTCTTAGGCTTTAGAATTAACTCAAAGGGAATTACACCAACTGCAAATAAAGTAAAAGAAATAGAATCTTTACCGTGTCCTAAAGATGCTAAAAGCCTACGCAGATTTCTTGGTATGGTAGGATTTTACAGAAAATTAATACCAGGATTCGCAAAGTTAGTTTTTCCTTTATCTGAGAGAATGCGACTAACACCGAAAGGACTAATCACCCTGAATACATTAAAAAAAGAATCCTTCTCTACCATGACTAAAATATTGGGCAAGCTAACGGAATTACCCCATCCTCAACCAAGTTGTACACAATATCAACTGGTCACGGACAGCAGCAAATATGCAGTAGGTGCTGCCTTACATCAAGTCGTTAATGGAAACCCTATACCAATAGGATTTTTCTCGAAGAAACTAACAGCAACACAGACAAGATATTCCACTTTTGATCGTGAACTTTTAGCAGCGTATTTGGCTGTATTACATTTTCGCCACCTCATAGAAAGTCGCGAAGTATTACTTCTAACAGACCACAAGCCAATATGCGGCGCATTTCACAGTCTAAAACCAGCAAAATCGGATAGGCAACAAAGACAACTAGCCATAATCACAGAATTAATCTCAGATATTGCCCATGTGAAGGGTGATCAAAATGTAGTAGCAGATTGTCTATCACGCCCAACACTTGCTGTACAGATCGATATGTACGACCTCCCAGCACTTGCAGATGCCCAAACAGCAGATACTGAAATACAGTCCTTCCCAGAACTAAAAAAATATACAATATCTGGAAAAGACCAATTTGTGTTGTGTGATACATCAACGTCATACCCCAGACCTTTTGTACCATGCACACTAAGAAAATCCATCTTCGATAGTTTGCATTCAGTGTCACACCCTGGTATAAAATCATCTATAAAAATGATTAAGGCTAGGTTTTACTGGCCTAACATGGATAAAACCATCAAAGAATTATGTGCATCATGCACATCTTGCCAACAGGCAAAAATATATAGACACACAAAATCGCCAGTACAAACATTGGAAATACCGTCATCAAGATTCCAACTGTACACATCGACATAATTGGACCTCTACCGCCAGCAAAATGTTCCAACAATCCCTACATTAATCCATGTCGATATATTTTAACATGCATAGATGGAACCAGTCGATGGATAGAAGCGCAACCCATAGCAGATATTACGGCACAAACTGTTGCAGAAGCGTTTGTAAATACGTGGATTACTCGCTTTGGTGTCCCACTTCATGTCATAACAGACAGTGGTACACAATTTGAAAGTGAATTATTCATGGAATTATCAAAAATTATCGGATTCTATAGGCTAAGAACAACGTCGTATCATCCACAATGCAACGGACTTATAGAAAGAGCTCACAGAACCATCAAAGCAGCTATAATGGCCCGAAAAGAATCTTGGATTTCAGCCCTACCAATTGTTCTCTTGGGAATTCGAAGTATGCCCAACTGCTCTAATTTTTCCCCTTTTTATGCGGTCACAGGTGCAAAAATGTTATTGCCACACCTAATGATAGACTCGGAAAACCCAGAAACAGTCACACAAGATTTTACTAGAGAACTACATAAAACCATGGCAAAATTTGACTTGACTGATTTTTCAAACAGAGAAAAATCAACACAAAAATCTTACGTACCAAATCAACTGCAAACCTGTAAAAAAGTTTGGATTAGGATAGACCGCGTTCGAAAACCGCTAGAAGCACCCTATTCAGGTCCTTACACTGTACTCGAACGAACACCAAAATATTTCCTTATAGAAACTAACCCAAACACACATACACAAGTTTCAATAGACCGTTTAAAACCTTACATTGAAAACAAGCAAAAATGTACACAAAATACAATTACCAACAAAAATAAAGAGCCTGATATTTTACCTCCTGAAGAAGTACAGGAACATAAAATAAAGACAACAAACTCTGGTAGGAGAGTCAAATGGAAAAAAGATAATGAATACTTTTATTATTATTAAAAAAAACAAAAAACAAAAAAAAAACACTCCGTTATCTGGTAGGAGAGTATTGTAGGAATGAACCAAAATGACCTCAGGTCAGATATGTAGGAATGAACCAAAATGACCTCAGGTCAGGTACTACTACCATGCAGAGAATACATTGTTTCTTTTACCCTCACTGTCTCTAAATAACTCCCAAGAACTAAGATACCCAAATCTATCCCCTTTCTTTCTCTGCTACTATTTCTCTTTCCCCTACCCTCTCTATCTCCCTGACCTGTGCTTGACCTAAAGGATTGGCCATCAGTTCCTCTCTGGCTTCTAACAGTCTAGTATGTAAAAATAAGAAAATAAAATATTACTCTCAACGCTAATATTTTGTATCCACTTCTTTGTTAATTATACCCACAAGGATACTAAAAATATTACACAGTAATGTTATTTGAGGTGTCGACTTTGAAATTAATTTTAAACGTTTGTAAGAAAATTCAACATTCATGAATACTTAAGTTAAGGTTTATTGAGAGATACCACATAAGTAAGTGCCTCTAATTCGCTGAAAAACAGCACAGTATGAAGAAAAAAGGTCCCAAAATTAATAAAAACGAAGTTTTTCCATCAAAATGTTTATGTTATTACTAAGAGGAAAATCAAAGTATTTCAATAATTTTTTAAATTTTTGAAATCCTTTCTAACACGTTCAAAACTTTGGTAAAAAGTCTTGTTTTGCTTTTCATCAGCGGGTAACTAAATCGTTTCCAGAATTCATCATAATGGTACGTAACTCAGTTTTCCGGTGAAAATAAAATAGACGATGCCTGAATGAATCATTAGATGATATTTATACAAAATAAAAGAATAAATTACAGTTCTTTTTCTTTTCTTTTTCCCAACCCGTTCCTAATAATTGGCGATCGAACGAAAATTTCAGCAGCTAGTTTCTCTAAGATGGGCCAGACTTGGTAATTAGGTAACTGGTAAATTCAAGTACCGTTGTTTGTACTTTTCGAAAATTATTCGTCAAAGTTTTTTTTTATTTTTATCATTATTATTATTATCATCAGATTGGCACAAGGGTTTCGTTGATAACTTTGCTTATTATTATTTCAAACTTTGGGTGGCAACTTGAACTTGAACTCGAACTGCGGGAGGCAACAGCGGCAGCAACTAACTCCGTCTCACTTTATCTCCAACTGCAACTGACTGGGAACTGACTTTAGCTTCTTCAAAGATTTTTTTATTTATCAAAATTCATTTTAAAACTTAGGTATCGCGAATTATTGTGAAAAGTAAAGGTACCTACATTTCAAGTGAATGTACACAAAAATACCTCCAATAATTTGCTGGTAAAACAACGGCATAGCATGAAGAAATAAAGGCCCCACAATTTAATAAAAACTAAAAAAATAATTTTTTCTGTCAAAATGTTTGACATTCTTAAGAGGAATATCAAAGTATTTTTTAGTTATTAAAAAAAAAAATCCTTTTTAGCACGTTCGAGAATTTGGTAATAAATCTTTTTAAAACTTTTTTTTAACCACATTTTACCAGTTTACTATAATATTACGAAACTCATTTTTTTCGGTGAAAAACACATTATTAATTTGGAAATTCGTGCAAAGTTCTTTTTCCGAAAATCTACTCTGGTTAGTAATAAAAAAATAAAAAAAAAAATCTATGACCATCTAATTAGATAAGCTTTTTAATCTCTCTCTCTCCCTCCCTCTATGTATATATATTTCTTCAAACTATAATACCCTTATATATATATATATATAAAGGGCATTATAGTTTGAAGAAATGTTTTTCCAATGTATAATGAATTTTTACAAGAACTCTTTATTCTTTTTTTATTACAATAATCCATAAAGTTTCAAAAATATTTTTAAAATTCTTCAAAGCCTTGTGATGGTTAAATTGCTAAGTTAAGTGAAGACTATATTTAATTACTACTCGAAAATTAAAAAGCTTAATCCAGATATTCGAGCTAAAAGGTATTTAATATATTTTTTTTGTCTGTGTATGAAGGTTGTTTTTTTGGTGCTAAGTCAAAGCATCCAAAGTCAAAAAGGTCCAAAAGTAAAAAGGTTCAAGGACATAAAAAAATCTATAGGCTACAGTAAGCATTTTTTGAGAGAGGAGAAACAAATTAAATTGGATGTTGGTAAGATGTTTATAGACCCAAATCATTTACTGTTGGAGAATGAAGCTACTGATTTTAATAGAAACCATTTTGTGGGTGTGGTGGGGCCATAAAACAAAATGAGAAATTTTTCTTCAAACATCCTTTGAATTTTATTTTTAAAAATACAAAATGAGATTTGTAGTAGCCATAGGAATCTATCCTCATTCATGCAATTGAAAATTCCTTAAATGTTAAAAATACAAATTTGAGTGTATTTTTTATCCAAAATATACAGAAAAAAAATTTTTATCACATTTTCATAATTTGGAATTTTCACTGTGCATGTATTGAAAAAAATAAATTCATAACATTGATAAATTACTTTTAATTATATTTAAATTTAAAAAAAAAAAACAGGTTTCATCAATGATTTAAATTCTCCGGCACAAACTAAACAATAAAAGTACCAATTTGCGGAGGAGGATAATTCTTGCATCTACAAATTTTATTCAACAGTTGAATAAAAGGGACAAGACATTTATATTAACATTTAATATAAATAAAGTAAAAACAAATGAATGCATACCACTTTATTTTTAGATTTTTCAATTCAGAATCATTAGAGAATATATTAGATGATATAGTAAATTTAATCATTTAGCTTTCAATTAAAACTAAAATGAAAGATTCAAGAAAAAATTTTTTATTTTAAAAAATTCACTTTAAAACTTTGTATTGAAATTGAATACACAACAATGTACAAATATGACGTTTGCACAAAAAATTCTTTTATTCTTGGTGCACCCTGTTCAAATGCCCAGCCATCATAAATTTGTGCAATTAATTCTTTTCTCACATGTGAGTCAATAGTAGAATTTAAAGAGAATTATATTTAAGATAGTCCAAAATAAATTTCATATAGGCTCGCAAATTCCTTTCCTTCTTCTTCAGCTCACTGTTTACCTTCTGTGAAAGGCAAAAATTTCATATAGACTCACGAATTTCTTTCCTTCTACATCAGTTTTCCAATTCACACGCATTAAAGTCGAATGAATAATTTTATTTTTTCTGATAAATTAGAAGTATTTTTTATATAAATGATACTTTTGAGTAAAATACATTATGTTCTCCCCTTTTGATATCATAAAATATCTAATTGCATCCAATGTGTGTGTGTGTTACTTATTCTTTGTCAAAAATTTTCTTCTGTAGTTCCAATTTTTAAGAACTCAGATGAACCATCTGATCCCTCTATCAGCCTAATAACATTTTATTTATATTTGGCAAAGTACTAGAGGCTCTAATTAACTCTATGAAGTACTATGAATTTTATTTTTTTTCGGTCAACTGCTGATGTGTTAAAGATTATTTTAAGTTGTCTTGAATAGCCAATCTTCTTGACCTTTTTGCATAAATGCAGGTGTTTGCCAACTCTGTCCTAGGACCTAAGTTGTTTCTAATTTTTATAAATGAACATACTGATGTTATCAGTTTTTAACTCGATGTCTATGCTGATGATATAACTATTAAGACAGAAGTAAACAGTTAAGTGGAAACCGTAGGGAGATGGTCAATGTTTTGATTCGGCTTTGTGTCATACATAACCGAACTCCCTACAGCTTACAAGTTTTATCCAGAATTATCATCAGCAGAATTATCAGAAGGTTGGAATATGTGGAATTGTTTGTCAATCTATTTTTTCCAATGTTTTATAATTAGTCTTATAACTTTATCAAAATAAGTTTATTGAGATTTATATTTTGGAATTATATAATTTACCTTTATATCCATTTTTCCTTGATGAAATGTTCTTTGAAAGACTAAATATGAAATAACTTTTTATTTCAAATAAAAAGTTATTTCATATTTAGTCTTTTTCTTAACATTGTTCTGATCTTTATGCTTGCTACTGTAAAAAGTGTAAAAAGTAAATAAGAGTTTATTAACCAATTGTTACTCAACTATAAAGTTATTAATTCTTTAATAAATTTATAAGTTATTAAATGTTTGCAAAGTCTCAAGAAAACTGCAATTGAAAACAATTTTAGTGAGTGAATAAACATACACACATAAATCACTGCTTTACTTTGAACATTGTCATCATCATCAGGACTTCACAGTAAGACAATTGTGAACAAATCTCTCTTTGAATCTTTTTCAGACTTCTTGAAAATTTGCTTGAAAATTCTTGGAAATGTTTTATTCAGTATTTGATGCCTTTCTTTTATAGCAACTTTTATTTTCTTGCTGTTTTTGACAGATTCTTAAAACGACTGACAATTGTCGATTGAGACCCATTACTTCATTCTTTAAAGGTTCTTTGGCTGATAGAAGTTGTTTACTGAAGCTATCGTGTAACACTTTGCCAATTAGTGAAGGCTGGTCTTGGTCTAGTGGTGCCATTCTTCCTACACAGCAGAATGGCCAACTGAGAAGCAACATACACAAGATATAGTTGTTGTCAATGAAAATGTTACAGATGTGCTGAGAGCTATGAAGAGATTTGTCAGACACAGGATTTGTGGGTTCGGCCATGATTTTAGCTGAAGAAGAATGAAGATAAAAATAAAATTGGATAATCAATTAAAAATGCCAAATTTATTAACGTTTGTAAATGATTCAATCATAAAGAATTAGTGAGAAGAGGAAAAAACTGACTGCAAATTCATTCTAAAAATTAAAAACTTTTGTTATTGTCAATGAATTATGAACATTTTTAAGAAAGTCTAACCACAATTAAGTTTAGACAAGAAATGAGAAAATAAAAACAAGAAAATGGAACAGGATCTTACTTTCAATACACATTTTTTATTGCATTTCTTTTAATCTTCGCTGTTATTGTAAATATAAAATCAATGATGTTACAGTAAAATGGAGATGACATTTAGAAGCAACTGTTGATTCCCTTTAATGACATGTTTAAGTCTTTATTCCTGAAAATAAACTCTCTCCCTTCCCTGTTTTTAGTAATTCACTGCAAGCTATTTGTTATATCCTATCATTCTGTAATCTATTTCTGTTAGAGTTTCCACCAAGATGTTAGCATTTTTATCTTGTATATTTTTAAACTGGCTTTCATTGAAAAGACAATAGACAAGCATTATTACTGAATGATTTACGCTTTTGTGTTTCTTTTCATAGATATTACTCTACAAAAGTCACGAATTTGTTGTCTACAATTTTAACTGTCAACAAATAAAAGTTTTGTAATAATGAGCAAAGGAAAAGGCAAATTAAAATTAGATTTGGTCAAATTAACCCAAAAATCCTTCAAGAAAATTTTAATATTTTTACAAAACTACTTGTCTTAGAGAATGTATTTTTTATTGACTATAGATTCATTTGAAAATATTTTATAGAATTTCTCACTATTTTTTGTAGACCCTTTTAAAATACCAAACAAATTTGTAAATATTTTGTATTACATATAAAGAATTGATAAGCAAAATGTAGGTCTAAATGTATATTAGCTTTGATCATGCATGTAGAAATAATTTTTATATTTAGTTTGTCTTATTCTCAAACTAATTTGAATTACCAGCAATTTTCCTTCTGTTGTCATCCAATATTGAATTTGTAAACAAAGTGTTATGTTGTGTTACTAACTCATGGCAAGTGGTATGCACTAAGCTCTCTTATGAGTAATAGTTGTAGATATTTATACTCTTGGTGACTTCCTATGTAAATGAATCACCTCATCTTGCTGTACTAAAGAGGTTTTATCCCCTTATTTTTTCCTGGTACATCTTCTCAGAGATTTTGTATTCTCACTATCTTCCTCCTCCTTCCTAAGAGATTGTCTTGATAGGAGATATCTTTTTTTCCATAACAGTGTTCCTCCAACAATTATACATCTTCAGTTTCTATACTGCTCTTAATTTCATTGCCATGTTTGTCTTGTGTTGACACAACACTTTTGCCTTCATTACTTTGAAACTTCATTGCTACCATGTTAATATCCCATTTCTATTTGTTTCTATTATTTTGTCTACTTTTCATTTTGAATCTTGCCTCTTGTAGATTAGGTTCACTATTTTTTTTTATTCATTAGTGGCATAAAAATGGTCAATGGGGATTGAATTTGTCGACCTAGAAGGGTAGATGAACTTTTTAACTCTCCAGCATGTGATATTGTCCTTAGCAACAATCTTGCAAGAAATTTTTCTATTTTTTCTTTCCGTTGTATACATATTTTCAGTACGTTTTTAATAGTTTGCACCATCCTTTCTGCTAATCTGTTGGATTATAGATGGCATGGTGGAGTTTTATATGGTTTGCATCCAATTTTGTTTAAAAATTGACATAGTTCCTTATCACAAAATTCTGGGGTGTTGTTGAATACTAGCATTTTTGAAATTCCATTTCTTGAAAATAATTTTCCTTAATGTTTATTTTCACTTCTTTTGTAGAAAACCAGTATTACTTCTGGCCAGCCTGAATAGGCATCTGTCAGTATTAGTAATAATTCTACTCCATTAACAAGAGCATAATCTATGTGTTTACTGTTCCAAATTTGGGACTCTTTAGGCAATGTATGTTTTTGTCTGTCTGAAGCTCCTTCTGTTAATGCATGTTTTATACCTTTTTTACGTATTCTACATCTGTAGAATAGCCTGGCTACTATGCTTCTAGCCTTAACCTTAAGATGTCATTCTGCAATAAACATTGTCTTGTATGCTTCTATAGTTTTGATTCTTCACATTGCTGGCTGAATGACTGTCTCCATTACAAATTACACATTTTTCAACGGTTAATTTGTGTTTAACCTCTTTTAAATGTCTTTCAGCCCATAGGCAATTATTCCATTTATTATTAAATATACTATCTAATATTGGATCTTGCTTCATATTCTCAGCTAATTTGTCTAATGAGAAAATATCAGTTTTGACCCACTATATAAAAGTACATTTAAATTTTTCCTCCTCTTTCTCACTTTCAAAAATAATGAAATTCAATCTTGATAAAGCATCTCTATGTGGAATGGTGTTACCTTTCACGTACTCAATATCAAAGTCAAATGCAATTAGCGTTAAAGCCCATCTTAGAATTCTTAATGACATTACCTTAGGAAATTCTTAGAATTAAATATAAGTTCTAAAGGCTTACGATCACATCTTAGTAGGAATTTCTTTCCAATCAAAAACTGAAAAGCTCTATTTGTCATCCATATTATGGCCATTGTTTCTTTCTCAATATTTGAGTAGTTTGATTTGGGTTTTTAAACTTTTCTTGAAAGATACATAATAGGATGACAAAATCCTGAGCTAATATTCCTGAAATGGAGTGTATAATTGCATCATTTGTTATGACTGTTTTCTTTCTAGAAACAAATATTTTTACAACTTGCTTCTTTGACAAAACAGCTTTTAAATTTTCAAATGCAGTTTGTTGTTCTTTTGTTCAAATAAATTCCACACTCTTTTTTCTTAAAGTAGCAAAAGGTTCTGTCAATTCAGAATCTCACTCTACAAATTGTCTAGAAATTTATAAGCTCTATGAAAGATTCTCAATTCATTTGTTCTTAAGTTCCTCAAGTTTTAATATTTTGTCAATTAACAATTGGTCTGGTGATATGTCTTTGTTACATATGGAATATCTCCAAAAGGATATGTTTTAGTACATATTTTGTTTCATTAATTGTTAATCCAGCACTTTTTTTTACTTATACAAAACCATATTAGTTTTCCATTTTAGTTCTTCATCATTAATAGCACCAATACAAATGTCATCCTAGTAGCATATTGTATTTTTATATCACTACTAATAACTTGCCTTTTGAAAAGTTGCACTTGCAGTTTTAATTCTACATAGCATTCTTTTTCATCTTAACAAGATATTGACATGTTTACTGTTGTGACTTCTTTAAAACCTTCATCAACAGATATTTGATGGCATGCTGACTAAGTCAGTTTTAGAGAATACTTTCATACCTGCAAGTGAGTTCAAAGCCCATCCTACATAAAATATGAGTCTGTGCATATTTTATGGTTAACATCTATTTTTTTTGTCAACACAAAATGTGCAGAACTCCATCTTTCTTTCTTAAAATTACTAATAGGGAGGCCCATTTGCTCCCTCCAGGCCAAACTTGTTCAAGTAATTTTATTAGATGGACTGGCACTTTTCGTGCTTGAAAATATGAGGTGGGGGCATTTTCCTTCAGTCTTAACTTTGACTTCATGGTTTTTAATACTTTGGTTTCTTCTGACTTGACCTTGTTCACTAATTTTTCTGAATTTATGTTCAATAAATCACTTCTTATTAGACTATGATTCTTTTCACAGTTTGCCAAGATGATTGGTAATATGTCAATCTTATTTTTTAGTTTCATGCAGGCTTCAAAATAGTCTAACATTTTTTATCATGGATTTGTCAAACTGATTCAATTGGAGAAGACGTTTCTTTAAACTTGGTTTTCCTGATTTCTTAAAAGAAAAAGAATTCTGTGTATTAAAGTCAAGTCACTTCTCATATCTAGTTGCATATCCAGTAAAACATTGATTTGGATTTGTAATAACTCTTTTTCATTTTTTTTTTTTTTCAAAAAGGCATCCATACTAATTTCCTTTTCATTTTGTTGGATCATCTCTAAAGTTATCTTTTTGGATTTATACATACTTTCAAAATGATTAATTTTGAAACAGTTTTCTTTTTTTTTATTATTATATACACACCAAACATTTTTGCTTTTCTCCTTGACATTTTTTACCACAGCAAGTTCATATTATTCTGTCTTTTTTCTCTATTATATGTCTTCATTTCTTCTAGCAAATCCTCAACTTTTGTTGAATGAAATTTTTGAATCAATTCTTGTTGATAATCAAATTTGGCACACTGTTCCAATGACAACTTTCCCAGTTATAACTACATTAGTACAATTTGACAATACTTCTCATTTTGATGGCTGTTTACCAATTTCATTTTAATTAAATCCTCTGCAATTGACTGGTTTTCTGATCACAGTTTCTCAAACTCACAATATTTGGCAGCTAGTTTCAAATGAAAAACATATTCAAGTACTTAGCTTTCTTTGCATTCACTTGCTGCTTTTTCTTAGATGCTATGTTTTTTACTAGCTGACTTATATCTTTGTATATCATTTCCTCCAACTGTCTTAGGCATGCAATTACTTTTATAATAGCCTCACAACCTGCAATTGCCAAGAAAAGAACAGTCATCTGGTTTTCTCCTCCAACTGATTTCAAACCCTCTAGCTTTTTTTGCTCTATCTTTACCTGCTAGACTCCGAAGCTATGCTTGTGTGTACTCATAATTATCAAGTGGTAATTGTTCATTCAGTTCTTTAGATATTGGAAACACCATGTTACTAACTCACTGGAAATGGTAAACATTAAACTCCCTCATGGGTAATAGCTGTAGCTATTTATAATCTTGGTAACTTCTTATATAAATGAGTCATCTCATATAGAAAAGGTTAGGTTTTTTTTTTCTGGTGAAATACAATTTCATGAAAAATACAAAGATGATAAATGTTTAAAATGATTATCTTGTTATAAATAATAACAAACTAACTGAAATTATTAATTTCCAAAATACCATTTATAACTAACTTTCCAAGCGTTTATAATTAAAATATTATTAGAAAAGATTTGGAAACAAACAAATTTTTTTCTATGGAAAACTGAATGAATCAAAAAACTTTTTTTGGACCAAATGACTAAACGTCAGACCTTTTAAAAGGATTGTTGGTCAGATTGAGAAATTTTCAGCAACATTTCATAGAATTAAACAAGGATAATTAATAAAATAAAGTAAAAAATCTATACAGATTTGGAAAAAGTGTAGAAAAAAGCCTGTAAGAAAGAATATTTTATTGTCTGAAAACCCAGCAAACATTTAATGCATCTAGACAAACATGAAAAACAAAGCAAATGTTATATAATATCATTTCTCTTTAAAGTTTATTTACCTTCTCGTTGTTTCATTTGCTGTTTAACAATTGAGAACAACTTTGTTTGTTCCAGTTGTTGAAGTAATTCATGAATAACACACTTATATTGACTGGTCACTTCACTTGGGCAACAAGTGTCCACTCTTTGAGTTTGTAGAAGTGTATGTTCAGCTTTTAGTTCCATTGTCAAAGATAAAAGTTTCTCAACTGCTTGGCATACAACTCTTTCCTGATTGTCTTCAGCTGTTTCTTCTTGCAAATATGAAGACCATTTTTTCAAGAATATCAATATTTCTGGTGGTGTAGAATAATGAGCACTCAAAGACCAATTGTTAGAAATGCTAAATAGAATAAGTGGACCTGAATTCTGTTTCTTCTTGAGAATAATGTAACCACGTGGCAAGCCTGAGGATAAATAATATTTTTTGAAATTTACTTTCATTAAGAACCAAAGGATTTCAGAATAGATTAGAAATTTGAAATTTGTAAAAAAAAACATCTTAATATAAAAACAATTCTAAGATTGTAACTGTCATAAATGTGCATATGGTGACATGAGAGAACAAACGAAACAAGTACCACTGGTGGGGCGAAAAGAAAAAAAGGACAAGAATTGTTAAGATACAATTCTTGTATCATCGATATAGAGTATCAAGGCAGAATGTCTCTTTATGGGTAAGAGAAGATACTTGGAAGAAGGGCAATGTCAGCAGAGCCTGAAGTTAATGTGTATGCCAAATCTTTCAAAAAGAAAGAAAAAAAGATTTGCTTCATGAATAATTATTGGGTATGAGCAGCACGTATGTATTTTTATTGATTTGATGTGTTTATTATTATTATTATTAATGTTGATATTAGTGCTTGATGAAGTCTTGAAGTGTATTGGCAGTTGTCCACCTATTTGTCTTTTTTTTATTTGTTTGGCAGTAGTTTTGGGTAGTGCTCGAGTATTTGTATGCTCTCCAGTTAAAAATGGTGGTGGTGATTTCAATGCTGGTTAAGAATTCTGCAACTGTTGAGGCAGGGGTAAATTCATGATTTGATTACAGTATGAAGCAACAGACACAAGCATGAAGGACCCAGTTGATTTACCATAGTTACCCTTATGTTTTGAGTAGATGATCTAGGAATCGATGTAAGTTCTTGAACTCCTACCAGTAATTGGAAATATGTTCATGCATACAAGTATCACCAGAATGGTTTGTAAAGTCATGAGCTTGATAGAGATATTTAGAGTTTGTAAGATATTATCAGTTTCAGTGTGTTTCGACCATCCTTAATCAAGACAGAGGTATTGGGTTCCAAATAAAATTGATGGAAGTGCTTTTGGAAGATTGTATCATGTGGGTTACTGGGGTCAATTGTCTTGGCTTTTGATGACTTATTTGTATCAACTGCCTGAATGGTCTTGATCATTTTTGCTAGCATCTTGTCAGATACCTGTTCAGTGAAAATGTTGAAATTATGACTAATCATCTTGGTGGGAATGGTTGAGGTGGCATATTAGGTGAAGAATACTTTTGTGGGATCATGGGAATGGTCATGGATGTTCTGCTTCTGTTATATTCATATTAGTGATTGAAGATGTAGGAAATTTTGGCCCTTGGAGCATATGCAGTCCTTCATGTAATTCCAGCAAAAAAGAGGCCTACAATTTTGACTGGTGTGTTTGAGTTTCTGGTTGGATAGTGTTGGGCTATACATATTTAGATTGAAGAGTTGCTTGATTATCCAAAATAGTTACTGCCTTGTATTTGCCAAATTCATTGTGGTGACAGTATGGTTTGTTCAGCTGCTGTATTTTATGCACACACATTATAGTGGAATCAGAGGTAGTTGAGGTGTTAGTTCTAATGGCTTTGTCAAGGTAGTGTTGTGCACCCTACACTGTTCACCAAGTAGTGGCTGTCCATATTCTTGATGAAATGAGTGTAAATTTCGGTTGTCTGCCTTGAACTTCACTTTGACATGGATGGTGGCTTCTTGAGTTGGCTCGCAAAATTTGTCAATTTCTTTTACCATATTATCTTTGAAAACCCATGCTCAGTTGAGGTGTTGAAAATTCCTCATTTGACTCATTCATAGCTTTAAAGTAGGACTAGCTGTTCTTAGATGGAGATGTCCTGTTTTGAGTCTACCATCTGTTGGAATATGTCTTTGTTAAGGAGTCATTTGGCAGTTTTGACAAATTAATCTTCATTTGTGAGTAGTTGGTGAGTTCTGGTTCAGCTCTGATCGTATAGGCTTTGTTCAGATCTGTAATAAAATGATTGACATTATTGCCTGCTTCAAATTTTCTGTTATCTTGCATTGTATCATGTTGGAGTTGCTGCTGCATTAATAGTTCATAGTCTGTGGGGCTGTGAACTGTGTCTGTGCTTCTAGTAGTGGAAGATTTTAGGGTGACCAACATCTCATGTAGGTTTAATTAAAGTTCATCGATGAGCACTTTTGTCCCAAGATTGTTAGTGAGTGTAGAGTCAGTTTTAAGTTTCAGGATTGTTGTCTTCTGTTGCTTTATGAGGACAAGAATTTCTGGGTGGGTGAGACTAATCTCATCCATTTTGTTAGTTCTATTTTGTTAGATACCAGTTGTTATGTTCCAATTCTGGTTGGACAGAAAAACAATAAAGTATTGCTATTGAGGCAGAAAGATAAGAGACAAAAATTGTTAAAATAAAATTCTTTGTATTGCTGATATAAAGGATCAAGTGAAGGTGACATGTCAATTTGTAGGTGAGAGAAAGGGAGAGTTAGTATGGCTTGGAAATGATGAGCATGCTGGGTTGCTTGGACAAGGTCACTGGTGATGATGTTGCCTGGGACACTGCTGAAGTATCAAGAGTAGTGTCCTTAAAAGCAGACAGGATGAATAATGATTCAGCTTTTTATGTTATGCCTTTTGATTTAGTGTCAACATTTGTGATTGGCTCCTTTTATATTGAATTATATATTATAGTGAGGGGATTTTATTTTTGAGCATAATGTGATGCTTGGAGTCCCTGTGCATTGAGAAACTTTTTATTTTTATTTTCTTAGTGTTGACATTCGCCTGACAGCTTTTGATGTAGAGTGAATCAGAAAGAGTTTAACAAAGTGAAACTTCTAGTTGTGGCAGACAAGACGAAGTCAAATGAGCTTTAAAAATTTAAAATGGGAAAATCATATATGAGTAGGAAAGGACATTAATTAAGGTGCTGAAAATATAGAATTTCAAAGTTAAGCATTGCATATTTTTTATTTTAGAGAGAATTTCAAAACAGATTTATAAAATCTTCACATCATGATTTACTTATTCTACTAAATCAAAATGGAAGATTAAACTGATATCATTTTATTTTTTTAATAATTCAAATTTAAAGAAACATCTGATTTTATTATATTCATTAAAACAAATTATATACTTTGTTGTGAAAATAATATTCTAATAATCTATTTTCAACCAATTTTTAAATTCTTAAATTGAACTAATAATGAGAATAAGGTAGTTACTTTAGTAATACTTTCTAATAAAGTGCAATTTACTACAATCTAGCAATGAAAGTTTGAAATACTGATGCATAGATTCAAATCAGAATTAGCAAATGAAAGTAGCAAAAGAATGAATTCAAATCTAATTTCAATTTTGAGTTTCAGAATTTAAAATTTGTAGAAAACTGACCAGTAGATTTATCTTGGGCATTCATTGCTTTTAGTAAAAGTGAAACTTTTATCCAATGTGGAGGATATTTGAAACGGGCAGTGTCCATTATGAGAACCAGATCTTTGCGTGGATGGAAGCCTGCAATGGGTGAAAAGTGTCCATCTCCAGTTTGATTAAGAACTTTTCGAGAGTAAGTTGCAACAATAAATGCATCATCACGTTGAGCGTATTCATTTATGACCTGACAGATAAACAAAAATCATTCAGAAAACAATTTTTTGGGCATTGTTTGTTGATATTAAACTTAAATTATTACAAAATATAAATCCAATTTAAATAGCGAGAATAGTAAATAAACAAAGATTTATGTAATTCAAGAAGCATTTTTACATATTTATGTTTAAGATATGAAATTGTACATCGTACATGAAATCCAAACATTGACTACTCTTAAAAATCATTATACAGATCACTATAGGATTTTGTCAGAATCTTTTGGGACAATCTCGCTTTTATAAAAAATATTAAACCTTATTCAATGTTATTTAATTAATTTAAGTATTTTCCTTGATATTCTATGGCCTTATGAAACACTTCAGCCAAAATATGTTATAAAAGCATAATTATTGTTTTGATTCAGTGAAATCTTCAAAGAACTTTTTGATAATTTGAACATAACATGGATCAGGTATCTCTCCCTGAATGCAAAACACTGCACCTCCTCGGGTTAACTCTCACACCAGACCTCAAGTGGAATAACTATATAGAATCCATAGCTAAATCCGCTGCTAAGAAAAGTTTTTCCCGTCCCAAACAATCCTGCACATATACAAGTCTACCATCCACCCATGCATTGAGTATTGCTGCCATATCTGGTTCAGTGCTCCTGCTATCCAAGGTGTCTTCGACTGAATCCAACGGAGAATCTGTAATGTGATCAATCTCGACTTGGCAGCTAGGATACAGTCACTTTCTCACCGACGCAGTGTGGCTTTCCTGTGTCTCTTTTACAAATACTTTCATGGCTTCTGCTCCAATGAACTTAGCTCACTGGTACCCACTATATATGAATTTCCTCAAGCCACAAGATTAGCAACTAGGTCCCACCCCTTTTACTGTGAAACCAATAAATTGTAAATGCAAATTCTACTCCAGCAGCTTCTTTTCTCACACTTCCCGCCTGTGGAATTCTCTTCTGCATACTTGTTTTCCTGACAGTTACAATCTCCAAGAATTTAAATGTAAAGTCAATCGTCATCTCCTGTCTCACTAACTTACATCCTCTCTCTCATGCTTTTCTACAACCACCCCACTCTCATCAATACTCTCTTCCCCCTCCTACTCTCTTCCTGACACCCTCTGCAACCTCTCACTCCTCATAATATTCCTCCTTGTCCACCCCACTCATCAGTAATCTCTTCCTGACACCCCCTGCAACCTCTCACTCTTCAAAACATTCCTATGTAACCCCCTGCACAACAGGAGCAATAAAATGCCTTGCTTGGGGCAACACGATTAAAAAAAAAATTTTAGAAGCAATGAATTATAATAAGTGATCGTCTGAAGGTGACATGTCAGAAGAATATGTGGAAGACCTTTACCTAATAATATCATGACTTATGCTATATTTATATGCTATGTCATGAAATGACCAATTAACTTCTGATTATAAAATATTTTTCTGTCTTAATGTTCTATACAAACAAGCCAATTGTTTACCATAGCATTGAGCAAAACAATTTGTCTAAGTTCCAGAAATTCATAATAATAAATACATAAAACATTTCATTGGTACCTCATCAAATGAAGGGAAGAACATTTTTCACCTTAAAAGTTTCTGTTTAGTTTGAGATGTTGAAAACTGGCTTGGATCTAGCTAATATTTTGTTTCCCTACTCCTGTAAGAAATCTGCTTCTCATCACCAATGACTATCTGGTCTAGAAAAAATTGATCTGCATCAAATAAAAAGAAAATTGTTTAAACAGGAAGTGATTTTCATTTCCCTAAATTTACATTGAACCTGTTTACTTAGCCTCAGAATTGTTTCATAAGAATTGTAAATATGTTTATCAACTCAATAATTACACAAACAATAAGGAGTTAAATAAACTTTAAAGATATTCATAACATGAAACTAAATTCAATGCTGACAACTTTTACATCACTTAAATAAATGCTTCAATTAATATTTAGCCAGGCACAAATATAGTTATACTATTTTTACACAGACTATTTTCCTCATCTTTGCTGTTGTTATCATATTTTTGGCCTTCCTCAGGTGTATATTTATTTGGGTAACCTACAAAGAATTCTGAAATGAACCCTTTATTTCATCTATGGTAGACTAATGTTTCTAATATAACATTGTTGTTATAATAATAACAATAATAAAGCACTTTTCATTAAAAAAAAAAAAAAAGAATCTGAAGGATGATGTGCATTAAAAAAAATAAATTTATAGAAAATATAGGAGAAAATATTCTGGGGTTAAAATTATATATTCAAGAAAGACACTTTTGAATCAATAAGGAAGTTTTCAGTTTTCATTAAATCTTGGTTGAAGTCTTAATTTTTCAGTAATAATTTTAGAAAAATCTTAGAAGTAACAGGTAATGAAATAATCATCACTACTTTTTTGTTGGATATTATTGAGTCTCAGCAGAGAGAACCATTTTTAGAATTTTACTTTATCATTTACAATTAAAAAAAAAATTTGATGAATTATCCAAAAGATGAATAAATTGTTTTTACAAAAGATTTCTTATAAAATTGCATACAGAATTTATTTTCTGACAGTATCAATTACTTAATATTTATTTCTATAAGAAATTTATTTACTGAAGACATGATGATAAAAAATAAATGGTACCTGTCGGAAGGCATCACCTGAATGTTGATCTGGACGAATACAAGTTGTTGAAAGAGAGTTATATTCTGCAATGCAGGCAAACTGTTCAAGATTTATTCCTTCATTCTTTATAATATCCAAGGGAATGCAGCAGTCAAGCATGTTTTCATGGTACCATCGCCATGGCCCCTTCCAAACAACTCCTGGATCAACATCCAAAGCATTGAGAATCATCACCAAGGTGGACAGGCCACAGTAGGCAGGTTCATCTTGAGTACGAAATTGGGCAGCTAATTTAAAGTAACAGTTCATATGACCAGTGGATAAAGCTTCGGAAAATATGGCCTTGCCTTCTTCTGAGTAGAATGAAATGCATTCCTCTGGAAGAACTCGACGAAAGAACTCCGTCTTTGGTTTTGCAGTATTTGACATGATTAGTGACCTATGACAAAAAAGATTCAAATTCTCTTGACTTCTGTTGAATGTATAAAATCAAAACCTGAAACTCCAAGATGATATAATTGGTTAGCTGCTAATTGTTACATTGACTTTAATTATATAAAATAATTCGCTATTTAACATTTGGCACATAGTTTGGCAGAAATTACATTTTTTGACCCAAGTAAATTAAAATTTTCTAGAAACTTAACTAAGATAACAAGAATATAATGAGTTTAAATAAAAGGTCAACCAATGTCACATATACAGATAACAATTTGATTGAATAGACCCTTGTGAAGTTAAACTGTCTTCATGAGAATGTTTTTATGACTTGCATATGTGTAAATATCACTCTTATCTGACTGTTTCTAATCTTTTTACTAAAATTTGTGTCAACCTTCAATAAATAGGGAGAATCAATTAAATTAATAAAAAGTCATCAATTCTGGTTTTATAAGTTAGGGTCATTATAATTTTGTTATATGGATTTTTTACAATATTCAAAAATATTAAGGTAAATATGTTTTAAATTGATGGATACATTATTTTTTGGTTTTATTTTTAAATAAAATAAGCATCCATTTTAGCAATATTATTTAATTAATTAAGATTAATGTTTGTCACAAAGAATTGTTATATTAGGAATATTTATTGTATTACTTATAAACTGGTATGAACAATTCTGAATATATATTTAAGCATGACATTTCTCTTTTTTATGAAAAAAAGGAAGTAAATTTTAGGAAATGTATTTGGAGTTGTAATGTTTGTTTTGCTCATCTTTCACTATCATTTACCATTCAAACATTTGTCAATTTATTCTGTTATCTTTTTCTTGCTTATTGATTGTAGTATTGGAACATTTTTTTTAATGAGCAATGACATATTTTCAAATTTGTAGGAAAAGTGTTTTGAGTTGTAAAGTTATTTTGTTCTATTTTTGGTCAGTAGGGAATTTCTTCCTTTATTATTTATTTCTAAAATAGTTATTTTTTTAGAAACAACAATAATAAAAAAATCTCATATTTAATGATAATTTTATTAATTTTCTTTTTTATTTATTGATCTGTTTTTGTTATTATCATTCACAAAGTAATAAGTCAAACAAACCACTCATTTTGACATCCAGTGTAAAAATATACATGGTCATTCCTTGTCATGGTAGAGGGCTTTCTTGTCTAAGTGATTCCAAGAGTGAAGCAAGTGGCTCATGATATAGACATACATATGTGCAAAGATACTGTTTTTGTTTTTCTCTAAAGAGTTAAATAAAGTCAAAATCTTTTTAAGTTTAGAGTGCAGTCATTATTTTATTTCAGAATAACTGACAATTTAACATTGTTAATTGACAAAA
The DNA here is from genome assembly GCA_037127315.1 of Ascarosepion bandense. Taxonomy (NCBI): domain Eukaryota; kingdom Metazoa; phylum Mollusca; class Cephalopoda; order Sepiida; family Sepiidae; genus Ascarosepion; species Ascarosepion bandense. The sequence continues at coordinate 817,951 of JBBBDQ010002121.1, read as the reverse complement.
TATCACATGATTATCACTTTAAATAATACATTTTTAATATAAAAGTCAAAGAATTAAACAAAACAATTTCAAGTTTTTCTGTGTGTTACATTTTGCAATAGGCTGGAAAATAGAAAATTCAAAAAGTTGAAATTAAATTCAAAATCCACCTAAAAGCATTGTTGTATCAGAAACAGTACAGATAATTTTTTAAGGGATTTTCAAAGAGGATAAAATGTTTTGTCTCAGTAACTTTCAACCTGAAAAATTGCTTGAGTTAAAAGTTTCATTATATTTTTAAAAGAATTTACATTCATTTTTTAAATTTTTTCTGTATTGTTAAGAACATTTAGCTTTTCTTGGCTATTTGTCATTAAAACTAAAAATTCAAAAATGTGATTTCCTCAGATCAAGATACAAATTTTAGAAATATTCTCCAAAATATTAAAACCCAGAATTATATTTCAGATGAAAAAGTTTTACAAGAAAAATAAATAAAATTAAGTTCATACATTTTGGACATTATTGCTTTGAACAAGGAAAAAATAGCTGGTTTAAGCTTCAGAAACAAAAGTAATTTTGTCTCAAGTTTAACAGTGATTTTTATAAATATAGTGATTTCACTTTGTTCTACCATTTCATTACTTTCTTTTTCAATGATGAAATTAAAAATTATTTTACCTCATTCAATAATCTTTTAAATTTCTGCATTATTTTGAACCTGATAGGTGATATTATTTTTAAATAAAAACTATATTTACTAATTACAGATTGAAAAGCTTAGTACAAATCATCAACACTAATATTTTTAAAATATGAATTTTTTTATATGTGTATAAACGTGCTGATTTTTGTAGAAATGGTTGTTCCTACACAACATTCTCAGAAAATAAGAGTGATAATATCTGAAATTCAATAAAACATTAAATTAAGGAGGATATTTTCCAAACTTTTTAAGATTACTGAGTACCTAAAAATTATATAAAAGAGGTGCTAACATTATATTCCTCAAGTATTTTTACAGATAAATCTACTGTAGAACAACATTAAATAAACATCCATCTGTCATTAAGCTGTCAACATGTTAATAACTAAAGTAAACAGTGACCCCCCCCCGCCATTTAAGCAAAATACATTTCTACAACATCTTATATAAAATTTTTATTTTTATTATTGTAAAAATGTTAGCCTTATTCAAATGTATAATCATCTAAGTTGTTTTTTTATGAACATTCTTTCAAGAGAAGTGGATTTTTATGGAGGCCAGATGGTTTGTGTGAAATTTGTAACAAATGTTTATTTTTTTCTTCTCAGCAGTTAAAACCTGCCAAAATTTGAGAAGGATCTATTTTCATTTTATGGAAAATTATTTTTCATATACATTGACCAATGGGAGATGTAGTCTCAAGTTCCAATAACATCCTGAATAGTGGGACAGAAGTGAGACTAAATGTTTAAAATCAGGCTCAGCTCAGTAGATACAAAAAGACAAATACTGGAAGACCTTTTGATTATAAGGAAAGAAAGCAGGGCAACATCAAAGAAGGCGTTGACATGACGACATCAAAAAGCTCTATTACCAGCCAACCACATTGGAAAGACAAGAGAAATTTGAAGTTTCAGTGAAAATTTTCCTGGGGTTGGACAGCCTAAAACAAAAGGATTTCTAGAAAATTTTCTCAAGAACAAAGTGCGTAAAAAAGGACACTTAAAAAAAAAATCACTGTGTCCCAGAGACGCCTACGGGGAAATTTGCAAATAGGTTTTTTTGTTTTTTATCAAAAGTGGTTTCACCTTTGTTTTTTTACTGCCTTCTCTTTTCTCATAATTTTTAAAAATCCTTGTCTTTTCCCTCTCACCAAATTGTAATTTTTTCCTATTTTTCACTGGTGATCCTTTTTCAGAAATTCTTATCCTGCCTGAATAGGCACATAAAAATAAAGTTTTGTGCAAATTTTTTTTTATACATCTTTTTCATAATTGTAGAATGTAAATAAATGTGTTTTCCTTTTAAAATTTTATGCTGAGGTTGTCTTGTGTTTCATAATTTTACACTAATTAATATCTTGATATTTCTACAAAGTTATTTTTTGGTGTCTGTTACAGGAACTTGGATTTGGTAGAAATATTTTTTTTTATATTTAAACTTATATTATTTTAAAACTTTAAAGTAACTAATATTTATTTAAAATCGGATTAACTATACTTTAAATCTGTATAACTTCCTCAAATAAAGTTTCATAAAACTATTTAATTTTTACAAGACTTTTTTTAATAAAGAGAATTACATTGTAATGAATGATGGGCTAAAAATGGCACTGAAATTAAAAAAAAAAAATAGAAAAAACTCTTTTCAGTTAATTTGAATTAGTTTGGAAATGAAGCAAACTATTTTGCTTATTGGAAATATTAAATTTAGTCATTAACTTAAAATCAAAACTAAGCTAAATGCTTAAAGTTTTCATTTTTTGTTTTAAACTTCATTTTAAACCTTAGGTATTGCAAATCTGTGACAAATTGTGGTACCTAAACCTAATTTAAGAGATATTTTTTATTTTTTATTGAATACTGAAAGGTTTATCCCCGCCCCCCAATTCTATTTTTGAAATGGATTTACAAATTCTGCTCTTTTCGATGATAATAAATTTAAAATAAATTCGATTTTACTTCCCTGGAGAAGCATAAAAAAAGAGGAGAAAAGTTTTTCTTCACATTTAGTGACTTGTCATAGCTCAAGCAAGTAGTATTCGCGCGTGTGTGTCAGCCAGGAAGTTTAGGGAGGTTTGGATCATAAAAACATGAACCTAAATTTCAGTTACATATCAAAAACTGATTTGTTCAACTTTGTAATGATATTTCTGTAAATAATCTACACTTAAATTGATAGGACTAAATAAAATTCTTTTGAAAATGTTGTAAACGTACATATTTTCTATGGATTGACAAAAACGGCCATTACCTTGCCTTTAACAAACAATTTCTGTTAATAAATAAAATAAAGATTAAAAGTCTAATAATCATTAATTCTGAAAGACAGTAAAAAAAGTTCAGTTGTAAACAGCCACGTAACCTTCGAAAATCTCACCCTGCGTCCAACTCCAATTACAAACAGAGAAATTAATAATTAAATTATTTACCAAGTGCTAACCCGTTACCGACATAGTGCCCCGCAAAAACACCGTTCAACATTTTAAATTCGAATAAACTTTGAAACAAACTAAAAAACTCCCATTCCAAGCAGTCAAACCCTGGTCTTAATTATCCTTCTGCCTTAATCCGATTATAATTTTTACCTACTTTAAAAAAAAAGTAGTTGTCAACAGATTATCAAATCAAAAATCAATTAAGCAAGCAGCAGATTTTTTATAACTTTTTTTTCAAACACAAAAACAGAAAAATAAATTTTTAGAACTAAAATGAATATTACTCTTTTTGTTTCCATGAAATTAAAAAAAAAACCTGACAGTCAACACTAACAGTAAATTTTCTTCGTTTATCTTTACTTACCAATCCAACTTCTTGTCGTTGTTGATGATGATGTGTAGAAAGAAATTTGCAAAAGCCAATTTAAAAAATGAGCAGTTTTTTTTTCAGTAATAAATAAAAGGTTTCATTTGTATGCGTGTGTGTCAATTTGGTAATCAAAGAAAGAAAATAAACAAACAAAAATAAAAACTGCTGAAATTGCGAAGGGGATTTTAATGACCTTTGACCTTTTTGCGCTTTTGATTTTTTTTTTACAACTTTAAGCTAATTATTTCTGAAAAATGAAAAGATTTTTTGTTTGTCATTTTTAAATACAAAGAAACAAAAAGTACGAAAATGGATTGAGAAAATTATTCATTTTCGTCTTGCAGTATAGCTAAAGCCGAAATCAACTGTTTTTTTTTAAATTTTATATATTTTTTTAATCTATATTTCTGAGATGTTACATTAATTACATTGTTTCGGCTGTTGTACGCCCTGACCTTCTTCAGATTAAAATTTGGAACTGAAACCTTTATTTCGATTTCAGGAGTAGATTGTTCTCGTTCCATAAGTCATGCTACTTCCGGATGTTTTAGTCTCCATTTAACTCAACTCTTTTCAATTTTTTTCGCCACTGCTGTCGCCAGGTATTGAACTCACCACTCTTTCGAATCCAACCAACGTTTTTTTTATCCACGAGGCCATGTTTTAATTGGTTTTCTGTAACATTGGTTCCCATAAAAGATGTTTCAGCACTTTGCAGATATCTCTCCCGAGTAAGACTCGAGGAAAACATGACTAAGGGCTGTGTACGATGCAATCCTATGCAACTACGGTATGAAACAAAAAGAACAAACGGGTCGCCTCTTAAGATAAAGCTGTAAGAACACTGCAAGGCTGTAACACGAGGGGAAATAGAAAAACCAGGCGTATCTGACCACATATGAAAGAGAAAAGGTCATCGTCCCCTGTGGAATGAAGTTGAAATAATAGAGAACACCACTGGAAACCACAAAAACTTAAGGAATCAGAGCATATGTGTGGTAATTTTACACTTGCCCAGATGGAATCCATAAGTCAGTCATAGAACCAACATCTGGGGAGTTTAATTCAGCATACGGGGACGACTCGTATCGCTCCCGATCGGCTCGTGTCCTTTGATCTCGCGTACGCGTGTGATAATGTGTCGCTCCCGTATTCTGGGAAGAAACAGATGGTGTTTTCACGTTGCTGGCCTTGTCTCGAATGGTGATCAGGACGACGCGACAGAAGGGAATCTTGCGATATGAACGTTATTCTTATCAGCATCTGATTTATAATTAGATTTTTTGTGCATCAGCTCAAGATGACGATCAGATCTGATAGAAAGCGTTTGATAGCGACAGATTTCAGCAAAAGGTGGGTAACTGTAGCAAGTCTGGTCCGGGTGAATGGGACTTGATTTTCTTTTTTAAGTCCTTTGCGGTACAACGGGGCGCTTTTCTGCGAACCACCTTCCCGGTTAAGTCAGTTTCTCTTGTGTACCTAGTTAATACGAATGAATGCTGTTCCTATCCTGTTACCGGCTTTATCTTTTGTTATGATTCAAATCGCGATTACCAACCTCCCCAGTTTATTTTTACTCCCATTTTTATCTTGACTGGGTCAGTCTTTGATTTTTCCCATTCCATTATTTATTTATCCCTCCCCTTTCCCTTAGCGAGTGTGCTACTTGATTTTGCCGTTTGGCGGAATACAGCAGCCATTCTTGATTTTGTTGGGTGGTCGGGTCTTACTAACATTTGTTTATTTTCTTTAAATATTTTGTTATATTTTTAGTTAGTTTTGGGTTATCCATCCACTCCCCTGCTCATTTTCATATCATTATATTTATATATATATTTCATAGAAAATTATTGTATATAAATAAATTTTTATCTCATGGGTTTGTTACCCCGTTTTTAGGTTCCCCTGTGAATATGTGGTATGGGATATGTAGAATTGTAAGGTGACAGATGAGTTTTTGTGGTAAATGGAAAAATTGTTAAGAGTGATTGGGTCGTGAATGTGATTAGCTAGATATAGGATAGTTAACGAAGACTACCCTCTTTTTCGGCCTTGTGCCATATTTCTTGTATTTTACAAGAATAAATATTTTACCGAGTAAGACCCAAGGAGAACATGACTAAGGACTATGTACGACGCCATGTTTCTTTTCTTTTTTTCGTCTATTCAGCATACCAGAGGTGTTTTCATGTTGGTTAAACGTACCCTGGGTGCGAGAGTGGATCTTGTCGATGTCGGCGCGGGAGACTGGTTGATCGTGGCCGATACTGCCTTGAACAGTAGGTCGTTTCGGATCGTTACGGTTTATGCACCCAACGTTCAGTGACAGTAATGCCGTCCTGGACCCCAAGCGAGATAGGGGGTGGGGAGCTAGCGGGAGGTCGAGTGATCGTAGCCTGGTTGATCTGATCGGCGATTTCGGTCTCGTCGATAGATACCGGGTCGATCACTCTGGGGGAAGATGTGGACGTGGCCTCATAGTTGGCCGTCTACCCAGATAGTTAGCTATCTGAATAGGATGTTAGTGAGAAGGGTCGATCTAAATTTGCTAGATTGTTTCACGTTCCACTGGTTAGGCTACACGAACCACAAACTCGTTTGTGGCCGGGTGGCGTTTGATGGTAGGCCTAGATTGGCTGGACACGGGAAGTTCAACGTGTCTTTACTGAACAAACTGGACTTCCGGCAACAGCTAACTAGATTAGTGCAGCGGGAATTAGTGGGGACGGTTATCGGGAATAGGTGGTGGGAGAGGCTTAAGGATAGCATTAGATCTTTCACCGCTGACTATAGCCGTCGACTCGCTCTAGCTAAGGTTAACAAGGTGAAGATACTTAAAGATAGTCTGTCCCGGGCAGAGACAGGGGGGTCCCCTAGAGATAGCATTAGCTAGGCAGGCCCTGGAACGGTTGGCTAGCAAGCGTCACCAGGGTCAGGTAATTAGGCATAGGTTAAACAAGATGTCTAGCGAAGCCGTGAGCATGGGCACTGAATTGCGTAAGGAAGAGATCCGTCGAGGTGGCGATCAATATATTCGAGAGGTCAAAACCCCAGGTCGAACGATGATATGTTCGAGGCGTTTTAGCGGCATTTTGAGAGTCGCTTTACCAAGGAGCCTGGTCTCCTCGATGAGGAGTTTCGCAGCTATTTAGCTGACTTTCCTCGGCTTGAGCCGACTGAAGCAGCTAGCTGCGAGGGTACGATCATGAAGGGCAAAGTTCACTTGGCATTGAAGAGGGTCGGCAGTGGCAAGTCTCCGGGACTTGATGGTCTACCCTATGAATTGTACTTGAGGCTGTCGCACATTTTTGGAACGATTTTGAACAACAACTGATTCCAGCAGGGTTTCGTGCCCGACCGGATTTCCGGGGGTGTGATCACGCTGTTGAAAAAGGTCAAGGGTTTTAGGGAGGGCTTAGATGATTACAGGCCCATAACTCTGCTAAACACAGAGTTAAAGATTTTAGCCAAGATCCTGACGTAGCTCTTGCAGTCAGTTGCCGAGATTCTGTTGGGAGCCGAGCAGACTTGTGCTGTGAAGGTCCGAACAATTCAGAGTAACTTACACTTGATCTGCACAATCCTAGAGGCTGTAAAAGACGACGAGCAAGCCGCGCTGATCAATTTGGTTCAGTCCAAGGCATTTGATAGAGTCGACCATAGGTATCTGGCAGCTGTCCTACAGGCCGTCGGATTAAAAGCCGACTTCTGCAAGTGGATCAGCCTATGGTATCGCTTCCACAGCGCTGTGGTACAGGTGAACGGAAAGCGGCCGGGCATTTTTGCGCTGTCTTGGTCAGTTCGTCACAGTTGTCCGCTGTCGCCCCTACATTACGCTTTAGCGTTGGAACCCCTCCTTCGCCGGCTAAAGGACAGGGCGTGCAGCCCGGCCCTAAGCGGAATCACTGTCCCTGGTGGGGATCAAGCCAGGGTTTCTGCGTACGCCGATGACGAATCCATTTTCGTGTCGTTCCTAGACGACATTGAGTTGGTACATAAATCGCTATATGAGAAGGTGACAGTGGCCAAAATTAACCGCTACAAGTTTTCCGGCTTGCAGTTAAGTGCCTAGAAGGGCGTTGTTCTCCCGGGGACCTTTAATTGGACTGACGGAATCGTCCGCATTCTTGGAGTGTGATTTGAGCCGGATCTCCAGCTGGAGAAGAATTGGTCGGAGGTACTGGCAAAAGTCGGAGCGTCGCGACTTGGCTTCGACGGCGGTTGTCCGTGAAGGGGAGAGCTGAGGCGTGTGTTACATACATCTTTCTCTTCACCCTTTACTAGTTGTCGATACTCCCTGCTTGAAGAGATCGTAGGAAGGCGATCGAGCGATTGTTGTCTACCCTCTTGTAGGGTGGACGCAAGCATCAGGTCAACAAAGAAGTCTGCGCCAAACGTCCGCCCCAGGGGGTACTGGGAATGCCACACGTGGCAAGTCACCGGCACGCCTCGAGGTTGGCTTTCCTATGCCGCGTGTTGACAGAGAATTTGATTTTGGATGAGAGTCTTAGGTAAGTCTTCCCTTGCCTTACTATCACTCCTCCCATTTCGTGGGCTGAGCGCCGACGTAGACTCCGTAATCAATCGGAATTCTTACTCGAGTGTCGAAGTGCCTTGTGGGTCATTCCTCGGTTCACTGACCTTTCTCGGCCTCGAAGGTACTTGTATCGTTTATTAGTGGAGGAAGTCGCGACGAAGGACCCTCTACGTGACCGGCTCGGCTTTTTGGTGACTGGGACATGCTCGTTTTGGTCTTGGTCACCAGCGGCGAATTACCTCAGTAACCCTGAGTTTTCACTTAGCTGGCGATTGATTCGGAACTTGCTATCTCTCAATGACAGGGGCTTCAAATAGGGCGGGACGAATGTCATCGGTGTGGCCTTGGTTTAGAGGAAATGGCTGCACACGCCTTCTACCATTGTCCTCAGGTGCGCTCTTTTTGGAAACGTGTCGGCGAGTTGACAGCTCGTATAGCTCCCGATCGACCTGTGCCCATCGATCTTGGGTATGCGTGCGATAATGTGTCGCCCCATTATTCTGGGGTGAAACGGATGACGTTTCTGACGTTGCTGGCCGTAGCTCGAATGGTGATTTGGACGACGCGTCAGGAGGGAATCTTGCGATGTGAGCGTTATTTTTATCAGCATCTGATTAGATTCTTTGAGCATCAGCTCAAGATGAAGATCAGATTTTATAGAAAGCGCTTGATATCGATATATTTCAGCGCAATGTGGGTAAAAGTAGCAAGTCTGGTTCGCGTGAATGGGACCAGTTTTGATTTTCTTTTTTTAAATCTCTTATAGTATAACGGGGCGGTTTCCTGCGAATTCCCTTGGTTAAGTTAGACTTCTTTTGTGTACCTAGTTAATGTGAATGAATGCTATTCCTAGCCTGTTCCCGGCTTTATCTTTTGTTATAATTCAAGTCAAGATTCCCAACTTCCCCAGTTTTATTTTGACTGGGTCAGTCTTTGGTTTTCCCATTCCATTATTTATTTTCTTCTTTCCCTTTCTTTTTGTGAGTGTGTTGTTTGATTTCGCCTTTTGGCGGAATACAGTAGCACTCTGAATTTTGTGGGGTAGACGCGTCTTACTAACATTTGTTTATTTTATTTTAAAGCTTTTGTTATATTTGTGTTTGTTTTAGATATTTCATCCCCTCACTTTTCATTTATAATATTAAATTTTTTAAATATATTCTTATATTATTTTACATAGAAGTCAATTTTTATGTCATGGGTTTTGTTTCCCTCTTTTTAGCTGTCCCGTGTAAATATGTGGTATTGTGGTGCGTGAAGGACTGGGAGGTGATGGATGGCGAATGAAGAAATTGTAATGAGGGATTGGGTCGTGAATGCGATTAGCTAGGTATAGGATAGTTATGGAAGACCACTCTCTACCCACTCCCCCTTTTGGCCTTGTGCCACATTTATTATATATTACAATAACGGACGTGTTCTCTTCCTTTGAAAGAGAGATTGAAGGATGGCTGGAAGAATTAGAAGCAGTGTCATGGAGCATGGAGGAACAATTTGCTGCTAAAGAGGAACCTGAACTATTGGTTAAATTAATCAGGGTTACTTTCAAATTTAAGAAAGAGGTGCAGCAGCGGATAGAAGTTTTGTGGAAAGACAACCTAGGACAGGCCCCAGTAGTCCCTTCAGAAGAACAAAGGACTCCTGACATTAACATGCCATCAAATATTCTAAGTCAGGGTGCACCTGATACACCAGGACAATCAAAATCATTCCCTTTAAATCCATCAGTACGTTCTTTCTTTTCTGTGGAGCCCTTTAAAATTAAATTGAAGGGGCCTCATATCAGTAGAAAGGAAACTGAAGTCATCAAAAGAAACTGCCAAGACCTTCTCATCAAGTTTGAGAATTGTGTGTCCTCCATACATCTACAACTGGAAAATTGTCTTTCTCGAGGTGTTCTTTAGAGGGTAGAGTCCTCCAACTCATTGACCATCTTTCAGTCTGTGAAGATAGTTACCCAGTGGCTCTGAAGTTATTAAGGGACCAATACCTGGGCGAAGGGGAGATAAGAGGAGAAATCATCCAAGGAATATTGGTCTAAAGATTTTAAAAGATTTTATCCTAAAAACCCAAGCTGATGTATGGGAACCTAGATATAGCAACCTAGATGATGACGTATCAGTTGGGGCTATAATAATATCTGAAGTATTGTTCGCCAAGTTGCCATCCGACATGAAAAGTGAATTAATGATGATTTTAGGGAAAACTTATCCAACGTTATCAGTGTTATTAAGCGAGACAGTAGAAATTTTTAAACGATTTCTAACCGTCCGAAAAACAGAGAAACGCTCTGTAACCAAGCCCCAGCCGCCTCGAACATCTGGAACCAAAACTGTTGGTCTTTCGCATTCCTCTCTGGTGAGGTTTAATGTTGCAGCAAAGCAGGAACAAAGGAAATGTGAATTTTGTATAATTTTGTAGAAAAGATGGTCATCCATCAGAAGACTGTTTTTCGCTACATCTCCTATGAAGCCAGAATCACGAGGTGTAGAAAACTTCGGTTATGTTTCAGGTGCCTAAAGAGGTCCCACGTGGGAAATATATGTCCATTGAGGATGAAAAGTAATTCTATCTGTAGAGGCCTCAGTGTTAAGGGCCACATAACGGCTATGTGCTCAACCAGCAAAGTGCAAATTGACACCTGTCTGCACACGAACGATTACTATTATGGTTTTATTTCTCCAATAATAAGCATTGAGGTGGGGACAAAAGCTAATTAACTGCCTTTTGGACCTATATTGACATGACAGTCTTAGAAAGATTGAATTGCTTTTCCACTTCCAAAGATAGGGTGTTGGCGGTGAAAACCTTTGCAGGCTCAGGGACGAGGCCTTTTAAAGAGATCTCGTTAGAGTTGGGAATCATTCCTGACGATGTCCACACTCTTCCAATTCTTTCCAGCAAATTGAATCTCTCTTATCAATTGCAAAGACTTCCAGAAATACTTATAAATTTGAAGAAGCACAAGTTGGCGGCCGAATACAGTTTTCGGAACGAGTTAGTTGTCGTTGGAGGACTACTGAAAATTAACGCTAATCAATTCTTGAAACTATTCAAGATAGTCCCCTCTATGTATGGAGCTGCATTTTCTACACCTAGAAGATTAATCCCCTTTAGTGACAGCCGCTACTTTCTATATGAGAACCAGTTGAATGTAGAAAAGAAGGGGAAGGGTGCGAATTAATTATGTCTCCTTATTGGTAAAAACTCCTCCACTTGAAGCTTCCAGAATTAACGAGAGGATCATTGAAGAGATAGCCATGTCTCCTGGACAATTCAGCAACTGCATTTGGATCCCCCACAGGCCAATGCTCAAGCTGACGGACTGCACAACCACCAAGGTGAGGCCTGTTTTTAATTGCTCCTCCAAACAAAAGAATTCTCTCTAAATGAGGCAGCCTATCCTGGGGGTCAATCTGATAGGAGACATGTTGGAACTATTGCTCCGCTTCAGGACCAATAAGTATGTTTTGTTGGCCGACATAAGAAAGGCATTTCTTATGATTCGCTTGTTTTTACAGAAGTACCGAAATCGTTTTTTTTTTTTTTTTTTTTTGAAGTGGAAAATTTGCACTGCTACAGATATTCACCAATTATATTCGGTTTTAATGCATGCCCTTTTATTCTAAATTATGTGTTGAAGTACCACGCAAACATATTCCCATCGGATGAATGCTCTCAGATGCTAAAGTCCAACTTTTACGTGGATAATCTAGTAAAAACGGGAAATGATATAAATACCCTATCTTTTTTTGTATATATCAGCAAAAAAGCGCTTGCAAAAAGGCAACTTTAACATTCGAACCTGTAATTCCAATAGAATAGAGTTACGAAAAAGAATGGAGGCAGATGGAACCTTGTTAAAATTTGACACTGATTGAGAGAAGTTACTGGGGTACCTATACAACCCCGAACAAGATTCCATAAAGGTCTCTCCACCTGGATGTGATGCAACCGCATCAACAAAAAGGAAAATATTGTCGGAGGCTTCATAGGTATTTGATCTCCTGTAACACCCTATCCTAACCCCACTAGACCGACGTACTCCACAAGACCGGCCGTTGGTCCAGTATTGTCCAGTATTGTCCAGTATTACAAGTTTGGCCTGAGCCTACGGTTCCAAATGCCGATTTCATGCCACCCTCCTGCCACATTGGGATTTTTGATCCCGGAGAGCAGTTACCAATTTGTAGAAATCCGAAACTCCTGTTGGTCTACCTGCAAGTTCGTCGGGTGAAAATCGGGTTAACAGAAAAATAAATATAACCAAGTCAATTCGATTTGGGGAAGACAAAAATTTTATATACAAATATAAACAAAAAAAATCATTGTTGCAAAAAGTTGAATGTCTTTTGTATGTGTCTCTTGTCTCTTGTATATGGACTATAACCAAACCAAACAAAATACTTCAAATAATTTCTGTAAAGGAGAGATGTGGCTTTCTCCTTCATCACTTATTTTGATTTGCTTGTATTCTTGTAATTATTTGATATATATATATATAGATATATATAAATCTTCACCGTGTCATTGCGAACTTAAATCTGTTTTTCATCACATACCAATCCCTCGCATGTCTAGATAAACCTTGTCAAGTGGTAATAAGCGGTCATGTTTTGGCTAATCCGAGATCAACAACACAGCATGGGAGGAATCGACCAAAGAGCGGTTGACTATACGTAGCCAGGGATTGTGTTATAAAGAGCTCCACAACCCATTGACGACTCTACAATAAACAACAGTAGCTTCACTTTTATAGTTCTAGTGGTCTTTTCTTCACAGACCTTAAATAATTTTAGTTCTCTTTGGGTGGCTACCGTTCAAATTCCATCCGATATGCTAATTGCTGTAGGTAATATAACACTGGTTAATACTTCTACTTGATAATTCCTCTTTTATTTTTCTGCAATAATTCAAGCACACGCAGATCATGACTACCAGTTACATAGATTAAACTTGCAAATACACAGGTGCCTAAAGCATCAGTATTGCATCTATTTGCTTTTTCACTCGTTAACAACATAAGAGTTGTGGGTTCAATACCAGACTACAGCAGTAGCGAACAAGTAAATTAGAGAGTCCAGTGAAAGGAAGATAACCTGTGACTACCAAAAGAGGATTCGCACAAGAAATAAGAATGATATACCCCAGTGGTCGTAACAGCATAAATTGGCCGATTTTGTATTTGCAAAGTTTTAGAAAAGTGGTGTTCAATGTAACAGGATCCTTAGCAGCGGAACTGAGGGGATTAGATGGGTTTTTACAACGTTGTTGTCGATAACAAGTAAAGTCCGACAGACCAGTCAACCATTAACCTTATACTAAAGCATGTGAGAGCTCAGTTGGATATGTTATCCATGAGACACCAGTCACCAAGTATAATAACGCCAATCCGGTTAAGGGAGTTGTTGTTGGGAATACAGGCTAGAATATCTCATCACCTTAGGTTACCTGTAGATCCCACCAAGCAATAATGGAAGTATTATAGTGCCCTAGGATGTATCACTTTATTGGAAAATAAGAAGTTGTTAGTACTGGTATCAGTTCCTCTATTAGATAAAGATAGTAACTTCAAGATATATCAAGCAATAAATCTATCTATTCCATATCCTAATACCAACCAAAAATTAGAAGCCGTAGCTAGGTACAAGTTGGAAGCAGAATTTTTAGCCGTAAATTTGGCCAGTACACAATTTATGTTGTTAACGAGTGAAGAAGCAAATAGATTCAATATTGATATTTAGGCACCTGTGTATCTGCTAGTTTAATCTATGGGTCACGTCATTGAAACTAATTAACGTTTGTATCCACTGGTCCGGTTAGAGGGAAATAACTCCAAAGGAGGCTTCACACAAGGAATGAGAATGATCGTAATAAAGGGATCGGTTCGAAATTCCTAGTACTCGAAGAAGGTCGGAGCGTGCAACAGCTGAAACGTCGTACAAATGGCAACAAAGATGAGGACAATAGTTCGAATAATGGAAATAGTGAAAATACTACCTCATTTCAGAAATATAGACAAATATAGTGAGCATTTGTACCAAATGTAAAATGTACAATACTACTGCCTTTTCGACTCCGAACACGACAGACTTGCCTGGCCCTCGTGTGAATTTGGTGAGACCCTATCTTCGTACAGGCATTGTCTACACCAGTAATATCTGGATTAAGGAAGAAGAGATTACAAAATGTATGTACTCAGTTTTACTTGCATGAGTATCAGAACTGGTCCTCAACATGAGTGTATCTTCCTTTATACAGGTCTTTGTTCAGTTTACGAATGTGAATGGAATTCCCTTGCATCTTTACTCCGACAACGCAAGTACTTTCACTGTTGCAGCTAGAGTAATTAGTAAATGAATGATAACAGACGAATTGAAAGAAAAAATTGGTTCTTACCATCTAAAACAAGGTACAATTCCCCTATACTCACCTTGGTATGGAAGCACATGGGAAAGAACAGTCAAGACGATAAAGAACTGTTTGTATAAAACTATAAAAAGAGGAAAGGTAGACTATTTTGATCTGCTGAGGATATTGTCTTATATTCAGCGAGCCATCAATAGCCGTCTCCTGACATATAGAAGCTTCAATGATTTGGACTTAGATGTTTTGACACCCAATTCACTTTTGAATGCAAGTATTGACCAAGGACTTATATTGCGGTTAAACAGTAAGGATCGTGATTCAACGAAGCCAGCTAGTAGGACGAACTTGTTACAGACACTGCGTTTCGTGAGGAAAGACGGAAGAATTTCAGGAATATCTGGCACGAAAACTACCTTTTGAGTCTTATGGAAAGAACTCTAAGGTTAGCTGACTCTTCATTTGAGAACACCATCAAGAGGGGCGATGTTAATAATGAATTCCCTCAAAACTAGACCGTTTTGGTCAAGTGTAGGAAGCGACAATTTGATACAGTGAAAATGAAAAGAGGGAATGGGTCAATACAGACCCATTCCATCAAACATTTATTTCATTTAGAACTCTTTCAACATTCAAAAGACCCTGAAGGAAAGTTTGCAGATAATGAAGGACCAGATGATTTTGAGGAACTACACCAGTCTCTTAAACGTGATGGAAGTGTTAGAATCTGGATTTGCCCTGCTTGCAACAGGCCCGAGGACTGAAAACCAATGATTGCTTACGATCAATGTGATGACTGATTTCACTTTGATTGTGTAGGCTTAGTTATTGCACCGCCCAAAGAGGACCAATGGTTCTGTTCAACTTGCAGACCACGTGGACCCGATAGACCAAGTTTATCAAAGATTTGAAATGAACCAAGTTTTTTGGTGATGTTACAAACAAGAGCTTAATGAACTTCGGCTAAAAAGGATTAATACATGAAGTTCATGAATACTGTTTTCCTTTCCCTAAACTCATGTCCCAATTAAGGACATTTTTTTTTTTTGCTTATGGGAGTGTGTAGTAATTATACACTTGCACGGATGGAATCCATGAGGGTGTCATAAATCCAAGATCCCGGGAATTTAATTTCTCCTCGACACCATTTTTTTTGTTTATCACATTTGCACGAGATGTGTGAGAGTGGAATAGGAATAAAAAGAAAGATTCCCCCCCCCCTCAGGAGATTGTTTTTTGGTTTGTTTTGCTAGTCAACTAGATGGACGTGTGTTTATTTCACTAGCAATTACTCGCGTTAATGTGCTAACTTTTACAGGTCAGAAATACGCTGCATGTAAGCAACAACTTAGAAGGTGATTCATTGCAACCTACCACCTTATCCGCCCCAACCAGTCAGTAGAAGCAATCCGACATATGCTGGGCCACAAAAATCTCTTAAACCGGCCAAACATAGAAATGAATACAATATGGGAACCAGTCATACGGAATTCTATTATACACTGATGTCCTCAAGGACACATGACCTAAGAGGATAAAAGCGTGGCAGTTCAATATTTGGCAACAGCAGTGGTGAACAAAAACGTTGAGATAAATGGCGAAGTCGCATGACAATCTACCTAAGTGATCGAAGGGTTTGGTTCAAAATTCCAGTCACCTGAAAAGGCCAGGACGTAAAACGGCTGAAACGTCTTAATATTGCAATAAAGATGAACAATGTAGTTTATGTACCCCACTCCTTTTCGATACCTAAATTTAAATTGAATTTTTAAAAATAAAAAAAGCTGTTATCTAAGCTGTTACAAGGAAAATATTGTAATGAATGTAGATTATGGATTTGAATCAATCCATAACCAAGAAAAGGCGTAAAAGGGTTTTTTTTAATATAATATAAAATATTTATATTTTCGTGTTTCTTTTTTCGTTTTACAATTAAATTTTTCCTTGTGCGTATGGGTGGTAATTTTCTTATAGTCATGGTTTGTAGTTGTTTGCTAGGATAAAAAGAAATGTAATTTCGTCGCGTGTATATGTGAGAAAAAAGAGGCAAAGGAGAAAATAAGGAGGGAAATTTAAGTGTCACGTAGCTTGGTGGGGAAGACAGGTGAACGAGAAAAGGAATTTAAGGAGGAAAATTTATGTGTCACTTTGCTTGGTGGGGACGACAGGTGAACGGGTAAAGGAATATAAGGAGGAAAACTTATGTGTCACGTAGCTTGGCGGGCAAGACAGCTGAACGAGTAAAAGAGTTTAAGGAGGAAAATTTATGTGTCACGTAGCTTGGTGGGGAAGACAGCTGAACGAGAAAAGGAATTTAAGGAGGAAAATTTAAGTGTCAAGTAGCTTGGCGGGGAAGACAGGTGAATGAGTAAAGGAATTTCTTTTAAGCTGTGCCCGTCGTGAACTGTAGCGGTTCCTTCTTATTGTATGTTTGGTCTAGAATCTTTGCTTAAATACCCCTCAAAAAGATCACAATGCATTTTCTTTTATTTGTGGGAATGCGACTCGTTGTTTGAAAAGTGTTAAATATTTATTTTCAAAGGATTCATTTGTTAATTGGAACAATACACAATCCCTCGACCTAGAAATATTTTTGTCATTTGGTGTTTGATTATCTTGGTGCTTATTTCCGACTTCGCTCCACATATATTCACCCCAGATTGAGAATTGATAGAGACATAATGAGTGTATTATTAATATGTAGGCGACTTCACTAACACGCTGGAAAAAAAAAACAAAGACAAAAACAGCATAGTATGAAGAAGAGTTGTTTTTTTTTTGTTTTTTGTTTTTTTGTTAAAATGTTTATGTTATTAAGAGGAAAGATCAAAGCAATTTTTAATTAATTTTTTAAAATTTTATAAATCCTTTCTAACACGTTCGAAATTTTGGTAAAAAACTCTTGCATTCTTTTCCGTCAGCGGGTAACCAAATCGTTACCAGAGTTTACAATGGATAATGTTACGTAACTCAATGTTTTCCGACTAAAAACACGTTAACTTATAATTTTTTTCAAAAATCAAATAATTGTCGGATTAATTAAACTTTCAGGACTTATTCACAAATTAATTTGAAATTATTATTTTTAGAAAATATTTGTTTTTTACATCAGTTACTCCCACTCCAAGTAAATTCGTGAAATTTCAAGTAATTAAATTCTGTATCGAAATTAGTTAAACGCAGGACTCTGTAGGGGCCTCGGTGATGCTTATCAAATTAGCCTTGTGCCAAACACAACCGAAGTCCCCACAATTTAAAATATCAGAAGTTGAAGGTTGGATGGTGAAGTGCGGAAGGATAAAATATTTCGTTTGTACATTAAAGTAAAATTTTTATTAACAGAATAACAAAATTGTAAGAAGAAAAATAAAATGTTCAGAGAGAAAATGCATGTAGTTAACTGTTCAAAGAGAAATATAAGTATTTAAATGTCCCACAGAAACCCAGGGTTCATGGTTGATGGTAGCAGAATGCGTGTATGTAAAAAGATTGCTAATAAAAGGAAAGTCAGGCAATAAAACAGATTGTACTTATTCAAGTCAGTTGAAGTATCTTGTTGTTGTTTCCTTTGACGGTGTGTGGGTGAAGACGAAGAAAGGAAAAGTGGAAGGAGAGGAAAAACGAATATGTGACGCGCCCTTACGTCCGGGTCGGCAAATTAAATTTGCTTTAGTCACATTGCGACGAGATTCTTCAGATTCGCTCTCATGTTGGACTGACTTGACCGGTCAAATTACATGGTTTAAGCAGTGAAATTTATCAAATGACTGGATCGAAACCGCATACCCATTTTCTAGGTGTTAAGAATTACTTTTTTCGTTTGAGTTAATTGTTAGATGATATAATGTTTGTAAGTCTTCTAACAGAAGACGGAAAGTGCGACACAGAGACCCGAAGGCGAATTGGCATGGCGAAGGAAGCACTCCAAAAGTTTGAGTAAAGTATTAAGAAATAGGACAATTTCGCTAGAAACAAAGAAGAGAGTACTGGATTGCTATGTGATGCCAGTTTTCCAATATGGCAGTGAATACTAGACAATATCATCGAAGATGAGGAAAAACTTGAAGCAACTGAAATGTGGTTCTACAGAAGGATGCTGCGAATATCATGGCTCGAGCATGTGAGCAATGATGAGGTTTTGGAAAGGATGGAAACGAAAAGGAAATGAATAGTGAGCATCAGGAAGAGACAGCTGAAGTTCCTGGGACATGCAGTGAGGAAAGAGCGCTTGGAGAACCTGATACTAACAGGCAAGTTAGAGGGAAAAAGAGATAGGGGAAAGCAGCGGATAACATATTTGAAGGATCTGATCAGGTGGATGACGGAACGAGGGTTGCGTGGAGTAACAGGAGAAAGCGTGCTAAGAGCCACCAGCGATAGGGAGACGTGGAAAGCCATGGTCACCTACGTCCTGAAAGGACAGAGCACATAGAAGAAGAAGAAGAAGAAGAAGAAGAAGAAGAAGAAGAAGAAGAAGAAGAAGAAGAAGAAAATCCTATAACTCCTTGAAGAATGTAAATCCGCTATTACTGTTTTAAAACAGTAGGACTTTTTTCGAAAATCTGCACCGAATAATGAAATAAACAATGCAATAAAACTATGACATCATTTAATTAAATAAGCTTTTAATTGCTTTATATATATATATATATATATATATATATATATATATATATATATATATATATATATAAGGTCATTATACTCTGAAGAATTAAAAGATTCCATGAATAATGATTTTTTACAAGAATTGTTTTCATTTTTTTTCTTTTTAATATTTTATATAATTTCGAATTCTAAAAAATTCTACTAAACAAGTTGCGGTTAGATTATTAGGTTATTAAGTTATTAAGACTATATTAAAATATTTAATACAAATCATTGAGCCAATAGATTTTTAAAATATTTTTTAATTTTATTTTATAATTTTTTTTTTTTTTGTGTGTGTATTTAAAGTTTTTTTTTGTTTTGAGTACTGTATTTTCTGTTTAAAGGATCATGTATTTCACGGGTTTTTCCCCTTACAAAAAACAAAAAACAAAAGAAAATTAGGACATTGTGTCAATTCTGGTCAACTATAATTAACTTATCTCAACATCTGGCTGTCATCACACATCAATTACTTCAAAGGTTAGAAATATCAACGCTCCGTGATTAAGAGATACTTTTATTCTAAATTTCTATATGCTATGCTACAAATAAGTAATACTTGCATAAATCTGATTAATTTAACTTTAGAACTGCTAATTTTCAAAAATAACGTATTACAGATGTATATTTTATTTTGCAAGATTTTTAAAATTGAGAATTAACTTTTGTTTACAAATGTGTCGATCTCTCAAAAATGGACGATAATTGAAAATTTTTAAAAATTGAATTTTTTTAAAATTAAAAGATGTTTAATTCCAATCAATATAATTTTTGTTTCAAATACACAAGTGGTTAACTAAGGAAACCATAGACCGTAACACAGTAAAATTTATTAAAATTTCATGGATTTAGGTGAAGGTGTGGTAACAGAGTTAAAAAAATATTTTTACCAAGATTTTTAAACAGTAATAATTTCAAAAATAATTTAATTCATTTGTGAATGAGTACTGAAAGTTTCATTAAAATCCGACAATTATTTGATTTTTGCGAGAATTTCCAAATTAATGTGTTTGTCACCGGAAAAAAAAGTGGGTGATGTAATCATTGCGTTCTCTATTGTAAACAGTCGTAACGTTTTGTTACCCGCTAACTCAAATCGAAACAAGATTTTCTGAGAAGGGATTAAATTTTTTTCTAATTAATTAAAAATTACTTTGATCTTTTCTCTTTCCGATGGAAAAAGTTCGTTTATAATAAGTTTGGAGCCTTTTTTATTCATACTATGCTGTTTTAGCAATTTAGTGGAGGTACCTTTACAATGAATCTGTTACCTCCCCCACCACCACCATAACTTAAATCCATGAAATTTTAATAAATTTTACTTTGTTAAGGTAAATGGTTTTATTGGTTAAACGCAGGACTTATTTGGAAATATAAATCATCTATATTTTTTTAAAATTTGACCTTTGTATCCGAAAATCTCCGAATAGTAAAATAAAAAATGTAATAAAACTCTGATATTATTTAATTTGATAAACTTTTATTTGCTTGAATAAATAATAAAAACTAAGAACATGATAGTCTGAAGAAAAAAAATTCGATTACTAATGAAATTTTAAAAGAATGGTTTTTATTTTTATTTTTTTTATTACAATAATTTATAAAGTTTCAAAAATATTTTTAAAATACTTCAAAGATTTGTTGCGGTTAGATTTTTAAGTTAATAATTAAAGATTATATTGCCTATCGAAAATTGAAAAGTTTAATACAAATCGTTTGTCCTTCATATTTTAAAAATAATTTAAGTATTTTTTGTGTGTGTGTTTGCATTAGAAGTTTTTTTATGGTAATGTCTATGTGCAAATTAAAAGGTCAGAGTTTCGTCCTCTTACTCGAAAAAAGTTTGTACAATTTTGTCACTTGTAAACGCCATACACTTTTATCTTATCTCTATTCAACTAGCTGTCAACACGTTTGATATACGCCAGACAGGTCAAAAAGTTCAACACTGTGATTAAGAAATAGTTTTATTCTAAATTTTATGCTATAAATAAGTAATACTTGTGTAAATCAGATTAATTTAACATAACATTTGCTAATTTTCCTAAAATAATGTGTCACAGATGTATATTTCATTTTTGCAATATTTTTAAAACCGAGAATTAACTTTTGTTTACAAATGTGTCGATCGCTAAAAATAGCCTAAAAATTGAAAGATGAAAGAAAAATTGAAAAGTTTTAGATTCCAGTCAAAATAATTTCTGTTTAAAATACACCAGGGTATTTTGTTTACTGGAAATAGTAAATTTAATAATTTAGCTTTCAATTAAAACTAAAATAAAAGTTCCAAGAAATCTTTTTTATTTTAAAAAATTCAATTTAAAATTTAGATATCGAAAATGACTGGAGGTACCTAGACGTAATGATGGTGGTGGCATAAAGTTTGAGGTGACCTTTTACCATATCAGAAATATAGCTTTATCTTCGAAAGGAATCGGTAATTTTCATAAATTAAGTGATTTATCATTCTGAACGTTTAACAGAGAGAAAATCTTTTCTTTTGTTCTTCGTCAGCTCCCCTGTAACTCAGCAATTTTGAATTTATTGTTGCAATTGTTGATCTACAATATTTACTTTGCGTTTGATATAACAAATATCTGAGGTGAATTGTGAAATATAATCAAGATGTCACATTTCGCGTGAAAAATAAAGCTATTATACATGGCATATGTGAGTGGCTTGTGTTTAGTGTATATGGCAAAATATCGATCTTCTAAGATATGCCGAAAGTATTTTAGTGGCAGGTAAATTGTCCGAAGTTCTCTTGCAAAGGTACTTGCCTGAGTGATGCCAGTTGTGGAAAAACGTTGCATTTTGGTGATTTCCTATGTTGAAGGAGATATGTCCATTTCATCTATTTCATATGCAAGGAAAGTGAGTTTATTGACTTTAAAGATGCATTTACCAATGTTTATTTTGAGCCCAAAATGTTGTAGTCTTTCGAAGACTTGATGAAAATGGTTACAATGTTCCTGTTCATTTTTACTCGCAATTAAGGCATCGTCGATATATATATAGTTTATTGTTGTTTCTAACGTTGTTCGTATTGTGCTGAATATTGAAATTTTAATGTTAGTGGAAAAATTGTTAATTCATCCCGAAGCGTATTTCCCATCAATTATTTTCCCATAAAATTTAATCTATTAACACATCTACAACAACATCATTTGTGAGCGTTTGATTGGCCATATTCACAGATATTGTTGTATACCCTTCTTCTGGTATAGGCCGCTTCGACGAAAACAAAAACTTGAATCAATTCTTGATGATATTCTTCTCACTCAAAATGACGGGAATATAAACTGCAGCTCTGTTGACAAAAATTAAAATATCAAACAATTCGACGATTTTCTTAGCTTTAAAAATGACCGGACATAAACTTGGTTACAATTCGGTGAGAATAAGCTCGAAACAAATGTTATCTTTTCACAAGATAAATTGACGAAATATAAACTGGACAGAAAGTGACTTGCTTTTTCACAACTAATAAATTCGATGACACTTCATATATAAATGAAAATGTATTCAATATTTTTATCCACTTCACTTCGGTAACTTAGTTGTATTGTGGGGTGGTTGGTTGGGTTGGAGGTTAGCACACAATCATCGAGTCAGAGGCCAACCAGAAGGGTGACCTTTCAGTCTTTTCTCTTGTTCTGATCCAACTGTTGCTAAACTTAAACCCTGACAACTAACGTCACTTAAATAATTGTCTTCGTTTTGACACCTAACACGTCGCACTTCCGGTGCATTCCATCTCACCCCGGGTGCTGACTTTTTTTTCCTCTGTTCGTCAAAACAAAGTCCATCCTTTGCCAGCTGCATTTCGTACCCACTTGATATAAAAAAAAACACTTCCAAGAGAAATTTCAACGGTCCAAAAGAATATGCAATACTCCTTCCATACCATTTTTCAAAATGTTCACCCATAAACAATTTTTTTTTCACGACCAACCTCTCCACAATACTCACGTTACTGTACAACCATTTACATAATATGACATATAAAAAAAACAATCAATGATAACACATGCAAAAGCAACAAAAAATATCAATATCAAAGGTGACATCCTTTTCTCTTCACATTGTGCGCATTTGCTTACCTTGTTAATTCTCTTGAGTAAATCTTTCAACTTAGGCAACAACGAATCAGGCCAGAACCCGATTTGCATAATATATATATATATATATATATATATATGTGTGTGTGTGTGTGTGTGTGTGTGTGTGTGTGTGTGTGTGTGTGTAAGATTTTTCTTCTTTTTCATTCCTTTTTTTACGTTTTAACTTCACCTGAATAGGTCGCCCTTCTACACATACTGACACGCGACCGAGCAGTGACCTTGAAACTCACCAGGTTTAGCTTAATTTCGGCCCCGTACTACATCTAAGCTACACTTAGAAAATCACTATTCTGAGACGTGTGATTACATAACTTATAGCTATAAGAGAATTTATCTTCCGCTTACCTTTGTCAGCTTCCAAAATGTTCTGCACGTCTTAGATCATTTCATAACTGACTTATACCATTCTTCTGCTACATCAATAATTCTTCGCCTTATCAGTTGAACATTAACTCTGTTTTTTTGTTTTTTTTCACTTTATCGTTTTGTTTTGGTCATTTATACTTTCATTTTTTCATTTATTTATTCGTTCATTCAAGCGCCAATCATAACCTATACGCTGACCAACTAAAGAACTGATTTGCTTCAGACACCTTCGCCTCTTTTTTCTTTCTTTTTAGTGAGTTTGTTCTCAACTTTGTGGCATCGACCAACGCTTTTATGATACCCTGAAGAAAAACCTTCCCTCCACCAAAAAACAAAAAAAGAAAAAAATATGACGCACAATGCACTGGAAGAGAAAAATGAAGAGCACTATATTTTTCTTCTCCTTGTCAGCATTGTTATTATTTCTGTTCGTTTTCTTTTTACTTTTTTCTTTTTAAAACCCAACATCAGAGAAAGTTCTGTAAAGTCTGAAGAGTTCCTTTTTTCCTTCTTTACTTTTCGAAGAACACACACAAGAAAGTTTCTATAATGTTCACAAAGTTAGTTTTTCTTTTTTTTTTTTCCTTTTTCGAAGAACACACGTCAGGAAGTTCTATAATGCTAAAAAAGTTCGCCTTTTTTTCGAAAGACTATGGGATACATATTTTTTTTTTCTATTAAAATAAGCAACAGGAAATCACAATAAAACATTCTAGAAAAATTGAATCAAAACGGTAGTAGAATTTAGATTACATTTTTATATTTCTCAACCAATCAGCTAAAAACTTAGAATAAGAACATTCTAGAAAAATAGGATCGGAAGTAAATTAACACAAAAATATTTAGGCCCCAAAACAAAATAGTAAAATAATAAATCTGATTGGTCAATAAATGTTTTCACACCCTAATGTTAGGAAGATTCGTTGATCCCCTATTAATGTATATAATACACACAGTTAGAGAAAAAAAGGTCAGTCACCAAGCTAGCCATTAAGTCCGCATGCCACCGATACTTTGTCCGGCCAAGTCATTTCTTCCACGCCAAAGTTCATGACCTAGCTCCGAGGACCTTGAAAAGAAAAAACCGACGAACTTTCTTTTAGCAACGCGACACGCTGTCGCCAACTGAAATGAACTAAATGTAAGTAGGAAAGACTTATTTACGGACTCTGCTAATGTAAACTTATACACATCTTTGAACAAATTTAACTCCTTGCCAAGTTTTATTTCCCAAAAGGCAATTTTCGCATCATGTATTTTGTTTGTTTCCACGTACCATTTTATTTTTCACATAATAAATTGTTTGTTGTTTAATGTCCGTTGTGAATTATTCCTTTCACTTTGCGCGATTGTAAAACAGAGTGTTGTATTTGTGGGGGAAATAATCTAGAGAGCCAGACCCGTAACATACGGAAGCACATACAACCCAGCAAATACCAAATCCCCCACAAAATTGGTGACCTTCCGACTGGTGAAAGCACGTAACACAAAAAAGCTCTCATATTAGAAAACAACACAAAAATTACCACAACGCGTAAAAGATGGAAAACAACGACATTGAACCCACAACAGCAACAATATCAGCCAGCATTCCCAGCTACAACCCAACTAACATACCAGTATGGTTTTCTCAGCTAAATGCACTTTTTAGCGCTAAAAAAATTACATCGCAAACCTCAAAGTATGCATACGTCGTGGAAAAACTTCCCACCGACGTGACGGCAGAAGTGGTCGATTTGCTAGACCATATGCCTGAGGACAAACCATATGATACACTAAAGGACGCCATTATAAGACGTATGGGTACATCGGATGGAAAAAAGTTACATGATCTATTTAACAATTTGACCCTTGGACATATGACACCCTCACAACTCTTGAGGAAAATGAAATCTTTGTTGGGAAGCAGCACCATGTCCGAAACGGTGTTAAAAAAACTATGGACAGACAAACTCCACACTCATAAAACACAGATACTCGCATCACTCCCTGAGGATTTAGACTTGGATAGATTATCGGAAATAGCTGATAAAATACACGACAATAACCAAAACCAGAACGTTTACGCCACATCTTACAACCCAACAAATGACGCAACACAAAGGAATGCACCAACACCAAGAAACACAACATCACAAACAACCACGCCAGACAGGTATACTGAACTGCTGCAGGGCATGGCAAATCTAACTCTGCAGGTTCAAA
Source organism: Ascarosepion bandense (assembly GCA_037127315.1). NCBI lineage: Eukaryota > Metazoa > Mollusca > Cephalopoda > Sepiida > Sepiidae > Ascarosepion > Ascarosepion bandense. Next base: position 792,211 of record JBBBDQ010002121.1, on the reverse strand, counting down.
GTTTGGTGAAGTTTCAAGCATCCCAACGTTCCCGAACCTCCTCACGACGCAGAAGTCGAAGTAGATCGAGCTCATTTTCTAGAGAGCGACGCACCTATGATACCTGTTGGTATCATTTCAAATTTGGATGTGAAGCAAGGAAGTGCATAAAACCATGCAACTTCAATTCGACCTCACACACTTCAACACAAAACCAGGGAAACGGTTACACCGGCAGCAAGTAAAGACGACATTAGTTGCTGGTATAAAACAAGGAAGTCGTCTATTTTACATCCGAGACAAAAATACCGGATATTTATTTTTAGTCGACACCGGCGCACAAATCAGCGTTATTCCACCGGATCCCAGAAAAAAACACCAACTATCTTCATTCACACTGCAAGCAGCAAATGGATCAAGAATTGACACCTACGGAGAGATAGCACTGACGCTCAATTTTGGTTTACGCCGACCTTTTCCGTGGATCTTCACAATAGCCCAAGTAAAAACACCGATTCTTGGAGCTGATTTTTTGTCCCATTTCAACGTTTCAGTGAACATGGCTAGGCAATCTCTCGTTGATTGCAACACAGACCTAACAGCAAAGAGAATCACCTCAATCTACAAGTCAACAGGAATCTGTGCGGCACTACCAGATGCGAATGGACTACAAGAGTTGATTACAAAATTTCCAACTCTTACTACGCCCTTTAAACATTCTGATGAAGTTCGTCACACAGCCAAACATTATGTCACAACCTCTGGACCACCAACACATGCATCCCCAAGCAGATTGCATCCAGAGAAATATAATGTAGCAAAAGACGAATTTCAGCACATGTTACAATTAGGCATTATACGTCCTTCTAGTAGTCCATACTCCTCACCGCTACATATGGTCCAGAAGCCAAAAACAGGTGCATGGCGACCTTGTGGGGATTTCAGGAACCTCAACGCAAAAACAGTTCCTGATAGGTATCCAATCCCACATCTACACGATTTCGCCATGGGCTTGCAAGGAACCAGAATCTTCACAAAACTAGATTTGGTTAAAGCTTACTACCAAATTCCAGTAGCCGAAGAAGACATAGAAAAAACAGCAATTACAACTCCTTTTGGACTTTTCGAATTCACCAGAATGCCATTTGGACTACGTAATGCTGCCCAAACTTTCCAGAGACTCATTGACGAGGTATTGAGAGGGTTACCATTTGCTTTTGCTTATATCGACGATGTCCTCATTGCTAGCAATGACATCAAGGAACATAAAGACCATTTATTACAAGTTTTCGAGAGACTAGCACATTTCGGCTTGAAAATCAACATAAGCAAATGTGATTTTGCTGTCTCGAAATTGAACTTTTTAGGCCACATGATAGACGAACAGGGAATCACACCTATCCCAGAAAAAGTCACAGCCATACAAAATTTCCCACAACCAACATCACTGCGACAACTTCGAAGATTTCTCGGTTTGATAAATTACTACCGTAGATTTATTCCACGTTGTTCCAGAATATTAACCCCGCTAACAAACATGTTGCAGCAACAAAAAAATAAAAATGCAAAAATTCAAATTGAAGGAGAAGCTTTAACTGCTTTTCACAATGCTAAAAAAGCATTAGCAGATTTTACCAAACTCTCCTACATTTCTAATGACAACACTACAACACTTTCACTAACAACAGACGCGTCAGGAGACTCAATTGGAGCAGTCCTACAACAAAAACAAAATGGCTTGGAAAAACCAATATCCTTTTTCTCAGTGAAATTGAACACTGCACAACGAAAATACAGCACCTTCTCAAGGGAGTTACTGGCAATTTACTTGTCCATAAGGCACTTTCGTCACTTACTCGAAGGACGAGATTTCACCGTTTTCACTGACCACAAACCACTTACTTACGCCTTACATGTAAATACCGAGAAATATACGCCCAGAGATACTCGACAACTGGACTATATATCACAATTTACCTCGGATATCCGATACATAAAAGGTTCAGACAATATTGTGGCAGATACACTTTCACGCTCTACAATACAATCTATTGAGTCGGTAGATCTCACCTTCGAGCTCATTGCAGATGAACAAAAAAAGATGCCACATTAGACAAACTAAACGACACTTCCCTACAGCTGAAGGAACAGCCTGTTCCATTTGGAACAAAAACAATACTTTGCGATGTCAAAACTGGTCACTCTAGACCGTATATACCACCATCACTAAGAAAAAGGTTATTTACACATTTCCACAACCTTTCACACCCTGGACGCCGAGCAACCGCAAAATTAATCAGCAACCATTTTGTTTGGCCTAATATGCACACTGACATAAAAAAACTGGACTCAAACATGCTTGAATTGTCAGAAGAGCAAAACAAACAGACACACAAAGTCTCCTCCAGGACAATTAAAAAAACCAGACGGTAGGTTCACCAACCTACACATCGATATTGTCGGACCATTGCCAATAGCAAATGACTGTCAATATATACTTACTATCATTGACAGATTTACAAGATGGCCTGTGGCCGTCACACTTAGAGATATATCACCAGAGACTATCTCTAAAACCATATTACGAGAGTGGATCGCAGTCTTTGGTTGTCCTTCAGTAATAACAACAGACAGAGGCTCTCAATTTCAATCAACGCTTTTCGATGAATTTACAAAGTTATTGGGAGTCAAACATATAAAAACAACAGCATATCACCCCTGCGCAAATGGATTAATCGAAAGATTCCATAGACAACTTAAAACAGCTTTAACAGCTAACAACAACTCCAGAACATGGTTTGAAAATTTGCCTCTTGTTTTATTGTCAATAAGGAATGTTATCAAAGAAGACTTGGGATATACAGCTTCCGAAATGGTTTTTGGAACATCTTTAACACTTCCAGGTCAATTTTGTGAAAAAAACACTTCCTTACAACCAACTACAACTTTTGTAAAAGATTTTAAACACAAAATGAACGATTTAGTTTACACACCCACAAGAACTTTACACACCAAAAGACCTTCACGACTGCAAATACGTTTTTATTCGAAATGATGCAGTCAAAAAACTTTTGTGTCCTACCTACTCCGGACCTTTCCAGGTAGTTGAAAGACACCACAAATATTTTAAACTCGCCATAAAAGGCAAATTTGATACTGTCTCCATAGACAGACTAAAACCAGCGTACTTAGACTTACCAATAAAGGAAAGTACGACTGAACACTCTACAAGTACACAAAATACCACATTGTCCAAACCAACCTCCACGCCGACAAATACACCGACAAACACCACCACAAAATCTGGAAAAAAGGTACATTGGCCGAAACATCTTAAAACTTATATTACATATTAATAAATACTTCCATATTTATCAATCTGCGGGGGGGGTATATGGGATACATATTTTTTTTTCTATTAAAATAAGCAACAGGAAATCACAATAAAACATTCTAGAAAAATTGAATCAAAACGGCAGTAGAATTTAGATTACATTTTTATATTTCTCAACCAATCAGCTAAAAGCTTAGAATAAGAACATTCTAGAAAAATAGGATCGGAAGTAAATTAACACAAAAATATTTAGGCCCCAAAACAAAATAGTAAAATAATAAATCTGATTGGTCAATAAATGTTTTCACACACTAATGTTAGGAAGATTCGTTGATCCCCTATTAAAGTATATAATACACACAGTTAGAGAAAAAAAGGTCAGTCACCAAGCTAGCCATTAAGTCCGCATGCCACCGATACTTTGTCCGGCCAAGTCATTTCTTCCACGCCAAAGTTCATGACCTAGCTCCGAGGACCTTGAAAAGAAAAAACCGACGAACTTTCTTTTAGCAACGCGACACGCTGTCGCCAACTGAAATGAACTAAATGTAAGTAGGAAAGACTTATTTACGGACTCTGCTAATGTAAACTTATACACATCTTTGAACAAATTTAACTCCTTGCCAAGTTTTATTTCCCAAAAGGCAATTTTCGCATCATGTATTTTGTTTGTTTCCACGTACCATTTTATTTTTCACATAATAAATTGTTTGTTGTTTAATGTCCGTTGTGAATTATTCCTTTCACTTTGCGCGATTGTAAAACAGAGTGTTGTATTTGTGGGCGAAATAATCTAGAGAGCCAGACCCGTAAAATACGGAAGCACATATAACCCAGCCAATACCAAATCCCCCACAAGACACATCAGAAAGTTCTATAACGTTCAATAAATTCGTTTTTTCTTTTCTTTTCGAAGAGCACACACATCAACAAAATCTTATACCGTTCTCAGGTTCGTTTTTTCTGTCCTTTCCATCTTCCTTGGATTTCACCATACCTGCAGACACGACTGTGGCGACCGTACGTCATAGGCAGTAACCGCATCTTCAATTTCAAACTGACATCGGGTAAATGACCTCGCATAACTATGTGCTCTCTTGCTCGAGTTTTCATTACACACAGAATTTCCTAAATTTAAATCATACTATGATTGAACACGGAAATTTGCCATAATTTGCAGTGCATAAGTTTGCCCGAGGAACAACAACAACAACCAAATAAGAGAAGAAAAAAAAAACTAAAACAAAATAAAAGCAAAAACAAAAAAAATCAAATAAAAAATACTTAAGGTCTGACTGTATCTGGTGATGCTGACATATGTTTTGATCGGAGGATTAGTTTCCACCCCAAACAGCTCTAAGCTCTCAAATAACTTAATCTAAAAATAGGCCCGTCTTACTCTAAACACTACATCTAAACGTTTTCCAAACGAACTGCTAGTACTAACCACAATGCCACGAGGAAGCTGATCTAATCCCCCTTTTCGAGCGCAGTTCTCTTCTCCGTCATCTTAACCCACAACAAATTATTCCACGCATGTCTAATTTGCTTTTTTTCTGTGGTCCTTATAAAACCCCCAATTAACCTAACAGAACTTAACTATTGGAATTTTCTTATGTTCTTCCTAACAAAGTGGCGATAGGAGGTAATTCTAATGATGGCTTTCATCTGTATAAAACTGGTTGCGGTCGAAACCGAACTTAACGACTGGAAGAGTTCGAAAAATATCCTTCGCTTCTCGATGACGTAATCTCTTCGAAACTTCTACTTTCTCTGACTATTTCTTCATTTTCTTTTTTAAACTTTCTTTTCCAACTTTAATTTTAATAATTTTTACAACTGTACCTCCGATGTATGCGTTTCCTAACTTCCTTAAATGTGCCCGAAAAAACAACACCCACTGACTCCACGGCCAGACTCTGCACACAGTTGCAAAAGTATGCTGTTCCATTATTCTTAGTTTTGTCCGAACTAGCAACTCTCTTTTAATAAAATACAAGCAGAGCACAATAAGGCAAACGAAAAATGTCATCTACCTTGACTTGACGTCTTTATTACAATCGTCTAGTGTTTTTTCTTCTTGTGCCGTGGTTACCATGTTGATCAATCTGGTTTTTTTTGTTTTGTTTTTTAACCAGCAATTCAACAGTGCACTAAAATGACATCATGTTGTATACCCTCTTTGTCGACGACGAAAATAAAGTCAAAATGATAATCTTCTTCTCATGTAGAATGACAGAATATAAACTTGGTAACAATTCGGCGAGAATAAGCTCGAACCAAATTTTGATTACTTTTCACGAGATAAATCGATGAAATATAAACTGGATCCAAAGTGACTTGCTTTTTCACAACTGTCGAAATCGACAACCTTTTTCGCTGTTTAAATGACGGACTGCAATACTTCATGCATAAATGAAAATAGCCGATATATTTATTCACTTCAACTTCAGTGACTTGGTTATATTGTAGAGTGGACGGTTGGGTCGGAGGTTAGCACAAACGCATCGAGTCAGCGGCCAGCCTGAAGGTTGGTCTTTCTGTTTTCTCTTGTGGTCTAACCCAACCGTTGCTAAACATAAACTCTCTGACTCTGACAACTGACGTCACTTAAATAGTTGTCCTCATTTTGACTCCTGGCAGGTTACAGTGCATTCTTTCCCAACTCGGGTGGATCTTTTCGACTTATATTCGTCAAAACAAAATCTAACCTTCGCCAGCTGCATTTCGTACACACTTGACATTAAAAAAAAAAACACTTCCAGGAGAAATTCCACACCAACCAAAAGAATATACGACAATATGACAACATTGGCTAGAAAAAACTATACCTAGTATCAATGTCTTGACATCGGTTTGAGCAAAAACCCAGGAGAAAGCATGGTGTAATACAAAATCTAAAGTGAGGGGTTTCTCGCCTGTTTTCTGCCTATAATTTATAGAATGTAGGTATTTACTGTTGTCTCGGTTTTAAGTGGTATGACACAGATTTCTGCTCCTGTGTGGACTAAAAATAGATATCCGTGAATTTTGTCACGGATGCGGAATAGATGACCTTGTTTTTATTTTAACGACTGATTAGAGGGATTGTTTTCCTGGAATACACTATATTTTTGTGTTATGAAAATACATGACTCACTGCACTTTTGTACATCTTTTCCAAATTCTGGCTACACCGACTTTGTGGCTGAAAGCGACTTTTATCCTGAGAATGAGAGCAAAAACAATAAAAAAAATAAAAAAAAGCTGACTTGTTTCGCCAGGCTTTAAAGTTGAAATGTCAACTCAATCAATTGGTCTTCTATCCGAGATAATCTATTCTGCTTGTCTGGTGATGGTTCACTGTGAAGTATAATTTGTTATCTCGGTTGTTGTCATGGATCTTATCAGTGATTTCCAGTAAGCGATCAATGTTTAACTCTTTGTGAAGTGATGCTAAAAGTTGTTATGGGTATGGGGAACGTCGATTATGTATATTAAAATTGGCCTTGTACCAAACATAACCGAAGTCTCTACAAGTTAAAATTATCAAAAGTTTAGAAGAATAAAACTGTTTCGTTTGTAGAAATAAAAAAAAAGTATTTATGGAACAGCATAACATCAATTTGTATGTATAAAATTATTAAAATGTGAAAATGTTCTAAGAGAAAGTGTAGTAAAGAGTTTAAAGAATTAAGAGTTCATTTCTTTAAGCGAAATGTCGTTTGTGCAGAAAAAGATAAGTCTATGTTTCGCTGTGTGTATCAACAAGGTAGTAGTAAAGTCCCTGTTCATCTCTTTCTGTAATGAACGGCGAATATCTGACGAGGAAAAGGAGAGATAAAGAAAACTGCACGCAAGAGGGTGGAGGAGTGTAAATGTGTGTTGCTGGGACAGTTGTGTCCAAGAGGCCTGAAGTGTGAATGAGTAATGGAATTTCTTTTAAGTCCGTCGTGAACTTTTGCCATATCTTGCCGTTCCGTCTCTTTACTGCTTGTCTAGTCTAGAGATTTTGCTTAAATAACCTTTAAAGAGTTCACAAACCATGTTTGTTTTTTGTTTTTGCATTAATTTAGTACCTGGAAGGATGCGCGAATCCCCCGACTCCCAAACCGTTTTTGTCACTCGATATTTGATTGTCCTGGTGTTTATTTCCGTCTTCGCTCCTCGTGTAATTTTTTTAATAAAACGAGTAAAAATTGTGAGCCCAACAAAATTGGTTTATGAAATTTCAAAAAGTGAAACTCTATTGTTATATTGTTATTTTATAGCAATTGCTTCCGAAAAGGAAGAAAAAAATGTTTTTTCTTATTTTAGTTAGATTTATTTTTACCGTTACTCTCAGTTTAGCGTCAGTACAAAAACACATACACACACACACACACACACACACACACAAACACACACATACATTTGCGAGGTGCAAAGGTGGACACCGAGAAGTACTCGGCTTGACTCACTTGAAAAAATCTGACCCTAATATTAGAAGATTCTTTCATATCATATTCATTAATAAAGATTTTACAAATATGTACATGTTGTATTTGCCTTTTCTGTGGTGATGTATATTTAGTCATTTTGAGTGTAACATGACTCGACGGCGACAACCATATCAACAATATTTAACTATAGTTTTCATAGTTTGAAAATCAAACAAAGAAGATTAAATAATAAACAAAATAGACAAAAATAAAATAAGATGAGGGTGAAGCGGATGAGCCCAAAAACAAAACTAAAATTAAACTAAACATTCAAACAAAAATAAAACTGTGTTATTAAGACCTACCCACCCCACACAAAAATAAGAGTGGCAGCTGTATTCTGTCGATAAGCAGAATCAAGAAGCTTGCTCGCTAGAGGAGACAGCGTGCCAAATTAAATTAGAGACAGGAAAATCCCAGAGGTTGATCCAGTCAAAATAAAAATGGTGTCAAAAACAAACTGGGTATATTGGGAACCTTGAAAAGAACCATAACAAAAAAGGATATCGAGAACAGGCCTGAAATCAGTCACCATAATGAGTCTAGCTTAACCAATTATGAGATCCGCCAGGAATACACCCCATTGTGTTTAGAGAAAATTAAGAAAGGAAATCACGGTTGACCCTATTCACGTGAACCAGGCTCGCAACTGTTACCTACCTTTGGCTCAAATCTGTAAATAACAGACACTATCTATCAGTTCTGATCTTCATCCCGAGCTTACACAAAGAATCCGATCAGATCCTGATGATGTAAATTGCTCTGAATTTTTCGACCCTTCGCAGTACAAGTCTTCTTTGATCCCATTAGAACCTCGCAAGATTACCTCCATCTGTGTCACCCACACAACAATTCTTGTCACGGCCAGCAGTGTAGAAAACACTATCCGTTTTACTAGATCATGAGGACGACACATTATCTCACACGTGCGCGAGATTGATGAACACGAGACGTTCAGGGTTGATACAAACTGTTAGCTGTTAACTCACCGGCATTCTAGAACGGGCGCACTAGCGGACAATGGAAAAACGCGTGCCTAGCAGTTTCTTCATATCTGTGACAATTGGGAATTTCTGCCAAGCCCACTCTGAAAGCCACGTCATGTTTCAGATCAATCTCCTGGTAAGCGAAAACTCAGTGTTTCAGAAGTAGTCCGCTGCTGAAGCCTGGGACCAGAGCGAGTGAACGCAATTCTAATGCTGACAAGCGAGTTCAACGTAATCCCTCCACTAATCCCCGATATAATGTTCTTCTAGGCTATGAAAGGTTAATGGATTGAGGAGTAGAGGAGTAGATTGAGGAGGTATGTCAGTGACTAAGAGAGGCATTCCCAGCCTCCCCATATCTACGACACAGACGCTGGAAAGGATTCTTTGGCAGCAGACATGAAGTCAAAGACTTTCAACGTGCCACCGGAGTTTCTTGTTAAATTTATTATCCTAAGAGCTTTTGCATTGTTCCTGTAGTTTTTGTAAACTTTGCGTCAGCAGAGGTAAGTTTAAACAAAGACATCAAGAGGTTCCTCTTCTGATAGAAAAGATTCCCCTTGCAGATGCCTCCCGGGAAAACCCTTCTTTTTGAGGGAGGGAGATGGCAGATCTCTAGTAGAAGAAGAGAGGCTGCTTGCTTTACCTGTATTTTGCTTGTTTTTTTCATGTTTGGTTGGCAATACAGGAGTGAATTGAGATTTTATTTGGTCCATGTCTTACTCTACCCTGTTTCGCGCAGACATTGTTTTTCTTTCTTCTTGGTTTTCTCCTTCTCATCTTCATCCTTTGTCTTTCTTTTTAAAAAGATGGAGAGAGATGGAGGCCTTTGTGGTTTTCCACATTCGCATATGCTATACTTTTTGTGTTGAAGCGTTTCTTTCGTAAGTTTAAGGCAAATCTGACCCAACGCGGAATCGCACTACTAATAATCATGTTACCTCCTTAGCCAGGTACTATGCATTTGTCGGCGACATAACTACACTGGTATTGAGTAAGGTTAAGATCATCTATATTAGCAGTTTTCTGTCTGAAAAACGCTGAAGAGACGAGGAAGCCAATCTCAATGCATATTGGAGAAGAAATATGGGTAAAATCTCCTGGGGTTCGTTGCACATGACTGTGGGGTAACTGATGTACTGACATTGAATGGCGTTTCTGTGAACGGGATTCCTCATAATATTTTAGATTTGAGACAAGTAGTCAGTCCTTCGAATAATGATAGGGGCCCTGAAGAGCCAGTGAAAAAACACAAAGCAAGCCAATTTGACGGTTTTAGAGGGAAGTGTTTATCTACCATATTGGATGTGTGACTATGGGGATGAAAGAACGGCGAAATAGAGCAAAAGTGAAGAATGAGTGATATAAAACTTTTCCCTGCCAAACGAGAGAAATTGAAAGCCAAGACAGGGAAAAAATTTAAGGATGAAAGGGAGAAGTGGGTTCCATTATGGGAGAGTGGTTGGAAAAAATAAAGGGGTATGAGAAAAAGAGTTAATTTTTGCTACTCATCAAGATTCTGCGAGATGCCTTGGATATTGGGATGTAAATAGTATTTTAGAATTTTCAATCAAAATTTTTCTTAAGAGTTCTTGTGAACTACGGGCTAATAAATGTTTTTTATTGCACTATTATTAGATAGGTGGCATGTAAGACGTCTACGCAAGAAGTAGAATGGCTAATACAGGTAATTAATTTATGACAAGAAACACAATCTTGTCCAGGGCATTAAAATTCATACACTATATTAGTCATTGCTAGTTTAGATTTGATGGGATTACTTTGATTAGAAACATCAAGGTTTGCAGTCTTCCGTTTTCTATAACATCATAATTTTTACATATTTTTGAGGAATTACAGCAGAAATATGGTGTTTAATAATTTTTTGTATAGCAAATTCGATCTGTTTATAATTATTCAGCATTTGATTGCATTAAAATATGTTGATGATTTTGTGTGTGTCATTTTTAATACTGGTGTCGTATTTTTTGTAAGAATAATTTTATTTGTTTATCAATGATACATTAATTATTGTTGATTAATGTCTGTTTTATATGTTTTAAGAAAGGCATTATGTATCAAACAATTTTCTCCTATCATTAACATAGAAATGGAGTTTTGAAAGTTTTTAAAAAATAGATGCTCATGCGATGCCTATTTGTGTTTAAAGAATGTGCCTTTTCAAAAACACAAAAATTACGTTACAGTCAAAACATGAGGATAAAATAACAACATAAAAAAAATAACACCCTTGAAAATGGCCAGTGAAGTGGCTGAAAGCGCTTGGAAAGTAAAAAATTATGGAACATTTTTACATTCCTTATCTCTAGCAAAAGGAACGATGGAAGAATACTGGAAAAATTAAATCAAAATTCAATAAAATATTCCTTGTCGGTCGTTTTTAACGAAACATGTTTAAAAGAAAGATTACTGCCCATATATATATATATATATATATATATATATATATATATATATGTGTGTGTGTGTGTGTGTGTGTGTGTGTGTGTGTGTGTGTGTGTTTCGTCAAGGCATTATTATGATGTCTTCGGAATTCTTCGGGAATATTACTTATTCTGCTGAATAATAATGGTTTCATGAAACTTCGAAGTCGGTATGACTGGAACAAAACTGCTCTGTTAAGTGAAAATGCGTACAAAAGTAATAATGAAAATCCCTGATTGAAAATACTACAATGCCATATGGTTCTAATACAGATATAGACAAAACAAGCAAGCACAGAGACAGAGAGACTCTCTTCAAGTATAAATTAGGGGATATATAAATATACATAAAAGACTACGCCCGAGACGTTGCAGTGTTCTACTGATTATATTCCATGCCGCGGATTGCATAAATCTGGTCTTAATATACTCGACCCCCGGATTATAAGTCGTGTTATATCTGGTACCCGTGGCGATGCAGTGAGCTACTGATTATGTTTCGTATCGCGTAAATCTCGGCTCCTCACGTGTCAAGGTAATATTTTTTAGCCATTTTGGTATCAAAATAGGGAGTCTTATATATCAAAAAATAATTTGGATATATTAACTGTATTGACCATGATTTGAAATGGGAAATATATGGGTGTGGTGTAAAATAGTATATCAAACAAAAATGAAGATGACGAGACAATTGGAGTAAGCAATTTGATTTATGATGCCCACTTGTCCTCAGAGAATCAAAAAGTTTTTTTTTCCTCACACACAGTTTTGTCATTCTTTTTTTTTAAACTAAAAAACCCAAAGAAAACGTATACTTTCTCTGGCGAAATGTGTCTTTGATAAAAAAATATTCCATCTTGTCTTATAATCCGGGGGTCGAGTATATTAAGACCAGATTTATGCAATCCGCGGCATGGAATATAATCAGTAGAACACTGCAACGTCTCGGGTGTAGTCTTTTATGTATATTTATATATCGATTATATACACAATAATAAGAAAGTCAAAGCTGGTGACACTCAACAGTTGGCCGTTATTTCGAAAATACATTCGGTAACATTGTTCTCTTAGTCGGGGTTTACTCAATCGTTTTTTTAGCAGCACATCAATCTTAGTTTAACTGTCTTATTCAAATCACTGCCCGAAATCTGTTCCGAGCAGCAGGCCGCTTTCGGTTCGACTGCCGCATTCAAATCACAGGCCTCGACTAACTAATTTCGTCTTCCACCCTGGTTTTATTAAACAAGCACAAAACCGGCGTAGTAAAGGATATCACAGGGCGTTCAATTTTCCGTCACTGTATAACTCTTACCAGCTTGAAATGAAAACAATATCAGTTATCCATTTCGACTGAATCTCTCGGATCTTCACTAATGAGGGGAGTGAACACACTCTCTGTTCTCACTTGCCTGTCCATTTCCAACAATTCAGTAGCTCAGGACAGGAAATTCTCACAGTCCAATTTTGACCTAAGGTCACACTTTGTCAAAACAGGACGACAATATTATAACTAGAATTGTTTTACCGGGATTCAATCAATTCAGTTACTTTTTCCGACAGAAATAATTGTATTCTCCAATTTCATTACTTCGGTTACTTTTTCCGACAAAATAATTGTATTCTCCAATTTTAGAGAAATCTCTTCTTATCTTTAAAATTAATAAAAAATCAATACTAGCCATCTGGAAATAGGGTTACATCAGAACTTGAACTTAATTGCCCCAATGTAAACATGATATCAGATACGGTCAGTGCTTGACTATGATCTTAAAGTGAAGACTTTTTACTTGGCATGAAAAAAAAAAAGGGCGCACAGAACCCAACTATTAGTAATAGAAAGAAAAGAAAATATTCTTATAGAATATTCTTTAATATATAGAAAAATATTTTTTAAATATATGAATGCTGCAATTGCCTTTTCTGTGCTGATGAAGATTTGTCTGACTCAATGACAACTATAAAAATATGGTTTTCACATTTTGCAAATCAGACAAGTATATTTAAAAACTAAAGAACAAAGTTTAAATAGAAAAAAGATATTACAAGAAACAAATAATAATCATCTTTATTACTTGCGTTCAAGTAAAGAATCACAAATTAATTAAAATAAAATTAAAGCAGTCACTAAAAAAGTTGTAATAAATTTATCTTTGTATAGATGTTTATACATTTTATTTTGAAGACAAATTTGCAAAAACATTATAAATTCTTTTGCGCATACTGCCGACCAAAACATTATGCACAACATTTTTTATGGAAATTGTATATATTTCTATTTTAGTTTTTCATATATGTTTTTGGTATGGTCTTAACTTAAAAGGAGAAAATTTAAGACATCCATAAATTGAACACATTTTCAATCGATAAAGAACAAATCTTGATTTTTCTCCTTGGGGAAAAACAATAATAAAACTGAACCAGATCTTTCGCCGTTCATTTCTTTCTTTCTTCTTTCTATGATTATTTTACAATATTTTTGTGCTATTAAGAAACACAGGTGGTGACCTTAAACAGAGTGATAAAAAAAAATTGGAATATGAAATAGATTCATTATTAAATTAGATAAAAATACAAATAGATAAAAATAACAAAAACTTTCCAAGGTCATTAAAAATGTATGAAAATAACAAAAAAATCAAAAAAATCCCAAATGTTGGAAAACACCAAAAAGAAAAAACACAAGTGTATAAAAATTACAAAAAAGAAAAAAATCCAAAATGAATAAAAATACCCAAACGAAAACACATATAGTTGGAAATAAAATTCAAAAAATAAAAAAAATCACAAATGTATGAAAAAAATAAAACAAAAAGACAAATTGATGAAAATTGTGGAGCAAAGACGAAAATAAAAACCAAGAAAGTCCAAGGATAAAAAAATGATTTCTGAGTTGGAGGATTGTTCATTCTTCTGGTTAATAAATGAATGCTTTCAAAAAATAGTTACCTTGTCAAACCAAGCAAAAACGTGCTGTGTGTATTCTACGATGGAAAATATGGCGAAGAAGAAAAATTAAAGAAAATTGTCAGCACAGAAAAAGCTGATAAAAGTACCAGATAAGCTATGCTAATGTTCTTTTCCTCCCTGTTTGGTGTGGCCAATCAGAAAAATTGCTTGGTGAATAAAGGCCGTTGCTTTTGCTTACCAGGGGATTACGATTTTGGAGCTTGGGGAGCAAAAGTGCGTTCCTGCAGCTGCGAGGGAAAGGTTGGATTTCTGTCCTCGTTTTTCATTACTACGTTACCTGCTGGAGTATTCACATCAGATTTACGATTGAACTTAGTGCTGGCGCATGGGTTTTTTCCTTTCTTGTTTGTTTCTACTGACGCCATTGGTTGATATCCAATTACACATTTTTCAACCAATGGGTCACGTTTCCACTAACTGCAAAAAATGAGTTTATAATCCCTTTGTAGAGTACTTAAGCAAAGTTTCTATACGGTCAAACCAGTAAGAAAAGACAGACAGCAACACTTCACGTTGCCTGACTTAAAAGAAATTCTCTTCCTCATCAAGCTACGTGACATCTAGACTTTTTTCTTGAATTAGTTCCTTGCTCATTTTTCTCATAAATACACGTGAAGAAATCATATTTCTTTTCATTCTAACAAACAGGGACTGTAAGAATGTTAACACTCATACACACTAATAAAAATTTAGTAGGAAAAAACACAAAAACAAAAATATCTGACATTTTTATATTTAAACACCATTTTTACCTTTATCTTTGTTGTGAGACCAACCAACATATACACCGGAATAAACAATAACAAAATACAATTCTGTTACTATGAAGGCAAAAACAAAAATAAGTTTGTCAACATTACTGACGAAAACCTCCATAATATGACCTCAGATGCAACTACTGACCCTGTAGAGACTATCAATTTGCCAGTTTACAACTCTATTAATGTACAAACGTGGTTTTCACATTTCCAACATTGCTCAATGCTAAAAGAATTATGTCACAGCGATCTTGATACATTTATGTTGTAGAAAAACGTCCACCAGACATAACAACTGAGGTGGTTGATTTATTAGAAGAAATGCTACAGAAAGCACCCCCATGAAACTTTTTTTGCATGGGCAAATGAAACGAAAGAAAACTGCATGATATTTTCAACAGCCCAATCTTTGTGACGTGAAGCCATCCCAACTTTTGAAAAAGATAAGAACACTTTTAGGCACCAACTTGATGTCTGACAGTACCATAGACAAACACTCATACCTATTCTATACAACTTGTAGCGTCACTTTTGGAAGAGCTAAACATTGATTGCTTAGCAGAATTCGCTGATAAATCCATAAGAACAACCGGGATAACAACTTATATCGTGAACCGTCACCAGACAAGCAGGATAAATCATCTTGGATAGAAGAGAAAATGGCTGAGTTGACATTTTAACTCCAAAGCCTGGCAAAGCAAAAAGTCAGCCTTTTTTTCGCTCTCGTTCGCAGTATAAAACCCACTTTCAGCCACAACGTCAGTGTATCCACAGTAAGTCCTGAGAATGATATTATTATGAGATATGTTGGTATCGCTATAAATTTGGAAAAAAATACATGAAATTGCAGTGAGTGATGTACTTTCAAAGCCCAAACCGATAGTGTATTTCAAGGAAATGAACTATCCAGCCAGCAATTTTTGTGTCACTTCCCGAAAAACTAAACAGCGATTGCTTAGCGGAAATTGCTGGTAAGATCTGTGACAACAACCTAGATTGGCATCAAGGTTCGACTCTTTTGCCGTCAAAATAGTCAAATGTAACTGCCACTTCGACACTAGTATTTTCTTTAAACACACTCCCTGCCTGTGAAACTCCCTTCTGTATATTTGCTTCCCTGATAGCTTCAATCTTTAAAAGTTTAAATGCAATATCAATTTCCATCATCCACCACTCTTAATCCTATCCTTTCTTCGGAATCCCCTGTACCCTGTTTTTTTTTCTGTAACCCCATATGCTCATGGTAGTCCTGCCTTGCTTGGGGCGGGGGGAATGATTATTAAAAAAATGTAGTGTCAGCAAGGTCAACTATTCCACATCCGTGACAAAATTCATGGATATCTATTTTTAGTCTACACAGGAGCAGAAGTCAGTTTCATACAACTCAAGCAGGACAACAGTTAAAACCTATCCAAAACTGACACATACGGTGAGAAACACAACACTTTAGACTTCGGTTTATGCCATGCTTTCTTCAGGAATTTACTCAAACTGATGTCAAGACACTGATACTAGGTGCAGATTTTCTAGCCAATTTTGTCATGTCTGTGAATGTGGCCAATTGGTCAATGAAACATTCACAGATGATGTAATAAAACTTTCAATTCAAGAAAGTCGTTCTCCATATATTTCTACTGAAAATCTCTGACCTTATGTCACCACCATTATTACACAGTAAAAATATTTCAACCTTTTTCATGGTTTATTGCACCCAAGAAGACGAGCTACAGCTAAACTCACTAGTCATCATTTTATTTGGACGGACACATGCAGGGATATTCAGCAATGGTCTTAAATGTCAGAAACACAGGATAAATAGAGGTAAAAATTCTTACTGGGACATTTTAACAAACCTGATGAAAGATTTACTAACATAAATATTGGCATTGTTGGGCCCCTTCCCAATGCTAATGGATTCAGCTATTATCAAACATTAGTGAATCACCCTTTTTGGAGGTGGCCAGCCAAGTTCCTGAGCAGGGACATTTCAGCCGAAACCATTGCTATGACCATCTTGGAGCAATGAATAACAGCATGTTGTATACCATTTGTCATTAAAAATAACAGATGAGCAGAGTTTCAACCTGTGTTTTTTTTCTGAGAATTTGTGGAATTGTTGGGTGTTAAACATATCAAGACAGCTGCATATCAATCACGCACTAATAATATCATAGATCAATTTCACAGACAACTAAAGACAGCTCTTGCAACTAAAGTCAAACCATAAAACTGGGTTGATAATTTACTATTCATGCTGTTATATATAATAAAACCTACTTAAAGAAAACATAAACATTACCTCATCAGAAGTTGTTTTTGGTACTGCTATGATTTTACCTGGCGAATACTTTGAGATCAATCACAGATCACATCCTACAAGTTTTGTTCAAATATGCTTACAAAGTAAGTCACTCTGTAAAATACTATGTAAAGGCCTTTGGACAATTAACCCATTCTACCCAAAGGAAATGAAGTCCTGGGAAATATATAATTGCAAAAACAGAATTACAGCACATGTTAGAATTCGGTATAATACATTCATCCAAAATCACATGGTCATTACTACTAACCTGGTACAAAAGCTAGATGTTACTGTCTAGTGCGCATGCATAAATTTACACCATCTTAAGGCAGCCAGTACAGCAGACAGGTACCCAATCCTGCACATTTACGATTTTAACAGGACCTTACAAGAGACATGGATTTTAACAAAATTTGAGTTAATAAAGGCCTATTATAAAATTGCAGTGACAGAGGCAGAAAAGGACATACACAAGACAGTTGTGACTACTCCTTTTTGTTTATTTGAGTTCCTTAAAATGCCATTTGGTCTATGCAGTACAGTACCATCTTTCCAACGATTAATTGATGAAGTTCTATATGGTTTGCTTTTTACTTTGGCATATATCGATGATATCTTAATTATGAGTAAAAATGAACAAGAACATTATAACCATTTGCACCAAGTCTTCAAAAGACTACAACATTTTGGGCTCAAAATAAACATTGGTAAATGCATCTTTAAAGTCAACAAACTAACTTTCCCTGCATATGAAATAGATGAAATGGACATATCTCCTTCAACATAAAAAATCACTGAAAGACAAAATTTTCCACAACTGGCATCACTCAGGCAAATAACTTTTCAAGAGAACTTTGGACAATTTAACTGTCACTAAAACACTTTTGGCTTATCTTAGATGGGTGATATATGGAGGTGAATATGTTAAAAATAAACATTTTTCATTATAAGGGCATAAACTTTTTGATTTACATACATAGAAGTGGCTATAAAAACAGAAAGTGTTGACATATCATGTCTCTTTCAAGTTCTGTATTTTTAATGAAATGTGAATGACATTCCTATATTTTAAGTTGGCACAAAAATAATTTCAGTTTTTGGTCATAAAATTTTGAAACAGAAAATTTCATCTTGAATAAAATTTAATTATCAAAATTAGAAAACCGTCAATCTACGCATCCAAGAATAAACAAGTTTCTGTATTCCAGTAGCAAATAATTCTTGAACTGAAGAATTATTTGAAGGGTTTTTTGAGTTGTTGTCTCATTGATGAAAACTACTGTGGAGATGTTTGAAAATGTAGCAGTTGAATGAAAATAGATCAGGTGAGTAAATTAGATTTGATTAGAGAATTTTAACAACCAAAAGAAGAAATTGAGATATATAGAACAGGCACTACCAAATCTATAATTAAATGTAAATATTGGAAAAAAAAATCCTATGAGAGACAAGTATAAATGCTCAACTTTGGGAAAAATATACTCAAATTGCAAAAAAAAAGATCATTTTCAGAACATATGCAAATACGAAAATCAAATAAGAAAAATAAAAACTGCTCAAACCCCCTCCAAAAAAGAAGCTGGAGTATTCAAAATGAATACATAAAAAAGAGATAGAGAAAAATAAAGATAAATGGGCAAGTATTTGACATGCAAGTTGATATGGGCAGTGAAATTATACTGGTGCCAAAAAATTTCTGGAAAAAATTAGAACAACCAAAATTAAGAAAAAGCAGCATACAAGTAAAGCAATTTGATGAAATGACCATTAAAAACAATGGGCACATTTCAAGGTAATGTTGAAGCCAACAAGCATTTTGAGATAATTTCCATTACAGTTGTAGCATACAAAAAAGATCACAGATTATTAGGGATTGATATATTGAAAGTAGACACAGTGAGACTAATCAGTTTTATGTAAGCAGAAGGAAATGCAGTAGGATTGTTGAAAGTCTATAAAGCAAGTTCAACTAAAGGAGAACTATCACCCAAAAGATAAAAAGTCAAGAAAAGTTCCAGTTCATACCCTACCTTTTGTAGTACCAAAATTAAAGAAAATAATACACGGTATACTAGAAAAAGTAACTTAACGTGATAGTAACTGGGTGTCACCATTGGTAGTGATAAAGAAAGCTGATGGAGATTTAAGGTATGTGGTGATCATAAGATAAGGGTGAATCACCAGATATGTTCAGACTCATTTCTGTTGCCAAATATCGAAAGTGCAAGACATGAGTTAGCAAAAATGGTGTACTTTGCAAAAATTGATTTCAAGTCAGCATATAATAAAATAGAGTAACTGAAGAAAATAACCATGATAAACACCCCTATATTTTTTAAGATAGACATATCTACTTTTGGGGATAAAAACTTCTAGTCATATTTTTCAAAAAGCAATTGAAAGAGTCTAAATGGGAAAAAATAAAAAATATGATAATATACCAGGACAATGTAGGTATAGGAGCAAGGACTAAAGAAGAGTTAAAATATAAAACAAAGCAAATTTTGGCAGGCTTGACCATAAACAAAGAGAAATGTACTTTTGACTTTAAGAATATATCATATTTAAGATATCAAATATCAAAATAAGGCATACCACCCGATGATAGACTAACAAAGAAAATAACAGAAATAGCTGCTTCAACAAATAAAAAAGAATTAGAATCCATTTGGGGGCTGATAAATTTTTCTAGTAAATATATACCAAGATACAGTGACTTTATAAAACCATTTGCAAAATTATGCAAAAAAAGCAATGAATTTGAGTGGTCACAGAATCAAACCATCTCTTTTGAAACACTAAACAATATTCTGAGGAGCAAACCAATAATAAAAGTTTTTGATCCCTGAAAAGAAATAACATTAAACATGGACACAAGTGAGAAGGTGAAATTACAAGCATGGTGGCTAGAATATTCAAAAGATGTCGAGGAATATGTTAAAAGATGCTCAAAATGTGTGTAAATAAAGAACTTTAAGGAAGCAAACATTCACTCATGGCCCAAGGAAGTAGAGCCATAGGTCAGGGTTTATATGGATCATGCATATGTCAGAGATAGGGGATTATTCTTAGTATTACTGGACTGATATTTAGAATGACCAGAAGTTGTCAGAGTAAAAGGAAGAAAAGCCACAACAATAAAACAAATACTAAGAACCATATTCTCAACAAATGGAATACACCAGACACTAGTCACTGACAATGCACCCGAATTTTTCAACAAGAATTTATGTACATGGTTAAAACAAATTGGATGCATTCTATACTAGACACCACCATATCACCCACAGTCTAATAGCATTTCAGAAAGAATGGTACAAAACCTGAATATGGGGTTAAAAGCATTCTCACTATTCATGGGAAACATAGAGGCTATTTACCAAAAATGCTTCTCAGTTACAGATCTATTCTACATGCAAGAAAGAAACCAAGACTGTTGACATTCATTGGAAGACAAATCAGAGCCCTCATAACTATGTCTTTTACAACAAGAGAAAAGGTATGGTATAGAAAGAATAAAGAGACGAATCCAGAAAAAGGAAATTTTTTGATACAAAAAGGTCACAACATGGCTATATTGGAAAAGAAAGAGACAAAAAATACTGGCACATGCAGATCAGTTCAGAAGTAGAAACGAGTTGGAGGATGTGGAGATAGAAGATCAGGAACAAAGGTAGCATATAATGGCACATGAGATCAATGCAAAAGCAGAGACAAGCTGGAAGATGTGGAAATGGAAGGTCAAGAACAAAAAGAGGCAGCAAGTTATAAAAGTGAAACAGAGCAGGAAATGGAAGAAGGTGTGAATGAGGAGATGGATAAAAGCAAGGAGGGAAATGAAAAGAAAACATGAGAGACAAGAGGAAGGACAGTACAAAACCAAAATAATTAGGGGTAGTAAGAGAAAAACAAAACAAGGGTGTATGACTTCTCCGATTCAGGGAGGTGTAATATCATATGCAAATGAAGAGACCAGTATATACAGAGAGAGTACTTGGAGAAGTAGGAGAAAATTGCTTGCTATCATAGAGGACATGCAGAGCTGTGTTATGACTACTGCTACTCACATTGATATGTGAAACATAACAGATTTCACAACCAGAATGTAAGAAAATAAATGAACAAATAATCACAAAGAGCCCAAAATTCACTATTTCTAAAAATAGATATTTTAATCAACCAATCGAAGAGCTTTTACAACCAGCATATAAGGCCACAAGCCAATGAGAAGCAAAGCATCATTTTCAAAGCACCAAAGCCAAAGTTGATAAATTAATTTTGTCCATTTTCTGATGTTGTGGCATTGTAACATATCCAGATACAAAATACAACATTTGCATGACTAGCTAGTTAAACAGCTAAACTGTCCTTGCTACATTGAAAACAAACATATCTTCCTTCATTATCAAGCAGAAACTATTGCATTTGGATATATACATATTTACCTCCACTCTGACTCTTTCTCTTATACACTGAGATTCTTAATTGAACCTTCACCTGGACCTTCTGTATGATCATATTGTGTCCTATAAAGATTTATTTTGAATTTATTAACACTTTGTGCCTTTTCTCTTAATCATTATACAAGGCTAATATACATCCAGATCACATATATGGATATTGATATATATGGTGAGGAATAGACGTCATAAGATAAACAACTCATCCACAACTGATAACCTTTTAATCTATCACAGAATTGATCCTCTGAGATTGACCAGTGTTGGAAGTAAACACATTGCAGTTCCTGGTGTATTTTGTTGATTTTTTTACAATACTTTTCTGCTGTAATGATTTCACCAGGATTCAAGAAATTGTTATGGATGAGTCTGTTTGTTGACCATCAAACTGAGACCATAAACTTATTTTGATTCAGTGGTGATTTTGATTTAAGGAAGTGTATTGGTGATTCTCCTCAGTTGAGTTGCCACATAAAAAAACATTTTCTGTCATGTCACAATGTGATTAGGAAAAGGAATTATTTCTCTTGGACAAAGAAAGCACAGAGCAAATTTCAGAATGGTAAATTTGTTTTTTTACTCAGCTCATATGGCAGCCATTTATTGAAATATTTAACTTTTCAATTTGATTCAAATGTCAAACATCTGTTAAATGACCAACATTTAGTCCTATGACCTCATGCAATAAAAATTCTTAAATTTACTCTTGTTCCATTTTTACTTTGACAATTGAAAATACAAAAATAACCTGCAAACACAGACCATTAGCAAGAATCGTTAAAGCAAAAGTTTTCACACTTTACAGTGCTATATATCATATGAACAGAGTTAAAAAAGAGATTATTTTATACTAGCAGTATAACCCGGCATTGCTCGGGTGTAATGAAAGCTTTAAAACTAATCCATGGTCCTGGAGGTCAGACTCAGCCTAAAGAATATTTGTGTGAAGTTTGGTGAGAATCGGATAAAAGTTGTGGCTTTGTATAAAGGATATACAAACAGATAAACAGACACACACGAAAACATCTTGCCTTTTATATATATATATATATATATATATATATATATATATATATATAAATATGATTGATTTTCTGCACTATTTTAAGAGCTGCAACCTTGAAACTTCTGAATATCATTTCTTATGTCTTTGTCTATTAGTGTATCAAATTTGATTAAAATCGGACCACTCCTTCCATAACCCGATTTTTTCGATTATCAATTTTCCATATTTATCGGGGGTACCTCAACACAAAACCTAGCTAAGAACACTTGCAGTCGCTTATAGTACAACTGTGTAAATTTTCAAAAAAATCAGTTCAGCCGTTTCTGAGTCTATAGGTAATGGACACAGACACACACAGACACACACACAAGCACACAGACAAAGTTCCATTTATAAATAAGTTTAGATGCATCAGAGTTTAAAATCACAAAAACCTCCATTATACTTTGGACCAGTCTAATATTAAAGAAAAACTTCCATCTACCAATTCCATAAATTAAAACATTATTATTATTATTATTATTATTATTATTACCTTTTAGAGAAAATATACTGGTAATAATTACTTTAAACAATCTGAGAAAAGGTTGAAAGACAGGTTGAAAGGGGAAAGAAATGGTTTATATTGTGGGAAACTATTTTAATTCTTACATTTTATTAAAAAATGCTTTCATTTAAAGAAAAACAGAAATAAGAATGCTGAAGGAAGCCAAAAGTTTACATGTTTGCATGTTAAAAGATGTCAGACAAGGCAATTTTCCAATGTTCAATCAGTTTTATTATAATAGATTTATGTGAAAATCAAAGTACTATTGTTTCATAACAAACTCATTGTTTCAGCCAAATATTCTTTGCCAATAAATACTTGTATTTATCTTGTTTGTTTGATCTCAATATTGCGTTTCAAATACAATCAACCTTCAGACAAAAGATTAATTTTAAAGTTTATATAAAGTTAAATTCATTTGTCATTAAAAAAAAAACAGGAATTCAGCTGTTTGAAATATTTTTTTTATTTCTGATGTAAACAAAGAAAGAATATGTATCCAGAATTATTTACACAAACAAACCCCATTTATTACTTTCTGGCAAAATGCTAACCAATCAGTAAATGCTAGTTAAATAAATAATACTTTATTTTTATTATTGATGAAATAATTTTTTGTGAAAGTTGAATTTTGAATTGGATACTGTTGCAAACATCAACTACTTTTCTTATCAGCTTATTGCCAGTATTTTATAAAAATGTATCTATTTGTGTGTTGTTCAGGTTTGTTGAGAACATTGAGAGAGATTTCTTAAATCAAAGGATTCTAACTTCAGTGTTAACATGAAAAAATAGGTCTGAATCATTTGGTTTTCATTCTGTTATCTAAAAGTATAAAAAATTCCCAGCAGTAACGTTTGATAAGAACATTTTTTCAAATAGCAACATCAGTCACTCACCTATCATTTTGTGATGAGGGAATTCAATAAATTATTTCCTTCAAAAAGATGTAATAAGGAAACGCCATAAGGAAACTTAAGATGTCCTATGGCTGTTCACAAAGCTTAGCCTAGTTTATCAGAAGATCATAAATATATGATTATTCAGTGAGAATAAAACTCACTACAGTAGTAAGGTGTGTAAAACTGGATATTGTTCTATGATGAGGTACCATGGGTGATGCTTTCTGTAGTTTTGCTACTGAATTTATGTAAAATATTGGATTGTTGGCTTTAACTTGAATTTTCCCTGTCTTTCTATATTAGCTATTCTAGAGCTTGATCTCCTCCAAACAATCTTTACCTTTCAAGTGAAAGAAATCACAATTAAGATTTAGTTTACTGAAGTCAGCATTTCAAGAAAAAAATAAAATATTATAGTCGGATTGATTGGTTCTGGAATAGAGGTTCAATTTACAATTTAAGTATAATGCTGAACTAGACTACTGATGTTAATTGCCCAAATCATGGAATAGGACCTTCTCTAACCTGGTGAAGTGCAGCATTGTTAAAGTACTTGGAGTCTATTAATGGGTGCAAATAGAGACTGAAGCTGAGACACCAGGTCAGGACCAATTACATTGCAAATCCTTTTATTGGATTTTATCAAAAATCTTTAAATACAAGGCAGCAGCACTAGACCAAATGTGGTAGCAAGATTCAATACATGGATGGATGGCAGACTCAAAAATACGTAAGATGGATTCAGGTGAGAAATACTGTCTAACACAACATGGTGAACCACCTTTCCTAGCATCAAACCTAGCAATTGATTCAGTATGATATTTCCACTTCATGTCAGTGGAGAACATTTGCCCAAGAAGGTGCAATGATTCACTCCTCCGGAGGTTAGCATCATATTTGGGTAGTTGATCTGAAAAAATTGCAGATGATAAATATCTGATGGAAAAGAGAGAAATAGGCCAAGAACCTGGAACTGGACAATTTAGATGAGAAACCTGTAATGAACATAGAAAAAATGGGTCCAATAGCATACTGCAAATGACCAGGTAGTAGCCAACACCTGGTTTCAAGAACATCCCAGACAAATATAAACATGGAGAAGTCCAGGAAGAGAATTGAAAAACCATATTGAATATATAACTATCAACAAGAGATTTAGGAATGCAGGTGGCCACTGCAAAACCTCTTCAAATGCTAACTGCAGAAGAGGCCCAAGACAGCAGTCAAATTGCAATATGACAGACTCTTGAATGACCTGAATGTGAAGGAGAAATACATGGACAGCATGGAAATCAGATAAGAGGGAGAAAATGAAAATGGTAACTTGAAGTGGAACACACTAAGAGAAACTTTAGTAACATCAGCAAATAAGATAATCCCAATGGAAAATAAACAAAGAAGAAAAAATAAATTGATGACAGATGAGATTCTAGACATGATGGAAAGAAGACGGAAAAAATACCAAGACATGGAGCAAAAGATAGAACACTGCACAAAAAATAGGAAAAAATGCAGGCAGGCTAAAGAGAAATGACTCAATGAAAAATGTGCAGGAGTAGAAAAAATAAGAAACATAGACAAAAAAGATATGCTTAAAAAAAATAAAAGCACTAACAGGACAAAAGAAGTGCTCATTAACAGGATGCATAAACTCCATGGATGGAATAATAATACTAGGGAAAGAAAAAATACTTTAGACATGGAATATATATTGGCAATACACAATGAAGAGGAAATATTAAAAACTGAATTTGATGCTGCAATGGCCAAATTGAACAAAAACAAATGCAGCAAGGCCAGACTAAATTGCAAAAGAGATGCTGGCAGCCTTAGATGATTTCAGCATAGATAAGATTGCAGAAATAATAAAATGAATTATACAACAGTGGTTATATACCAGAAAACCTATCGAGATCTATTTTCATTGCACTGCCTAAGAAACCAGGTACAAATGAATGTGAACTCTATTGAATACTCAGCCTAATGAGCCATATAGCAAAACTCATCATTCCCTGAGAGTAATACACTACACCTCCTCGGACTTACCCTGTCCTCAGACCTCAAATGGAACCACTATATTGAATCCATAGCAAAATCTACTGCTAAGAAGATTGGGTCACTATGTCGATCCAGGAGGTTTTTTCCACCTGAATCCATCCTGCATATATACAAGTCAACCATCCATCCGTGCATGGAGTACTGCTGCCATTTATGGTCAGGTGCCCCTGCCGTTCTCCTCAGTGTTCTTGACAAGCTCCAAAGGAGAGTCTGTAATGTGATAGGTACTGATCTGGTGACTTGACTGCAGCCACTTCCCCATCGTCGAAATGTGGCCTCCCTCTGTCTCTTGTATAAATACTTTCATGGCTTCTGCTCGGATGAACTTAAGTCACTGATGCCTCCTCAACAGGTGTTTACTCGTGCAACCAGACTGGCAACTGGGCCCCACCCATTCACAGTCAGGTTAGCCAAATGCAGACGACAATTCTACTCCTGCAGCTTCCTCTCTCGCACTTCCCGCCTGTGGAACTCACTCCCGTATTCTTGCTTTCCTGACGGCTACAACCTCCAGAAATTTAAATGCAAAGTCAATACTCATCTACTAACCACTGGCCTCTAGCTCTCTCCCCTCCCCTGTATAACCTTCCCTTTCTCATCAGTGGCGTTTCCGCCTTGCTCGGGGTGAAATGATTAAAAAAAAAATAATTCAAATTCAGATGAATAGAGCATGCTGATGTATATATACTCAGAATATTATCAGAAAAGCAATACAAATGTAGAAGGACATGTACCAGTGTTTTATAGATGACACACAGTTGTTCAATAAAGTATGCCACAAAGATTTGTTGGAACTGCTCAGCAACCTTGATTTTTTTTTTTTTTTTTTTTTTAATCATCTCACCCCAAGCAAGGCATTCCACTGCCACTATTGCGCATGGGGCTACATAGGGGAAGGTAAAGAGAAGGAGTGGTTAGACATAGGGAATGTCAGGAGAAAGGTGATAGATGAGTAAGGATAGCGAGGATGAGTGTCGGGCAGATGGGAAGAGTGTTTGATAGAATGGGAGCAGGTTAGTGTGTTAGGAGGTGTCTATTGACCTTACATTTAAATATATTTGGAAAGATATTAGGATAATCAAGAATCTATACTAGCATCAAGCCATCTGCATACTGATAGAAAATTATTTCAGCATATATAGAAAAATAGAAAAGAGGTGTAAGACAAGGATGTGTCTTCTCACCAGACTTATTCAACTTATACAGAGAGTCAATTCTGAGAGAATTAGATGTCCTACCAGGATTCATTTTTGGTGGCCACAATCATAACAACATAAGATATGCAGATGATAGAGTTTTGATAGAAGACAAGGAAAGAAAACTACAAAAGGTTCTACAGAAGGTAGTGGAGGAAAGTGAGAAGAAAGGACTAAGCATCAACTGCAAGAAGACAGAATGCATGGTTGTTAGCAAAATTGGTTAAGCCTAAAATTCATATTACAAATCGGAGATACCAAAATCAAACAAGTAGAAAAATTTAAATATTTGTGAAGTGTTCTAACAGAAAATAGAAAGTGCAACACTGAAATTTGAAGCAGAGTATTAAGCAACAGGATAAACATTGTTAGAAACAAAAAAAAAATACTGAACTGTTATGTGATATCTTTCTGTCAATATAGAAGTGATTGAGGAAGAGATCTGAAGCAACAGAAATATGATTCTACAGAAGGATGCTGAGGATACCATGGACCTAATATGTGAGCAATGACTAGGTTTTAGAGAAAAAAAAACTTATACTTAACACCAGTTGTAATTTCTGAGGCACATAATGAGGAAAGAGGGATTGGAAAATCAGATACTCACAGGACAGATTGAAGGCAAAAGGGACAGAGGAAAGCAGCACATAATATATGTAATGAGCTTAAGTAAATGGATGACAGAACAGAGTTTAGG
This sequence comes from Ascarosepion bandense, assembly GCA_037127315.1. Taxonomy (NCBI): domain Eukaryota; kingdom Metazoa; phylum Mollusca; class Cephalopoda; order Sepiida; family Sepiidae; genus Ascarosepion; species Ascarosepion bandense. The sequence continues at coordinate 764,115 of JBBBDQ010002121.1, read as the reverse complement.
AGAAATAATGAAAAGACAAAACTTATTAAGAGCTGCAAAGGAAATTATGGAGAGCCATGATCGCAAACATCCTGAGTGGACATGGCATATAAAGAAGTTCAAATCTGAATTATATTCCAATAATTGGGTTGCACATCTTGTCATTTAAAAAAATCTAAGTGTAGAATTGTGAATCTTAGAATTTCTTAAATAGATAAAGATTAATTCAGTCAGTTAAGTGCCATACATGATAAATGCTTGGGTGATCATGTCTCTTTCAAGACATGACTGACTGAGCCGAAGATTTTCCTGCAGTAGTTTGCCAGTTTTTTCTGCAGTAAACTGGTTGCCAACCAAAGCTATAGAACCCAATTTGTCCTGTTATTTAACCCATAGCTGGAAGGAAGAAACAGATTAATATCTTTCCCAGGGTTTTTGTGCATAAGTGAATGCAACAAATTCAAGTGGAATTCAAACTCTGCTCTCTGATTTCTTATTCCAAGTTGATATCCACAGACACCACAATGCAAGATTAATTAATGAACTAAAATAGTTGATTTGTCAAACTGAGGTTTGAAAGACCAGATGCTTTAATGCTTTGCAATGTGTAAGAAGGGCTGAAAAATCTTCAGCTTAGCCAATTTCACAAAATATGAACACAACTTCAAAGACAAGAACTGTACTTTGCAACTTAGTGTATTTGTGTTTCACAGGGAGAAAAAGGCACATTAGTTCAAGATGGTCATTTTCTTGTAAGCAAAATTCAAAAAGAGAATATCCAAGTTCGAAGATAAATTGCTTTTGTCTGAAAGGTGAATATTGTTTAATGTCATGAATTCTTCTTATCCAGAAACCTGATTGAAATAGTGTTTAATGTCTAGTCATAAAGAGTATAGTTAGGGAATGGAAGCATGACTCGATAATGATACCTGGGTGAAAAGTCACTACTGTCTCCTGATAGAAAATCAGCCAGATTATTTATTGTAAAGAGTGTATTGTAATTTGGGTAAAACACTTAACTGATGGCTCTTTCAGCAACTACAGGGGTAATAGGCAGAAAGAGGAAAAAGATAAGCGGTAACAAAAATAACACTGCCTTGGAAACCATAGCAAAAAAGACATCATGTCTTGTCAATTGCTTACTGCTGGTTTCGCCATTACTTTTATTGGCATGAGGCATCTTACAAATACCCAGATCTTGACCAGTTGCAGTAAGGCCCATATCTAGACGTCATTTTGTCCTGCTACTAGCAGGGAAAACATGGATTCAAGTGTTGTTGACAAAAATGTCTGAATATGATCTGGGGTCTCTTTTGCATCTGTACTAATGCATATCTGCCACATTATTCCTATGTATTCTGCATTTTAACAGAAAAAAACATACAATCAAAAACATGCTGTATTTGAAAGTAAAACAATGTTGTTAAAGGAACAGCAAAAAAGCTTATTTTTTCCCATCAACATTGTCTTCAAAAGACATAAAAAAAGTAAATAAGAACAGAAGTGTATGCATCTGTCACTTGAACAAAGATTAATTATAATAAAGGAGAATAGCTATGCTATAGAAAAAATAAATTACCTCTTGGAAGTGATTGACAGTTATGTTGACAAGTTTTGGGTGTACAACATTTGTTTGTAGAGCATAGAGCTCTATTCTAGAATAAGTACACAAGAAATTATGACTAAATGTTTCTGAAATAGTTGAAGGTATAAAAATAAAACAACAATTTTTACATTGCGGTTGGAACGACAATTTACCCATTGTGAGTGATAATTGCTAAGAAATATGATAAACTGAAAATAAACCCATTAAAAGTGGATTACTTGTCAAAATATTTTCTAACTGGTTACTTTTCCTTTCATGAGCAGTAGACAAGAGTTCATGCTAAAAATTGGAATGTTCAAAGTCGGCCAGTAGCGATTCTACAGGGTGGGGGCTCTCCCCACCCAGAATTGAGGAATGCAAATCATCTATTATATTTTTAAACATTTTGCCTTTATTTCTGAAAATCTGCTCTGAATAGTAAAATAAATAATGCAATAAAACTGACATTATTTAATTTGATAAGCTTTTGTTTACTTTAATAAATAATATATATTAAAGACATTATAGTCTGAAGAATATTTTTTTCGATTAATAATGAAATTTTAAAAGAATTGTTTTCATTTTTATTTAATTATAATAAGTTATAAAGTCTCAAAAATATCTTTAAAAGACTTCAAAGATTTGTTGTTGTTAGCTTTTTAACTCAAGTGAAGATTATATTTACTAACTGAAAATTGAAAAGTTTAATACAAACCATCATAACTTCATATTTTTAAAATATTTTTTTGTGTATTTGAAGTTTTTTATGGTAATTTCTATGTGTACATTAAAAGGTCATGTGTGTTTCAGGGTTTCTTCCTCTTAATAAAAAATCATTTGTACAATTATGTCACTTTCAATCACTATACACTTATCTTGCATCTGTTAACACATTTAATTATGGTAGAAAAGTTAGAAAGTTCACCTCTGTGTTTAAGAAATAGTTTTATTCTAAATTTCATGTTATAAATGTAATATTTGTTTAAATCAGATTAATTTAACATTAAATTTGCTAATTTCCCAAAAATAATAAGTCATAAATGCATATTTTATTTTTACAAGATTTTTAAAACCAAGAATTAACTTTTATTTACAAATGTGTTGATTGCTCAAAAATGGCCAAAAAATTGAAAGATTAAAAAAATAAAATTGAAAAATTTTAGATTCTAATCAATATAATTTATGTTTGAAATACACCAGAGTATTTTGCCTACTGGAAATAGTAAATTTAACCATTTAACTTTCAATTTAAACTAAAATAAAAGTTTCAAGAAAACTTTTTTATTTTAAAAAATTCAATTCAAAGGTCAGTTATCAAAAATGAGTAGAGGTAACTATTTCAACCCATTCTTCAATATATTTATCCAACATTCACTTGAACTCAGAACTTCTAATCCTTAAAAAACAGTGTTATAATATCTGTAATTATTTGTATATAAAAATTGTTATTATTAATGAAGAGTTGTTGATGCAGGTAAATTGTTCAAGCAAAAGTGATACCATTCTTCTTCATAACAACCAGAATAATGTCCATTTTTATTTTTTGTTTCTTATTTGTAGAAACAAAGTAATTTCTTCAGGATCCAACAAAAATGATTGTTTTTCACTTTTCTAGATGAGGCATAAGCTAGCAGAGATTAAAAAACCAAAAACGTAGAATAAATGTTTTATTTTTAAAGCAGAAAATAATTAGTTAATATATAATTTAATAAAAAATTCACAAATAATGAATTATATTTCAGCTGAAGTGAAAAAATTGTTGAAATCGTTTTCGGATGCAGAAATATGAGACAAGTCCACACTGTGTAACGGGTATATGTAAGGGAGGTAATTTTGTGTTAAAGTCGTCGGCCTTTTAAAAATGTTCTTTCATACAAATAAAATTATGAAGTAATTGCATTGCTTCATTGAATATTGAGAAAGTATGTATTGCAAAATTGTCAATTTTTAATAACAATTTTGTTAGTTATCCCATTATAGAAAAAGAAAAAAATGACTGTGATGTTAAATAAAAAATCACTTTATCTCAAATTGTTGGTAAAGTACTCCAAAACTCCATCATATTTTGTTTTTAATTTGAAAGCTACAATTTGGTTAAAAATGATAGATTACCAACCAAAACATTTTGTTGGGTTGAATTGATGAGTAAAAATAAATTATTTTCCAACGAAATGGAATAAAGTATTGCTAAAAGTAGCTGGAATTTAGTGTTGTCATTTCATTTTAGTGTCCTATTTTTCCACTCTAGTAAACAAGATGAATTTAGGACTTCGCTTCTTGGCTGGCTTGTTCTCTTTTCAATCCATTATAAATCAGGAATGAGAAGCATCAACCACTTGTGAACCAATTATTTGATACTTAAACTGAAGTTGCTGTTTTGTGAAGAGGACATAAGTTATTCGTTCTTTCCAATGGAAAAATTTTTGGGAAAATAATCTATTTGTTCGACATGCGTAGAAAACGTTGATATTTGCAAAAGGGGAATAACTTTAACACGTTTAAAAATATAAAATTTATCTAAAAAAGATTTGTTTAGACATGAGTTTGTAGAAGTAGGGTGCGTTTTTTTTGTGGGGGGAAGTCGGTGATCACCAGTGAAACAATAAGGAGATGGTTAATGTTTATTATTAAATCGGCTTTCTTTGTATCATACATAACCGAACTTCCTGCCTACAACTTAGTTTGCTATCATATCATCAGAAGGTTGGAGATTGGAATGTGAAAAAATAAAAGTATACCTTTTTGCATGTTTTAATAGAAAATTATTAATAAATATGAATATGACGGTCATAGTATTTGGCTTAAACCTTCTATATATGTTTCAGTAGAATCTTGTCACTTGGTTCAAAGCTCGCCATCCTAAGATTTAACAAATTGCTCCTTATGGGAGACGTGTACGGGTGCGGCTATTTAGTAGACGCTGAGAAGGGCTGCTTCCCAATCCTTGGGTTGGGAATGTTCCTAACATCAAGCAGTGCCAGAAACTGGTCCGTGTGGGTGTCTTCGCTCTCATTTGCTGTTTTACACTCTTAACTGCAGTTTCGGCCTTGCCATTTTCCTATTGATTTCCAGGGACTGCCATGAGATCCCACAATTCCTACAAAATCCTACAATTCGGAAAAGTTCTTGAAGGATTAAGATATAAACTGTGGTCCTGTGTCGGAGATGAATTGACATGAAATCCCATATCTTGCGAAGTATCCCTTCAATTGGCAGATGACAGTTGAGGCAGTAATATCCTCAAGTCGATCTTTTCCCCAGAAGTTTGAAAAATAATCGAAAGATTACCAGGTACTCGACGCTGTCAAATTCAAATAAATCAACATCAACCTTCTGCAACGGATGATCAGTTATGTTGTGTGGCATAAGTGTCTCCTTAGGTTGTTCTGTTGGGAACTTGCAGCAGGTTTCACATGTGAATATGTACTCCCTTATGTCCAATGACATGCATGGCCAGAAAATACATTCTCTGGCTCGCCGTAGACATCCATCAATGCCTATGTGCGATGAGTGAATTGCGCGTTTAATCTCACTCCGCAAACTGAAAGGAATGAGTACCCGGTCACCTTTCAATATGAGGCCATCTGGAGCGGACAGCTCATCACGTAGATGGAAATATGGGTGTAGCGTAGCTGAAAGATTTGTTTTATCAGACGGGCACCCCTTGTAATATGGTTTTCTTCAGCTGATTGCATATTTCACCCTGGTCTCTTGCTCTACTGATCTGCCCACTCTTTGTTGCAGAAATCATTCTGCCATTCCAGTCTGTAGATACATCAGCAGGAGCAATAACTCTGAGTTCCTCTAGTCATTTTAGTTCCTTTTTAACTTGAGGGATAATGGACACTGACATGTATCTGCTGCAGCAGTATGCAGTGTGACAGTCTCATTAACTTGTAAATGCACCTGTCCAGGTAATGATCCTAGGTCGTCGTTAAAAACATTTGCATAGTCTATTGGGAGTTGCTTGCACTCTGGTATTGAACTAAAATTAGCGATATTATTGTAATTCACGGTTATTAAGTTCATCTGTTCGATTGCGCATTTTCCTAACAAGGGTGTCAATCTCTGCATGACTACAGTGAATTCTACTGAATATTTCTTCTTATTTTGGGGGTTGCGTAACACAATTCGGCATTTCCCAATGGACGCTAGTTTCGTCCCATTCCACGTGTTGAGTTTCGTGGTTGACGGTTGCAAGGAGGTATTACGCACGTATTCTGCGGGATTATATTGATGGTAGCTCCACAATTCACTTGGAACTTCCCTTTTTTTAGCATCATATTTGCATAGATAATCTTATCTGGCTGTTCTCTCTCCGAATTTACACATAGCACGTATTCAAATTCAGTGTGTGTGTGTGAGAGAGAGAGAGAATAGCCAATTAAAAGTTTACTTTTCCTGCTTGGTGGGTCCTGATTGTCCTATCAGTTTGAATTTGCCAAATGACGCCCCAAACAAAATCTAATTGACTCAAAGTTGATACTCAAGTTTCTGGTTGTATATTAAGTTGAGTCAAAAATGTTTTCTAATTTTAAGCTTTAATTAATATTTCAAGCACTTTACATACGAAAAGCGTTTATTTATCAAAATATATCCCATCATATTGTATTGTCTGTTGATATCGTGCCAGAAATTCAATTCTACGCTTTTACCATTTGGCTGGTTTAGAGGCAAAACCTCCCTGCGCCGGTTTTCAACCTCATCCACATTGTCGAACTTTCGTTCACGCAGGAAATGAACCATGACTTAGAAAGGGGTAATCTTATGATGCAAGGTATGGACTATAAGCAAGTTGAACCAGCACTTCCAGCCCCTCAAATTCGTCAAGTTTGCGTTTGGTCACATTGGCAGTGTGTTCTTGTCATATGGTCTGAATGCACGTCATCAATTTGAAAATGTTGGGTGGCGGATGTTCAAAACCTCATATACTTGTTTTTGAGCATGAATCATCTTGGACACGCTTAAAGTGAAACACCCTATTTGAAATTCCACTAAACACGCAATCATGACCTTCTGTTCAGACTGCCCTTGTTTGACAACAGGTTCTGAAGTCTGGTCGGAATGAAGTCATTGATGTCTCTTGTTACGACTACGAAAGTAGATCCATTGTTTTCTCTAGTCACAATTCAACACCAAAAACGTTATCGTAAGGATTTGTCAGCAACTGTTTACAAATGTTCACAAAACAGGCTTATACTTACCCTAACTTCTGGAGAAAAAAAAAAGAAAATGGACATTTCAAATAAACATTAAGAACTTTGTTTTACTACAGGTTATATAAATATAAAAAGAGGATAAAGAGTCCGTAATTGAAACTCAAGTTTTGTATGCTTCTATTTAATTGTTTAAATATGAACGCACACCTAACCTATTAAATATACACAAATACACAATAATTTCAAATTTCATGACATCTTTGAACCTGGTAAGTTCACGAGGAACTTCGCGACAGCGTCTGTTCACAAGACCGAGTTTATGAAAGCGCCGATTTATGATACTTTGTGAAGGACCAAGTTTTGCCAACAATCTACGTTTTCTTGAACTTGACTGTTGTTCAGCTATTTCAAACAAGGCATCATTTTTCGCAACAGAAGGTCTCCCTGACTTTGGTTTGTCTTCGAGGCTGGCATCTCAGTCCGAGAAACGTCTGAACCAATTTTGTGCCGCATGTTCGTTAACAGTTTCTGTGCCTTCAACTTCATTAATTTCTTTTTTCGTTGCATTGCGTTAACATTTTGTGTGCATGCATTTTCACAAATCTTATCAGTAGTTTCTATCAGTTTCTTCAGATCGGCGCCTTCCACCCAAGGGGATAAAATTGGGTTCACATTGTTTGATAGCTTATTCAGCCATAGCCAACGCAAAATATTCTCTGGCACAGTGTAAGGTTCAAGAAGACATCACATGTGTTTCAGAAGTTGTGAAGATGTTTTCTTCTCGAAACATTACTTAAGAAATTCGTTAATTTCTTTTCTTCAGTCTCACAAATCCGGTGTAAATTAGTTTGTCTAAGGGTGTCGTACGGATTCACCCCAGTCACTGGATTCAACAAGTCCAGAATTTTAATGGCGGCCTCCATTGTAAGTCTTTCAACAACTCAGGCGAATTTCGTATTTTGTGGAGTCACTCTACTTGCCGTAAAAATAGCTTGAAGTTGGAAGAAACATGTCTGTAAATGTGGTAACTATAACGATGGGGTCCTTCAAAGTTTAATGTTATTGAGGAAGAATATTCGTCTGTGTGTCACCGAAGTTGGTGTCTATCTCTAGCATAAACCCTGTGGCTGCAATAAAATCTTCTTGTAAGTGAGGTTGTAGCTCGTTTTAATTCGCGAAGGAAAACGGGTTAAGCTATAAAGTTACCGTAAATCGCATGAGCAGTAGTAGTTGCAGCAGTCTGACAGAATTCTACACAGATGTTGCGCTGAGATTTAAAAGAAAAATAATACCCAGCAAAGTGTCTTTACTCCCGCCTCGCTTAGATATCTGTCGATGCAGACAAAATTAACCTTGCTGCTGCCATGGAAAAGTCGATGGTAGATTGGTGTAAGAAATAGCTTGTAAACTTTAATGCTTCCAAAACGAAGCTGTTATCTTTTAACCATCATAGACAATCTTTCTACCTGCTATCAGCATGGATCACGCTAGTCTCCCTGAAAGTAATGCACTGTGCCTCCTCGGCCTGACTCAGCTGACCTGAAGTGGAACGACTACATTGAATTAATAGCTAAATCTACTGCTAAGAAGGTCGGGTCCCAGTAATGAACAAGGAAGTTGTGAATTTTGTGAATCTCTCATGCACATTTACAAATCTAACATCAGCCCGTGCATTGAATACTGCTGTCATATCTGGTCGGGCGCTTCTGCTCTTCACATTTGGGTTCTTAACAAGATCCAAAAAAGACTCTACAACGTAGTCGATCCTGTCCTGGCGGACCCACCCCAGTCGCTCTCTTTCTCGCTCTCTCTCTCTCTCTCTCTCTCTCTCTCTCTCTCTCTCTCTCGCCGATGAGATACGGCTTCCCTCCGTCTTTTCTACAAATACTTTCACAGATTCTGCTCCGACGAGCGCAGCTCCTTGTTGCCCCCCCCCCCCCACGCGAATTTACGCAAGCTACTAGACTGGCAACTAGGTTCCACCATTTTACTGTGAAAACAATAAAGTGAAACCACAAATTCTACTCTATCAGCTTCTTTTCTCGCACTTCCCACCTGTGGAACTCCCATCTGTATTCTTGTTTTCTTGATAACTACAATCTCTAAGAGTTGAAATGCAACGTCAACTGTCATCTCTTATCTCCTTGATTCCCCTCCTTCTTTTCACTTTACACTTTGGTCTCACGCAGCTCTCTTCACACCAATGTACCCGTCCTTTTCTTACCCATTCTACGATACTTACTGTAACCTGTTCTTTTCCCTCTTCACGCTCCTATTATGTAACCCCTATGTATCAGTTGCAGTTCTGACTTTCTTGGGAGAGACGATTATATATATATATATATATATCCAGGAGAATATCACATTGGGCGTCACAACTCTTGTTGTAGGAATGGAAAGTATTATCCTTTTATGTGTCCTGGTATATTTGTCCCGCAAACAATATTTTGCGAACTCTATGTGAGTCCGGATTAAAAAAAAACACAAAACATGGAATTCAAACAAACAACAATTAATGAGTTTTACATACAGATAAGGAAAGAAACGGAATTGAAGTTATGAACAGTTCGATACGATCCCCAGTCTGTCTCTCTGGAGTACTTGCATGCTTCATGTCTATTGGAATGGAAAAAAAATGTGTGTTTCTGCTTTAAAAGTCAAAAAGCAAAGAGGAAGATCCGTTCAAATATTGTGCTGCTTGTAATTATTTTCAGAGGACAGTAATTTAAAAAAAAAAAAAAAAATATGCCGCCTAAGGACTTGGGTTTCGATTTACTTGAAATTAATTGTTTGCTATATAAATGGGAAAATTTTAGCTGCAAGTCTAGAAAAGAACTGATCACGCAGGCGGAGAATGTATTGACCGTACCAGGCGTGTAAAGTCTGCTGCTGCTTGTGCAGATGAGATGATTGACCTTATCTATCGAATAAAAGTAGTCACCTAGGAGAAAGAATTCGACCTAAAAAAAGCGGCGATGATAAAAGCCTATTACTACTGCTATTACTACCGTTGCTGTTGAAGCAAAAGAAGTACAAGAAAAAGAATATTCTATATTTAGTCTGCGAATATCATTTCTAAACATATGCGTTTTATCTCATATACGAATAACTTATAAACTCATTTATCGTATTCTTTTTTAAACCTGTAAGAGTTATACTCATATTTGAGAATCCCTCTTCAAAACGTTTGAATATTTGTCAAAAGGGCCCAAAAAAGTAGCTTCGTCTGATGTAGGTCACCGACTTTTAACCTTCGACCTTCAAATTTTGAATTTATAAAGTTTTCGAAGTAAATATTCATTATTGCTAATATATTGATTTATATCAATGCTGCACTAAAAAAAAAAAAAGGGTGTTAGAATTCACTTGTCGTTAAGAAAAACATTTGTTTTACTTGAACTGTTGTCTTTTAAGAGAAAACATATTTGTATTTTGAAAAGCCTGTTAACCTGCCTTGATAGTTTGAAATTCACAGAAGAACTTTTGTGCAGGGCTTATATTGCAATGTTTATATTGTAAAAATATTTTGCCATTGTAATAAATGTATGTTTCTTTACGAATATCACTTTGAATAAGAGTCTTATCTTTCTTTGTTAGCACCTTTAAAAGTACTTATAAAGAAAAGAAGACATTTGAAATCCTCCCTGTTTCTACTTTTTCTTTTTTCTTTTAGTTCATGGATCTCACTGATGTTTATTTCATAATGGTACTTATTTGACGTGGTTTTAACGAAAAGTATAGAATTATACATTTTAAACTTTCATGGCGTATAAAATATTTTATTGAAAATTAAAAATTAAAAAGTTGTCTGGTGTCTTCGTGATTTTTAATAAAACAACATTTTTTTTGTATATACATGTTTCGATTTTTTAAGAAAATGTGTTGGACGCTATTGGTAATTTGTTGTTGGTCTTTGGCATTATCAAAAAAATCTAATGATACTTTTCACCAGTTATATATAGCACCCGGAACGACGAAAGCGCCTTTTCTGCGTGATTAAACTAGGGTTTTACTGATTTAATTGAGAAACATAAGAACTACTGTCGCAACAGGGAATGCTGAAAATATACTAATCCGACCTACTTTGAAAAATATAACCAAAATGACTAAATGTTAGAAGTATTTTTGGGAGGACTTTTTGGTCGTATATATTTGGTGCTAGAATAGAAGTTTTGTGCATAATCTTTTGAGACAAAAAAAATTCCAGATTAAATGAAATGGCGCACCGAAATTTTACAGTAACTTGTCTTTTTGTTTTGAACATTGGTTAATACGCAATATGCGTAAACATACAATGTTATGTCCAGAATATTCTCAGCATCATTCTGTAGAGCCGCATTTCTGTTCTCTCAAGTTTCTTCTTCATCTGTTAAAAGATTGACCAGCATTCATTGTTATATAGGAAGACTGATATGACGTACCAGCTCAGCGCTCTTTTCTTTGATTTCAACGAAAATTCCTGTTTCTTAAAATTTTCTTTAAATTTTGGAAGTTAACTTTCGCTATTCCATCGCACCTTCGAATTTTGGTGTCCCATTTTCAGTCCTCTGGAAAAAGAAAAAAAAACTTCCTAGATATTTAAATTTTCGTATTTGCTTGATTTTGGTATCTCCAATTTGTAGCTCACATTTTTGGATGTTCCTCTTGCTGGTAACAATACGTTGTCTTTAATTGATGTTTAGTCTTTCTTCCCTCTTTATTTTACTATCTTTTCTATGAATTATTGCTGTTTCCTTTCTGTGGCTCCTATCAACTCTGTGCTATCTGCTTACCTTACGTTATTAAGATTGCATCCAACCGTAATAAATTCTGATATGACTTCTAGTTCTCTCATGTTCGCTTCACTGTAAAGGTTGATAATGTCTGGTGTGAAATCACATCCTTATGCCTTTTTCTATTTTTGTGTCTCTACTCAATTCACTTTCTATCCATCTACAGGTAGTTTGCTCGCAGTATAAGTTCTGGATTATTCTAATATATTTCCCAAATTAATCAAGCTTTACTGGCAGGTAAAACAGTTCTTTGCGTCGTAACTTATCAAACGCTTTTGCATATTCTATAAAACATATGTGACACAATGTGAGACTAACGCCATAGTGTGGTTGATATAAAGTATAAGCTGGTAGAGATAGATAGATAGATAGATAGATAGATAGATAGATAGATAGATAGATAGATAGATAGATAGAAAGAGAGAGATTTTCCCTGGTGAGGGGAAGTGTAAGAGGCTATCTGGAATGTTTCGCCCTTACAGAAAGGATGATGCACTCAAAAGTTTATTTTTTCTTTTTTGAGGATCTGGCATGCAGTGAAACAGATTGAGAAATATCTTTATCTCTTCTTTGAGAATTTAAGAAAAGAAATATCGTTAGCAAAGAGTGAGATTTGAATATCTTAGCATTATTTCGAACTATTATTCTAATCTTGGTTGATATAGATGTTATTATAGACACTACGTTTCAACCAAGTACCCGCCGGTCATCATCAGGTGTCCAATGAAACATATCTGTAATGACATCTATATTAACTAAGATGAGAACACTAGTTTTAAATAATACCAAGATATTGAAAATCACTCATCTCAGAAGTAAATACTAAAATTATGAAAAAGTAGTACGAACCCACTAATATAACAAGTTATTAAAACCATCCGATAGTGAATATAAAAGGCTCCAAAAATACACCACTAATATCCTTCGGGACAGTGGCGTAATTATAACCACTTGCTATATAGCAAGTGGTTATAAATGAATTGGGAAGATACATATACAGAAATTGGGAGGATACATGTTATTGGCGGGGAGAGAGGTGGCTCAGACTTGTATTTTCACTGAAGAAAACGAATTAGGAACATTAAATAAACAACGGACACTTCTTGAGAGTCGAAGTTATGAAGACAAGACCTGTCGCTAGCGAGCAGGTGATCTGGTTAATATTTTTGCTAGACAGATAATCCCAGGAATTGAAAAATAATTTTATCTCTTCCTTGAGGAATCAAGAGAATTAAAATTAATGACTAGAATAAAACACCTCAACAATAGTTGTGCCTGCCCTAGAAAGTAGGCTGGCTGAGGTTGAATGCTACGAAGAGAGGAAGAAGAATTTGACACTACCTGTATGGAGTGATGATACGAGATGTAAAGTGAAGCAATTTAGAGTTGAGGGGAGGAGTGATCCCTGTGAATACTACCAAGGAAATTGGATAATTCTCCAAATTTGAAAAGTTGATTAAGAGTGCAGAATTGGAGAGCAGAGAACCCTTGTTGGAATTAATGCGAAAATTAGGGAATCACTGGATCCCCAGAAACCGTCTGCCCTATGCTGGTTTTGGTTCGGAATGCTTATAAGCAGGCAGCTTTGTAAACTCAGAGACTTGCGCAGCGAATTTCAGCATTAGAGCTTTTTGTCTTCATGTCAGCCGCCACTAAATCTCCTGACTCTGAAGAACTGTGAACCCAGCTGCAGAATTTTTAACAAGCCTCAGTGTCACTATAGAGATTGATGAGGAAAGGGTTGAATTTTTTGTGCCAAGAACTACATAAACTAATTGAAGATTAACCCAACGATTCCTTCATTTATTTTTTTTCGAGTTTGTGAAGATATTTCTTCCCTTAATATAGCTTCTGATGCCGAGCGCTTCGATTAATACGACATTCGATGTTTCACTGCTCTGAGATCAAGAACAATACGTGGGCAGACACATCGTCCTAAGACTCTGATGACCGCTAAACGTCGTTACACCGTCGAGTTCCGTGATGAAGGATTTGATTGAATTGCTGACCGAGAACCAGCGACCAAGTACACAGTTCAACCAAGTTAGGAAGTAGAGAAGAAAAGGAAAAGATTAGAAAGAGGACAATTCGTTACCGGAGTACGAATCAACAGACTTTAGTCCATTGACTATAAGGTTCTGAAACTCTATGAGCGTGTGTATATATATATATAGTGTATCGAGGCAGCAAATAATTTTCTAAACATATACTGTTAAATATAAAAGACAATGGATGTCTATTATATTTAATCATGAGCTGTTCTAAACATTCTAGAACGGCTCATAATTAAACAGAATATACATTCATTGTCTCTTATATTTAACAGTGTATGTTGAGAAAATTATTTGATGCCTCGATACACTACACACACACAGACATATATATATATATATATATATATTATGGACATTATAGTCTGAAGAAAAAAATCGATGAAAGATGACGTTTTGCAAGAATTGCATCCATTTTTTCTTTTTTAAATATATATATATATATATATATATATATATATACAATTAATAAAGAACGAAGAAAGTATTAACAACGTTCAAAACATTAAATTAAAACAGTGCTCAATACAGAAATAGAGCTCTGAATATTTATTATAAGTTATAGTTTAGAACATGTACAAATTATAATTTACTACAAAAGCGTACATTTTGTTTCGACCTCGAAAAAACAATGCTACCTGATCAGACATTGATTTTTCGATGTCGAAACAAAATGTACACTTTTGTAGTAAATTATAATTTGTACATGTTCTAAACTATAACTTATATATATATATATATATATATATATATATATATATATATATATATATATATATATAAGCTTATTTAATTAAATAATGTTATAGTTTTATTGTATTTTTCTTTTTACTATGCGGAACATATTTTCCCAAAAAATACGGTTAAAAAACAGATGATTTATCTCATTGAGTCCTGCGTTTAACTAATAAAAAAAATTTCGCAATAGAATTTAATTTCTTGAAATTTCAGAAAATTACGTAGAGAGAGAGGTAACAGATGTAAAAAAAAATATATATTTTTACAAAGATTTTCTACAAAAAAAAAAGTAATAGTGTAATTCATTTGTGAACAAGTCCTGAAAGTTTCATTAAAATCCAGCAATTATTTGATTTTTACAAAAATTTCCAAATTAATGTCTCCAGAAAAATCTGAGTTTCGTAATACATTCACAGTTAATTCTGATAAAAATTTGGTCACTCGCTAACGATAAAAAACAAAAAAAACAACAACAACAACAAAAAAGATTTTTACAAACATTTCGACCATGTAGGATTCAAATTTTTTGAATAATTAAAAATATTTGAATTGTTCCTCTTAATAATGGCATAAACATTTTGACGGAAAAACTTTGTTTTTCTTACAATTGGGGCCTTTTTTCTTCCTGCTATGATGCTTTTTCAGCGAATTAGAGGAGGTAGCTACGATGAAGAGTGCGCGTAGACAATCCCTTCAGAAAGTGACAAGGAAGAATTGGTTGATCAGAACATCAACATCTCACAAGAGAAAATTGTTAAATAACGAAATGTTTACTTTACAACATCTGTTTAATCACAATTTATGTCATAATTACAAATTAAATGTATATTACATATTTCTCCAATGCCTTCCAACAAAATCCTACATAGTTTGGGAGGAGATTCCGGTGCAGTATAAATGGTAATAATTGCAGATATGACGATGAAACGATCGCTTATCCAGCGTCTGTAATTCTGAATCATAAATTCTGGTAAAAGTTTGGAACTTGGAAGTACAAGAGTCGTTAGAAAAATACCCGCGGAGATGTCATAAAAGGGTTTTTTGTTTGGTAAAAAAAAAAAAGAAAAAGAAAAAAAAAGAACATAGAAAAGAATTGTTAAAACAAATGTTGTAACATTTAATTTATATGGGCACACAACAAAGACAGACGACACGAACCGAAGTTACGTGGTGAATACGAAATAAAAAAGGATTGGCTTCGGGTTGAAGAAAAGACCAAGTCAAAGCTTAGCGAGCCAACGTGAAAATTTACTTTGACAAACAAAAAGGGAGCGGATTACAAACTGAGAATAATGGGAATAATTTTCTTTTCCACCCATAACACACACGTTCCCCACATTACTGCTACTGGAATCTACATCATTCGCCGAGACCTCCTGAACAAGACCTTGTGCCGGCTCTGATGACTGTAGGAGCCTCGGTGATGCTTGGTAGAATTGACCTTGTGCCAAATACATTTGTAGTCCCCACAATTTAAATATCAGAAGGTTGAAGGTTGGATGTTGAAATGTGGAAGGATAAAATATTTCGTTTGTGCATTAAAGTAAAGATTTATTAACCGAATAACAAAATTGTAAGAAGAAAAATATGAGTGAAATGTTGTTAATTGAACATATTTGTAAGAAGAAAAATGTTCATTGAGAAAATGCATTTAGTTTTGTAGTTAAAATTGTTAAAAGAGAAATGTAAGTATTTAAAATGTCCCACAGAAGTTTAGAGTTTATGATTTGATAGTAGCAAAATGTAAAGTCTTATGTTCCTTCACCTTTTCGATAGATTGGCGACAGGGTGAGAAAGAAGGCAAAGTAAATAAAGAAATTGTACTTAGAGTCCTGTTGTTGTTGCTGCTGTTGTTTTCTTTGACGGCGTGGAGTAAAAATGAAGAAAGACAGAATGAAAATGTGACGCACTCTTACGTCCGGGTCGGCTTCTTGAAATTTCTTTTGTTACATTACCACACGGTCTGTCAGCTAACCGCTCCCATGCTGACTGTTTTTGACCGGTCAATGAACGTGGTTTAAGTAGTGAAGTTTATCATGTTGCCGGCTCCAGCAGACATTTTGCTCCTTAGGTGTAAAAAAAAAAATGACTGACGTCATATATCAATTGTCGATTTCCTATCCAATCAGGATCCAGAATTTTGCTTTTCACACTGACTTGTGAAAATTGCCTTTGCCTGGGTTTTTCCAAAATGATTTAGTAGTTTGAATCCGATTTTGCGAGTGTGCAGATTTACTTTGTGTGTTTTAGTTAACTGTTGATGATATAGGATTTGTACTCTATAAGACCAAAACTTAAAAATTTAAATTACTACTAACACAGGCTGTAAACTTCAAAAGGGGATTCCCGTGTCAGTTGATTATAACAGTAAGTGTATACAACAAATCATAAAACCAAATTGTTGTTACATTTTTAACGCGTTAATTCTTAATTCCAAAATATTCTTTTTGTGTAACTCCTAAACTGTTGAACTGTCATCACTTCAGTCTGCTTCATCAGCAATCTTCTTCCACTCGGAGATAATAAAAAAAAAAACATAATGTGGCAGAGGAGTGAATGATCGTGAACAGACAAACGCCAGCCAAGTCGAGTGGAACCATGCCCACCATCATGATATAAGCGTTCAAACAAGCGACGCGTTAACGAGTGAGGAGTCAGCTTGATGGTAACCACGGTGGTCAAAAAGAACTTTAAGATCAATGCAGGGCATAGAGATGCATTATTGCTAATGAGGATCGACTCGTGGGGTGACATTTTACAGGTTACCGTTGACCAATACCAAAACATTTGGGGTGGGGTACAATAGATCTAAAAGTTTATAGCGTAGAGAGCGAGTTACATTTTTGGGGGTTATTAAACCCTTTTGTTTCCCCTCTATTACTATTACTACTATCACTAAATTTTTCTATTTTTTTTTTTTTTTTTGTTAACTGTAAAGTTTTTATCGCCTCACAATATTTATCGAAAATTTATTGTAGTAAAGGATAATTTGTATGTTAGATAAATGATTTGTTTTTCTTTCTTTTTTTTAAATAGATGACAATTTAGTAAATATGATAAAACTTAAATCTCTGTTGTCATGTGAAAGTTCCTCTAAAATCAAGGTTAAGGCAGTCTTTAATTTATATACGTTTGCCCTTACCATAGTGATGTAATGTTTGCAAGATACTAAATCGGCAACATACACAAGGGTTCGTTCAATGATCTACTTAAATATTTCATTAATAATAAATAGTTTGTCTAAAAATTCTTTATTTAATAAATCAATAACGACATAATTGTCATCATCAAGTGTTAGTCAGGTGCCATACGTGATACACGCTTTGGGCGATCATGTCTCGAAAGAGGCAGAAGATTAACCCGCAGTAGTTTGCCTTTACGGTAGGAGAGACGCATTTATACCTTTCCCAAGGGTATTTTGCGTAAGTGAATGCAAGGAATTCAACTGGAATTAGAACTCGGCCCTCCGAGTTGTCGTTCCGAGTCGATATCCACTGCACCATTGCATCAATTGTAAGATGTTGAATTATTTATGCGGCGTTGGCCGTTAAACATGTTTTTAAGAGTTGTAATTTTTTTCGATTAGAGTCTATGTTAATTACGTAGTTCTAGAATTGGGCCATTAAACTTGTTTTGACATATAGAAAGAGAGATTGGCTCTGAACTGAATAAAAGACCTAGTCAATGTTTAGTGAGTCTACGTGAAAATCTACTTTGACAAATGAAAAGAGAGCGGCTTACAAACTTATCTAAGTAATAAGCCGATGTAAAATCGCTTTTTGATATAAATAAGCAGAGAAAGTAGAATCAAAGCCAGAATGGAGAGAGAGAGAGAGAGAGAGAGAGAGAGAGAGAGAGAGAGAGAGTTCCTTGCGTCTGAATAACGCCTGTAGGGTTTCATACATTGACACCCACACACACACACACACACACGCATGGTCACTCGGCGTTCCACGTGATGACTGGTTCACGCCAAAAACGATGCTAATAAAAACGGAAAACAGCACGTGGTACACTAGTTAGGATTTCGTCCCGGGACAAGAGCAATGTCTTCCTAACTCACACAAACACACGCGCACTAATTGCGTGTAGCAATTAGTGGCGCAAAAAAAAATTTCTTTTATTTTTCTTCTCCTACATTAACACTATGCACATTAACTTTCATTCAAACAGGACTTTACATAAAATAACTTTCTACACGTAAATCCACAATTTTTCCAACCTTCGTCAGTAGAAATCCACCGACTGCTACATTCGCATGTAAGTGTCTCTCTCTCTCTACTCAACGCACACACAGACACAGAACTTTGTCTTCTGTCTGACTTTCTTCATCAAGGATTTGGACTTTGAACTCTTTACGATAAATCTTAACAATTGTTACAAACCTTTCTTTCAGCTAGAGTAAAAACTTCATACATCTTATTTTGTTTCTATGAACAGACGAAGGGGAATGACTCTTTCCTTTTCACTTTCTCATGCATGCTTTCTCAACCCCATGTAACCTTTGTCAATACATTGTCTTTCTGGTTACTTTCGCCTTTTTGTTCTTTCTAAAATCCTGCTTTAAGATATGACCAAGGTTGCGTCGAGTCGACTCATAAATCTAAATTAGTAAATGGACGCCTTCGTCAACTACACGCCGGTGTCAAATTACACGTTGATAAATTATCACCTTCTGATGAGACCAGAGGAATTTCAAAGAACTTTATTTAACTCTTAAGCTGAGTACCTTAAAATATATATTTTTATTAATGTTGAATACAACCGTATAACTTTTATGTGAGAAAGAACTCTCTCAGTTTGTTTTAAGCATTTTGGAATATTACTTCCTGTCCGATGATTTAATGAACATTTTCTCTTCTTGACAATTCATCGAAACTACGAACTTTTAATGTTTGATTCTTCTTCTTCTTCTTCTTCTTCTTCTTCTTCTTCTTCTTCTTCTTCTTCTTTCCTTTTAGGACGTAGGCGATCATGGCTTTCCACATCTCCCTATCCCTGGTGGTTCTTAGCACGCTTTCTCCTGTTACACCACGCAACTCTCCTTCCATCATCCATCTGATCAGGTCCTTCAAATATGTTATCTGATGCTTTCCCCGTTTCTTTTTTCTGGCCTGTTAGTATGAAGTTCTCCAAGACCTTCTTCCTCATTGCATTTTCCAAGAACTTTAGCTGTCTCTTCCTGATGCTCAGTATTAATTTCTTTTTTGTTTCCATCCTTTCCAAAGCCTCATCATTACTCACATGCTCGATCCATGATATTCGCAGCATCCTTCTGTAGAACCACATTTCAGTTGCTTCAAGAGTTTTTCTTCATCTTCGATGATATTGTCCAGCATTCACTGCCATATTGAAGAATTGACATCACATAGCAATCCAGTACTCTCTTCTTTTTTTTATATAGTATTTATTTAAGTTAACAGGATTATTATTCTGCAGTTATTGGCCAGAATTAAAAGCGGTGCAGCTATTTTCATTACCCAAATAAACAGCCACAGCTCCTATTTCTAAATAATTGAACTGTGTTAAGTGTAGCACATTCAACAATTAATTTTCGTAAAGTTATGGAATTTTTTTATTTGGCAAAAAACCCTACGAAAAAAAAAATAGTTCAAACAAATGTATGTTGTGACATTTAATTTCTATGGGCACACAACAAAGACAGAAGACACGAACCAAATCTAAGAACGAAAAATAAATCTATTTTTATTGTTTTCAAAATTGAAAAAAATACACTAATTAAATGCATTGTGTTCCAAATGATGCCAGCCGATAACATGTATGCAAAAATAATCAATGCAAATAAATATACCTTTTTACAATAAAATTTATAATGCTGCATAAGTTTATCAGAAAAGAAAACTGCATATAAAATGTAGAAAAAGAGAAAATACTGCTGAATAGAATTGGTACAATTTTCAAAGCAAATTTCGTGGTAATAGCAAGGAGCAGAAGAATCACACCGGAGAAAAAATTCCAGCAAAAACCAAAAAACTAGTCCTACTTCACCCCGAATTTGTTCCAGCCATAGCGTCGCCATAACCAATACTATAAATGTCCACAATCATTACAAGAGAATTGTAGAAAATGCAAAGCGTAAAGTTGCATAAACATTCCGGACCAATGTTGAATCTCAGTAGTTGTTGAAGATCCCCGACCAAATAAAAGCAAAGCGTCAATGCATATTATAATAAATGGATCCGAAATAATCTCACCCTCATCAGATAAGGCCGAGCTTTTTGCCACGATCTTTGCCTCTAAGTTAACCTTAGGTGACAATGGACACCCTCTTCGCGACTTGCCACGTTACACTGAGTACAATCTAAGTAATATTTTTATTACAGTCCGGGAAATTTTAAGACTTATCAAAATTTCTTACCTTAAGAAACCCACTGACTAGACAAAATCTGACTGGTTGTCCTTAAGAATATTAATCCAGAGTTTTTCCCAATCTTAGGAAATTATTTAACTACTGCTTGAAAAAGAAATCATTCCAAAACCTGTGGAATGTGTCTGTTTTAAAAAATACGGGTGTGCGATCATCCCCGTCACAGTATAGACCCATCTGCCTCCTCGGTGTCATTAACAAACATTTTGAAGCCATAACCAAGAAGAGGGTTGTTGACCATCTCAATAAATATAACCTCTTGAGCGACAAACAGTACGAGTTTTGAGAGAAACGATCCATTGCTGATATTCTAACTGCAATTAAACTAAAAATCACCAAGGCACTAGACAACAAATACATCTCAAGAACGATCGCATTAAATATATCAATGGTCTTTGACAAGGTGTTACATAAAAGATTACTGTGCAAGCTCTCTAGCAGTGAAATCAGTATTCACAATTATAAAGTACTTCTAAACGAGTACATCCCTCAAGATATTTAACGGTCAATCCTCCAAGGCCCAAGCGATCAACGTAGGCATCTCCCAAGTTTCCCCTCGCGGTCCAACCTTCTTTCTAATTTACATAAATGATCTAATAAAGAAAATAGTCCGATCATTTGTGAATATCTGTGCTAATGATACAACGATATATGGGTGCAACTCCAAAATTCATAATGACCAGAGCTTGGCAGCTGATCTCTCCTCTGTCTCAAAAAGCAAGCAAGTGATGTTCTATCATCACTGAACAGACCCAGAACTTTCACCAGTCACGATGAACGGATGTTCCTTCGGGGAGACCATGTGCTTTGAGCGCCTATTGGAACTTAAACTCAACCCAGATATAAGAGGAACTTGTACATACGGCCTATCCCTACAGATACTAGAAAAATGGTCGGTTCCCTGTACCATTCCAGTAAGTATCTGTCCACCTCATGCTATCCTCTACCTTTACAAGGACCATATGTCTGTAAATGGAGTCCATATATTGGCAGGAGCTGCTCTGTCATCACCTTCTAGTTTCGATAAAGTCGAAAATATTCTCCGTGTTTTTTCGTGTGACGAATTACTTTCTACCCTGCAATCTCTTTCCCACAGACAAATCCTCGCACGTCTCTTGCTTTTCTGTCATTATCTCTATGGATTACATTCCTTATTTTCACCAGTTCTAACCTTCACGACTAAGTGTGACACTATTTAGAAAGACGCTAGTAAACTGAAGAAAAAACTAAGAAGGCAGAAAAACGCTAACTTTTGATAGACTGAAAAATATACTGACATCAAAAAAAAAAAAAAAAATAGGAAGGGAATCAGTAATAGATTTTTTTCGTCTGCTAAAAAGGTACCGTCTGGTTTTACTCAAGACTGAGATAAGTGAAGGAAAATTCTAAAAGACCTCCTAAGAAGAATAGATAAATATTTTTACGACTACAAACGCGGCCAACATAGATAATATTTTTACGATCACTGAAAGTGAGCAACCGGCTTAGATAAAAATTTTTACAGAACTTCGAATATAAGAGCGACCGCTGGCGTGAAATTTGGTTGACTGATAAGAACTAACTTTTAAAAGTAGACAGGTTTCCAAAATAAAATAGAAAGAAAATAATAATTTTTTTTTTTTTTTTTTTTGTCTGCTGAAATATGATAAAACGTCTCAAATCAAGGGATTGTTCCCTGTTTTTTCACTTGTTGGTAAAGGATTGAAATGAAAAATCTCAGGTGTGAAAACGACTACACACAGGGGCACGATCAGAAGTATTTTGGACGATAATTAAATTTTGGCCGTTTGGGCTAAACCACACCCATTGAGTAGGGGTGAGAGACACTTACACAAAACAGGAAGGAGACGGGTTTAAATAGGTGCCCAAAAGAAGGAGAGAGCTTTGATTGTTTATATGAAGGAACGCTATCAACTTTATTAAACTTTACTCCGCTGGATGCGAGACTCCATAAGCTAGAGGTAAGTTCAACTGGCCACAATGACAGAAACCACGACGAGTCTGACCAGCGCTGGGGGCTGTGGCGATTATATTCTGCTAGAAAGATTCAACGTGAAAAGATGAAACCAGAGGCCGGGGTGGGGGGGGGGGGGACGAGAAAATGCAGAGAGCGTGCAAAGTTGTGCAGACAGAGAACGACGGTAGATCAAAAGACAGTGTGTGCAGACCGAAGAGACCCGGCGGGGACATGACAAACGAATGCGATTTGACGACAGCCGTGAAGAGACATAGACCGGGGAGATCAGAGGACAGAAGCAGACTGCAGAAGAGAGACGAGACCACCGCTTCGTATGATCTGATGCGATTTGCTGTTCTGAAGAAAAACCTCCGACTTAAAAGCCTTGTTCCAGAAGTATCGTTGAAAAACAAAGACAACAAAAACTGTGTCACGATAACCAGGAAGGGTCGATCGTTATTGCATGGAGAATATAGATATGTTTGAGCCATGAATAACTGTACTAACAACATTTTATCCCGGAATTGCATATAAATACTTTTATCCAAGTTATTTTTTTCGTGTGATTTCACTCTGACCAGACCAGATCAAGTCATCGATTTCAGTTGACCATCCGGACTAATCCAGTCTTGCGATCAGTCAATACAAGAGAAAGTGTAGTGTTGGGTTAAAGGAATCAAGATTTCCTAGTTAACTGTGTGTATGCAGAAAAGATTAATCAGGGTGCTAATGAAGTTTGTGTTCCTTTCCTTTTTATGGTCAACGAGAAAGTGAAAAGGAAGGTAAAGCAATAAGGGAAAATTGTACTTATCGTAACGTTAATTTTTAGGAGCCATTTGAAGTTTGTTGTTGTTGTTGTCTTCTTTTTTGGCTTTTTGAAATTTGGCTTAGCCTTTTTCTTTCCTATTTGTCAAAATCAAATTTCACACTGGATTTGAATTTTGCCTTAGTCTATTTTTTTTTCTTTTTTTTTTCAAAATGTTTTCAGTCATTCTGATCCGATTTTGTGGGTGTGAAATTCTACCTTTTGTGTTTCAGTTAATTGTTGGTGGATATAGGATTTATATCCTATACCCACCCACCCCCGGCAGATTGATAAATATTGATATATTTCTCAGTATGTGCATGCATGTTCGTCCGTATCCAAGTGGTTATGGTCGTTTAAAGCATAAAATAATGGGTAAATTTGTTCTTATTGTTTAAGATCAGATTTCTTAGGGTTAGGGTTGCCATTATTGTGTTCAATCGTTGTCCAGTAAAGCGTCGTTTTTTTTTGTTTTTTGTTGTTGTTTTTTGTTTTCTGCGATGACGCTTGTATGCGTCGTATGGGTCATTAATTGTAAGTAATTTGTGTGAGTTTGTTTATGAAGTTCTGCGTTATCCCACGTAGGCTGAAAAAAAGAGTCGAATGTCGTAATTGAGATGTACGTGATTAGAGGTTTCGATGAAAGTGCACATCATCAGAGTGCTGTTTATTTTCTAATGATTTATTTTAGAATGTAGCATGCCCTGGAAAATTCTAGGTGGATTCCTGTGGGTGATATGCCTGTTTAAATCTTCTGATTATTCCAATGCTCCACGTGGATTTCACTACCCGCTTGATTTTAGTATCACTGTGATTTGCATTTCGGACCTCTCTTTTTGCTGATGACCACGTATTCTGTCTTCTCGTAACTTATTCTTAATCCTTTCTTCTCGCTTTCCTTCGCTACATTCTGTAGAAGGTTTTGTAGTTTTCTTTCAGTGTGTAGGATGCGTGTTCTTTGCGGGGTCACCATTCTGTAGTGGCCTTGGTTATGTTGTAGCGTAGGGAGCTGGTTAATGTTTCTTTGATTCGGTCTTGTGTCAGACTTAGACGAACTCTCTACAGCTTACAATTTTATATGCAGAAATTATCATCAGAAGGTTGATTGTCGGCAGGTTGGAATATGTGAAATTGTGTGGAATAGCGTAAGAAGAATAAAATATACATTTTGAATGTTAAAATAGAAATTTATTAAAAGGAAAGAATAACACAAGTTGTAGAAGTTAATGTTCAATTAGAAACATTTTTAAAAGGTTAAGCGTATAGTTCATGTTCAATAATAAAGTTGAGTTTAGGGTATCAAGAGTTGAAGAAATTGTTAGTTGTAGTAATTGTTGAAAGAGATAAAGAAAAAGGGAACAAGGCGCGACCTGACCTTATCTCCGGGTCGATTTGAATTTGGGTACATTTTAGATGTGTGTCAGCAAACCGCCTCTCCTGACTCACTGTCGTGACCGGTTAGAGGCCATCCTTAAATATTGAATCCAGTCACGTGGGTGACTCCCAGAATTTTTTTTTTTTCAGCTGTAGAAAAACCGTTTCTCTGACGTATTTTGAATTTCTCGATTTGTTAACCAATCAGGATAAAGAATATGATTTTTTCACACGTCATTGTGAATGTTTGTAAAAGTGAAGAAGGTTGATTTTAATTAATTTATCCGCTACATAACTTCCCTTCCACTTGACGGAGTCTGCTTTGAATGAGTTTTATCGGTATCTGTTGTTGCTTTTTCAAGTAATAGTTTTCGTTTTGGTTTGCTGTTTTCTTCTTTTTTTTTTTTTTTTTTTTTGCGTTTGTTGAAATGTATTTCCATAATTCAATTGTTGTCAATTTTGTTTTGTTCAAAATGTTTTCAGTCATTCTGATCCGATTTTGCGCGTGTTCCGTTTTACGTTTTGCCTTTCAGTTAATTGTTGGATGATATAGGAGTTGTATCCTATAAGTGCCTGCTACCAGCACTATGCAATCTGCATGTCTTATATTGTTAAGAATGTGGCCGCCAATGTCGAATCCTGGAAAGAATTCTAGTTCTATCAGAATTGCCTCGTTGTATAGGTCGAATAAATCCGATGAGAAGACACATACCTTGTCTTTTCTATTTTTATATATCTGATGAACTCATTTTCTGTCCGTATGCAGGCGATTTCCTGCCAATATAGATTCTTTATTGTTCCCATGTCTTTCTCGAATATTGCTGAGTAGCTCTACTTTGATAATTATTCTTTTAAACAAGAGTGAAACAAAGATTCTGTTTTTGGTCTTACGCATTTAGCTAAATTTGATGCAGGCTTCTTTTAAAAGTGGAGTTTGCCAGGTAAATTGCTATTTTTTCGCGTATGAACTTGTTGATAGATAGAATATACTGTGTTCAAATGTATTTTTCACTATATTTTAGGTGTAAAGTAATATTTTTCCAAAATTCTGTTAATTTTATTTTACTAATTTTCTTTGAAACATCTCTGAGATCATTTTTTTATTTTTTAAGAGATTTTTAAATTGTTTTAAATTTTCTGTTATCATTGTTCAATTAAAATGGCGGATCGATGCTAAAATTTGTATTCGAAATGCACTAGATTATTTTACTTACTAGAAATAGTAAATTATAATCATTTAGCTTTTCAATTAAAATTTCAAGAAAACTTTTTTATTTTAAAAAAATTCAATTTAAAACTTAGATATCGAAAATGAGTGGAGGTACCTATAAATTTTATAAATGGTGGGTATATAGTTCAATCAATAGTTCATCTGTTTCATCAACCACACCTCAACAATAACAAGAACCTGCTGCCAACACTATCACCTTCTAATCCCAACAAAAAGACATGATGACAGTCGAGATTTTTTTTTATTATTTATTCATGACTGTAGTGTAGTATCCGTAAAAAGAGTGACAGGATAAGTTGTGTTTGATTTATTTGAATTTCTCTTTTGAATAAAAAGAAAAGAAGATTGACTGGATTATGTCCAATTATTTTTTCTTTTTATCGAACTCACTTAACGGAAAGGAAAAAAAAATCACCATTCACTAAAAAACCCAAAGTCAGTAAGTTTAACACAGTAAAACAAACAAAAATATATGTGACCAAAACTTTTTAAAGTGAAAAATAAAAATTATTTAAAAAACATGTTCGTTCAATTACGTCCATTAACGAACAAGGAATATTAAATTAGTTTCAGTTTTCTTCCAATATTTACGCTAGCTGAACAAGTAACAAGAGTAAGACGTACATTTTAATTATTTTATTTTTTACAGAGCTTGACGATTTTTTATTTGAAAAATAAAATAAAATAAAATAAAATAAAATAAGGATGTGCACACAATTAAAAAAAAAATTGTTTGAAATTTCCAAAAAGTTGTTGTTTTAAAATAAATAAATAATCATCTTGAGAAAATAACTTATTTTGGAAAGTAAACTTAAGCTTGTTTATTTGCGTGTATGTGTGTGTGTGTGTGTGTGTGCACGTGCGAAATAAAGTATAAGTTAGTACTGACACTTTTAGGAGTGGCTTAACTTTTCTTTAACAAAACAAAATTCAATTCGAAAGGAAAGAGAAACGGAAGTTTTTAAAAAGAAAAACAGAAAAAGCCAATTAACAAGTGCGAGAAGGCTATGTTTCAAAGTTTTACTACTATTGGAACTGGAACGTTTTCGTTTCGGCGAAACTGTGCAGCATTTGTTGTAGTTAGTTATTAAATGAAATACGAATAGGAAACATTTTCTAACCGTCTCACTGTTATACATGCATTTAATATTTATTAATTGAAATTGTTCGTGATTTGTTGAAAAATAGCAATGAATGAGTTGTCTAATTGAAGTCTGGGAGAAGATTATGCCTCCCTATGGGAACAGATCAGAGAAAGTAGGTTAAGATAAGTCATTTCTCCGCTTGTCAACATCGCATCATGAATTAATCAACTCGTCAACGCCATATAGAAAAATCCCTTACGGCAACAAAAGGTGTATGTGGTAATGTGAAATAAATAGTCATTCTGTAAAATTTTAAAATTGTTGTTTAAATCCAAAGAATTAGAAAGAAACTTGAAAACAATACTGAAAATCTTTTTTATTTATTATCTGATAACGCTTCATTAATGAGATGAGTGTATTAAACAGCCAATCAGAACAAGTGCTTTGTAAAAATATAGTTAACATTCATACATTAAACGACAGATATGATCTAATCGATGTTGATTATAAAAAAATTTGATTAATTTAATAGATAAAAAAAAATATTTAAAACTGAACTGATAAATAAAAAATTACTTATAATTTAGTGTAACTGAAAAAAAATTAGAGAGGAGACATTAGCGAATTTCTGATTGGTTAATAAAATTCATGAGTGAATGGCTGTGATTAGTTGAATTTTCTGGTTGCTATAGATACCGCACTTAATCGGCCAATGGCGCCGATTGGGGGAAAAAAGAAGGCAGCCATTGCTTGGCAGTTATTCTACTTTTTGTTAGTTAATTTATTTTTTTATTTTATTTCAGTTATTTATTAAAGCAGTCACAGATTTTCGAAGATGAAACTTGCAAACACAAAAAAAATATGTTTTACTTAATTACTTAAATCGTGGAATAACATGATTACAAGATAAACGATTGTTGTAATTAATTATGAAGGTAAATGAAACCTTTTTTCAACTTTTATAAATCAAATTATTTTTTTTTTAAGTTTTGTTTTTGTTGCTTGTCGAATGTTCGCTAAAATAATATTGAACTTTTTTTGTTTGTTCTAAATTTCTTGAATTCTGTCTTTATTTTTAAACGACGAAAATATTTTTAAAAAATAGTAAAAGACCGGAATTGATTTATTTTCAACGTAGTTTGAGAAGCCATGTTTTCATATTTTTCTTACGAAAATTAAATTTGTTCTTATTAAAAAGAAACAGAAATATTTGTTAATCGAGGATTGGTTAAAAATATCTCCCGATTTATTTATTTAGTTCAGCTCGGAAATCACATCTGAGTAAACTTTTTTCTTCTTTTTACGCCGGACTTTTTCCTTGTGGATATTTTGTTTTGTTTTTTTTTTTAACTTTTTTTTAGTTTTTTTCACGATCACCAGAAAAAGTAATTAAATTAAAAATAAAACTGTAAAAACACAAGGTATATAATTGTAATTTAAAATATGTAGCTTTTTTAATTCTTTATTTTTGTTTTTAATATACAACTGGAATTTAAATTAAAATCAACAACTTTTCATTCACTTTTACGACGTGTCCGAAAATGTGGGCTAAATTGCCAAACAATATTTGGTAATTAAATTTTATTATTAGTTGTTTCAGTTGTATATTTTCATTATTATAATTTAAATAAGCAATTGAACCATATTGTGATTACCATTTTAAATAAATATTACTTTTTTTTTTTTTACTGATTATATCATTGAGTTTGAAATTTTGTATTTTTGTAATAATAAAAGTAAGCAAAACTTGTTTAATCAAACTTTAAAGTTTAAATACTTTTCTGAAATTTATGATGGTGCGTTTTGTGTTGCTTGCATGATCAACATTTGGTTCATCAGGATGTGTAAGTAGTAACTTATTAAAAAGTTTTATGGTTCATTTTTCTATATAGGGTTTTATGGTATATATATTTGGATGTATTACAAATTTTAAATTACCATTGATTATTTTTACATTACAAAAAAGACTTATCTATTTCCTTGCTGTTGGTGAAACTTTTTGTACCAGTAGTAGGTTGTGTAATTGACTTTTGTCTCACATTAAAGTATACCACCTGGCATGTTTCACAACAGTAAAACACTTCTTTAGTCTAGTCAGGCACAGTCCAGAATAATGAGGCACTCACTGTCAGTGAGAACCATATTTTGAAAAGAGAATCACTTACAAAACACTGGACAAGATTTCTGTGATGAAATTTTACCTTTCAAGTTCAACAGATTTCTAAACAGCTACTTATGCCTTCACAAGAATTTTCTTAAAAGTTAAGCATTTTAGTTGTATTCGGGACAATAATTGAATGGGTAGAATAGTTTTTCATTAGGCTACTCATAATTGTTAGAATTTAAATATTTCCAATGTGTGTAGGAATATCCTTTAATCTCAGTTAAGTGTCATATGTGTGACACGATAACTAGACATATATGTATTTTATTATAATAGATTAAAATAGAAAATAGATTAGAATAGAAAATAGTTTAAAAACATATTTAACAAAAGTGAAAAAGAAGAGGAAAAAAATAAAGAAACGCTTTTTCTTTTATGAGGAAAATTGTGGAAGAGACAACGGTATCCGATTACTGTTTTAAATCCTACCACTCTTCCGGTAAATATTTGACTCAGTGATAAAGTTCAGCAGGTAGGTTTTCGAATGACCTGGTCAAAGGCTGTCCTTTACTGTATCTTGACCACACATTAAGAATTTTCCGGTGGAAGCTTTATTAAGATACAAAAAAAGATAACTGAAATTTCAGACTTACAGTCGCCGGTGTTTGTCACCGGTGGTCTAAAGCATTTCCGGATTTCCGGATTCATTTAAATAAATAGAGTCAGTTAAGTGAAGGGGAGTCAGCCGGGTGCGAGCTTGAAGGAAGAATCTCCGTTCGTCTTGTTTCGTTCAGTTCGGATTTGTTGATCTCCATTAATTAGAGTTAGAGCTGTGTGTCACATTCGCCTGCCCCAACCGAAAAGGCTAACTCTAAACGAATAAAGCATCCTTTCAACTCACCCAAATTGTGGAAGTTCGTTCCTCATAGTTCAATCTTGTACCCCCAGCTGTTCGGCCGACATTTTCAACAAACTCCCGGCAACATCACAGCGTGGAGAACGGCCGCTGGAGAAATTGTTAGGACGGACCGTTGGGGGTGTTACATATGTGATACTGTGGTGATACTGAGCAAAGCGAGGGACCGGATGTTTGCACTCTCACGACTAAAAAGCAAATGACCAAAACTGGTCGGTGCGCACCCCGGCTCCATGCAGATGTTCAGGTTGAAAACTAAAAATTAATTAAATATCAAATTCCAGTTCGCAAGCCTACGCGAATTTTATTTATCGGCCAATAGAAAGCCCAGAATCAAATACGGATGTGAATTCCCAAATGATCTGCTGCGATCCAAAAAGATGAAATAAAAAGCCAATACAGAAAGCATTGAAAGACAGACACACAGACAGACCTGAGAGAGAAGAGTGTAATTAGTATCTCCCTTGACCGATGTCAAGCGAATTACTATGCTCGCCTCCCTTCCCTATCATCTTATCCTTCGCTGTCTCAAAACTACTTACCGACCAAAGGAGCGGATACATCAAAAACATTCCTTACTTACAACACTCCCATATACCTAAGCATTAATTCTCTTTTCAGTATTTATTGCCATGAACATTTTAACGTCTGTTGGACTTATATTAAATTGATTACTTTAATTGTAAAAACCTTAATTGATATGTGTATATATAAAATGTTTTTAAACTCAATTTGCTTTTCTTGATTTATAATCTTTTATAACTTATAGTGGGCTATCTACAATGAGACCAAATTCCGTTAATCTGCAGCAATATACAACTACTTACTACTAGAATGCCTCCCCACTATAATACACACTTAAGCAATCATATCTCAAAAGAAACATGACTGACTGGGCAGAAGATTTTCCCACAGTAGGTTGCCATTGCTTTATGCGGTAGACTGGTTGCCAAACTAGGCTAGGGAACCCAATCTGTTCTGCTATTTAACCCATAGCTAAAGGGAGACGTGACGGATTAACACCTTTCCCAAGAATATTTGCACGTAAAGAAAAGCAACAAATTCAACTGGAATTTGAACTAGGCTCTCCAATTTCTCATTTCTAGATGATAACCACTACACCAAAAAAAAAACATTCAAGTTGGGGTTGTGGGTCCGTGCCCCATGTTAGGTGCCTCTAATCTACACGTATAAGATATGTACTTTTTATTTTTTCAAAGTTATTCATTTTAAATGTTATTTTTTAAAAATAAATATTAGTTGGAGAAGTTCTGAAACATACTTGGTCTTTGATTTGATATTTTACTTCTTGTTTGTATGAGAATAGTTTCTTTTAGTTATTAAGCATCATTGAAGTTTAATAATTCTCTCATTACAATTGGAGACAACATTCGTCAAACTTTTATCCAATACTGTTAGTGAGTTTTAATTTCAATAAACAATCTCTGTAGCCAATTTATATCTGATTCTCTTGGTCAGTTTTTAGTTTCTCTTCTAAGAAAGTAACATATAACCAAGTTTGGAGATACTTTCATAATTTTTTATCTTGATTATAACATTTACCTTCAAAGTTTCTTAAAAGATATTTTGAGAAATGATTTACAGAAAAGTCAGATGTAAAGTAAATGAAAACATTTGATAAGAATGAAGCTATGTCAATATTGATCAAGAATAAGTTGAGAGATATGCAATTTCTGTGAACACAAAGTATGAACTTTAAATGGGGAGACTTTTAGGGTCTTTTGAGGTGAAGATATTTTCTTTGCTAATTAAAAGAGAAATCTTGCCACAAATAGAAATGAAAATCTATTGTTGAGACATGTGATTAAATAAATACAAACATCTTTGTAGCTATTTTAAAATCCAAATTAATATGAGTAGTTCCTTTACACATCACATTAAATCCTATTTACACCACCTAACTCTTGTGCGCATAATATATGATGATGATGATAATAACACCAGTGTTATATTTGATAACAAGGAATTTCTTACTGTGTAGTTGTTGGAAGCACACACAGGAAAAGAAAGATAATATGATTCTAATAGATTCACTAGGCAAAACAAATCCACACTTCTAGTCTCAATCTCTGATATGCTGCTCACTGTCAAAAATGGAAAACAACGTTTTCAATCCATTCAAAAATTGGCAGGTCAGTTGTGACACTGCTGTACTCTGGAATCAGCCAGATGTCAAAGGTCTTTTCTGACATCATAGAAAGAAAGGAAGAAAAAACAATTGTCGAAACAGCCTGTTGAAAAAAAAAATTGGTTGGAAGCACGCGCAGGAAAAGACAGGTAATACAAGTCCAATAGGTTCACTAAGCAAAACAAATCCGCACTTCTCGTCTTGATTTCCGAGACTCATATGCTATAGGTGCTCTGGTCCTAACCCAGCCAACACTCAGCCAATGAGTGCCCAGAAACAGCCAATAAAAATGGGTACAAGCGACACCACCACCTCTATTAGCACAAAGTGTTGTCCGATTAACCATCTGTCCAAAGCTCATCTATTTGCTGTCTCCACACTCCCTTGCAAAACCTACACGTGACTCTGGCCCTTTTGGGTTGCCGTGGTAAGTCACTGCTACAGTAGTGTTGGTGTAAAATAGTGCCTGGTGTCAAAATAATTACTATATCAGCGAAGACACAAAAGAATAAAACCCTATGTAAAATCCAGGTGCATTGTATTTTTTTGTCGAATGTTACACAGATTTACAGACACTCAGAGAAGGCTGGAGTGCAAAAATGTGATGGCAAGAAAAAAAGCTGAAGATATTAGTCTGATTGTAAATATTGATAGCTCTTTCATCCAGAAACTCAGACACTTCCTCCTTGTTGTCTGTTTTAAGTTGTTTTAGTTTTACTATCTCTTAATGTAACATCCAACCCCTCATCCAACTATCAGCTCATCTATCAAATGTAGCAATAAAAATATATCACTAAGAATTGATGTTGAGAAATCAGTTTTCATGTACTTTGATGTTTATCTTTGTGATGCTTATTTAAATATATATTTGTCGATATTTCTGTGATGAGATATTGCAACTATTTACACTATTTACATTGTTTGGACTGTTGTCCTCGTCTTTATTATCATATCCACAATATTCTTTTCTTTTACTGGAAAAAATAGTTAAATGTAACCATCTCTTTTGACTCTAAGAGTTTCTTTTCTTGTGCTTCCTGTTTGTGGAACTTGCTTCCATTTGCTTGCTTGACTAATAGTCACAATCTCCAAAATTTTAAATGCAACATTAATTGCTATCTTTTATTTACTTGATTCCCATCCATCTCTTATCATTCTTCAACATTCCATGTACTTTTTTTTCCCCTCTCACTGTAACCACCCTGCACACCAGTGGCATTTCTACCTTCTGAAATAATTATTTAAAAAAAAAAAAAAAAAAGCAGTATTTTGGTTGCTTTCATTATTTTCATCATTTTCATTATTTTAAGGTTCAGTTCATTTTTCTTACCTCTTTTTCATAAATCTCTTTGACATGCTTAAATCGTTTTTTTATCTTGTTTTCAGCTTCCTTTTTTATTTTTCTTCATGTGAGCTCTAATGTTTCTGTTTTTTTTAAATTATTTCACCCCAAACAAGGTGGTACTGCCACTGATGTGCAGGGCTACATAAGATTGTTAAAATTTTAGACAGGAGGAGAATGAAGAGAAAGATGAATCAGTTACAGGGGGTGACAGAGAAAGGGCAAGAGAAGGATATGAAGACAGGAGTGAAAACAGTTGAGAAGGTAGAGAGAAAAGAAAAGAACAAGATACATGGGGTGATGTAGAAAGGACTGGAGTCAAGTGGATAAGAGATGGGAATTGATGTTGCATTTAAATTCCTGGGGGTTGTAACGGTCAGGAAAGCAAGTATATGAAAGGGAGTTCCACAGGCGGGAAGTGTGAGAAAAGAAGCTGACATAGTAGATTTGTTGCCTGTAAAATTGTGGGACTTTGTTGCCATTTTGGTTGCACGAATAAATTCTTGTGGAGGAGGCACCAGTGACCTAAGTTCATCAGAGCAGAAGGTAATTTTCAAAGTTGTTGACATCCCTCAACAGCTTTGTAAAATCTTGTTTATCTTTTGAACTAATACCTTCCTCATGGATCATAGCAATCTTCATATATTTGAAATTAAAAAAAAAAATATCAATAACTTGACTTTTATATGTAATTATTTACAATATTATGAACAACCTTTGAGAGTTGCATAATAAAATCTAATCCCCATCCCAAGTGAGTTAATCTTTCAAATAACAATGCATAAGTTGAAATTAGCATGGTTTATCATATTGTGAAAGAATTTGTCAACAGCAGTAAAAAAAACAATTTTATTGTGAAAATATTGACTTGCATCATAAAATCTGACATGGTGTACAAGAAAACATGTAAATTCAGTGATTGTAAATATTACTTAAATGTTTTTGATTGAGCACTTTTAAGCCTCTACCATGATCAAGACCAAAAACTGTGGGTGATTTTTTTTACAATTTGCATTTGTGTCAGTTACTGAGACAGCCCAATGAAGAAATTTAGACATTTGTTCTTATATATATATATATATATATATAAGAAAAAATAAAAGTTAAAAATTATTCCTTTGTAGTCTCTAATCAAACTTGTATTTTATATCTTTTCAGAAAAATGTTTACATCAAAGAAAGCAAAATCCATTTTGAAATTTTATCACATTTTCTAATTTTGCTTACAAATCAAACTTGAAACTTTATTGAATTAAAAGGAAGAAAGCTATTTGTTTTGGTTTTTTTTCTTGTGTTTTTATTCTTATGGCATGTGCATGGATGTGTGCTTGTTTTTTCTCCCCATAGATAAAAGCATCAATATGCATAGAGAGAAAGGTGATTTTTTTTGTTTTGTTTTGTTTTGTGTTGGTTTTTTTTTGTTTTTTAAATAAAATTTTTTACATCCTCTGTTGTTTCTTTCTTTTTAGACCTCAACATCTCCAGCTGTATCTAAGGAGTTGGATATTCCTAAACCAGCACCTGGAGAAAATGTTTATCCTATATATTCACAAGGTGTGATCTGTGGCTACATTCACTCTGGTGGCAACCAAAAAACACACAAAATATTCCTGAATGGAGAGAATCAAACCAGTTCGACTGAAAATAAGTAAAATTGAAATTCAATTTACAATTTTGAATTTTATGGATGATATTTTTTCTTTTCATTTAATTTTTCACATGTATTTGTGATTTTCTGCTTAACTACAATCTTCCATAATTTATTCAACTTGTGTGACCATTTGTATAAATAATATTTAAATATATTTATAAATTAATATTTACCATATCAGGAGTTTTTTTTTTATTTGCCAGACTGACATTTTGTAATGTTTTTAAGTTTAATGAGCTTTGTTATTTGTTCATCAAACTATTACTCTAAAAAAATCTTTTTATACTGTTATGGTCAGCTCATTAGACTTGTAAACTTTCATTAATTGATTCACTGTACACTGTGACTTTGGATCCAAATTATCTTAGTTTAATAAAATTCACATTATTTTAACTCTGAGCCAACTTTGCAAGATTTTGTTTGTCATGATGTTAGTAAAAAAATGATTTCCTTGGTAAATTGGCTTTAGCTGGCTGTTTTAATTTATTATTTACATTATTGAAATCAAACCCCTGCCTGGGAAAAGATTAACATTTCAAAGGATAATCTGATGGAAATATTAACATTCTGTGTACAGGCAACATTCTTTCAACTAGAGTCTGACATATACCAATGGGAAAAAGGCTTGGTTGTTGGTTCACCATTGTCATCAGTGATGGCGAACATATACAAGAATATTTTGAGGAAATGGCTTTAGAAGTAGCACCACTAAAGCCAGCAGTATTGCTGACATACATAGATAACACTTTCATACTTTGGTTGCATCCAAAAGTTGTACTAATACTGTGGACTATGTGAATTCTATAAGAATTTCCAGTTCACAATCAAAAAAGAAAATAATCAGCTGGTCTTTCTGAATATAATAACAACTCACACAAATAATGTTCAAGAAAAACATTTATCATAAGCCAACCTTCACCAGACAGTATCTCCACTTCAATTCTCATCATGCATAAAGTGTAAAGAAAAAGATCATTTGATGCCTACACCACCAGGTGAAAATCATGAATGGTAACCCAGACATCTGCCAACAGGAAATGATCAGCATTGAGCACCTACTACCCAGCAAACATAACATCAGTGTCTACACATCGGAAAAGAAGAGATAAGGTGGAAAATCAAAATTTCCATGTTCTGTCTACCTTATGTCAAGGGCTTATTAGGAGAAATTCAAAAGATCTGCAGTCCCTATAATATCAAAAGCAGTTCCACTTTATGGAGAAATCTCTGCTGAGTAAAATCTAACACAGGAGAGTGTAGCATTGCAGCTCAGACCAGAGATAAGGTTTAATCTCAAGGTGAAGCTTTAGTCAAACACTTGTGGCTGAAAAGATGAAAAAATAGTTCTTTAGTCAGATCATTATGCATGAAATAAAACCATGAGACAAGATTGTAGCAGTTAGCAAATTTTAACATGATGAAACTTTGTCATAATGCTATCTGTTGACAAACAAGGTAAAGTGTAGGGGTGAACAGTCTAATCAGTGTGTACCTTCCTTTTCATGTCGCTGCAATAAATTTATGAACAAATGTTCATGAAGTCCACTTTACCTTTTTTTTTTTTGTTTTTATTGTGAGGTCCACTTCACTCAGCTGACCTTCTTTATCAAGACAATTATTGTCAAAAACAATTTTTGTAATATCTTTTAGATGTTTTCTATAACAAGATATCAACTGATAACTGATATTGCTACAAGAGAACAGAACAAAGAATTGAATGTACTTTATTTCTTGCAGCTGTGTCAGAGAATATAAGAGTGAAACAAACTGCCTACTCTGAAAGTAATGCTGGAGGAACATCAAAAATCTGTAGTGAAGAGTGAGACAATGAAATCAGGCATGGGTGATCATGTATGGAGGAAAAATAGTAGTCATCAGCACCTGTAAAATGAAGTGAAAATACTGGACAAAGAACACTTGAGAGTAAGATATCTGAAAGAAACTGCATATGTTAGGCTATGAAGATCTCCTTGGTAGGTCTAGCATAGAAACAGATACAATATGGGAGTTGCTAATAAAGAAAGACCAATGGCAGTAAGTCTTCAACAGCAGAAGCTGCAATCAAAATATGACAGGCAGCATCAGTTGCAGCCTTAATCAGCAGGCAGGCTAAGTTTAAGGTTCCAAGTTCCCAAATTGTCCTATGGGATAATGGCCTAGTGAGTTTCAATCCTCGGATCAAGCAATGTGTATTTTGACTTGGTGAAATGAGCTAACACTGAGTAGTACTAAAAATAAGAACTATACAATATCTCTAGATATGGGCAATGGAATGAAAACGGTCTACTCCTGTAGATTAAATGATAAGTTCATTTCAGAATTCCCTTAAGGTTAGCGTGATTGATATACAATTGAGCAAGGCAGGACGGTACAATGCCCAAAACATTGTGACAATAACAAAGATGAAGACAACAGTCTGAATATAAATAGTGTAAATAATAACTTCTCATCTCAGAAATTGTTTGGATGTAAACACTCATGGTGTTTCTGAAAAGAAAAACTGTGAAAAAGATGACCACTAAATGAATAGTTTTATTTTAGAACTGTAAATCTGAAAATAAAATATGTAAAATTGTAATCTACATTTCATAATATTTTCTTTAAGAATACAAGTTTTTGTTTCTATCTCTCTCTTTTCTTTTTTTTTTCAGATGCATAAAACCGAAAACTAGTGACTCAAAGAAGAAATCATGCTTGACCAAATTTTCTCAAACGAAAGCATCTAAGCGTACATCAACACAATCTGTCAGTTCAAAGTATAAGAAAGCAAAAACAGTTTCATCAACTGAAAAAATACCAGTGCTTCCAAATGCATCTAGAATTGAATCTCACACATTAATAGAAAATCCTTCTGAGAAATTAAATATACCATCCAGTCCTACAGAGCAGTCAAGTGATGACACTGTTGATTTGGGAAATAAATGCTGTGCGCGTACAGATAGTGTCTCAAACACTGGCATTGAAACACTATCTAAATTGGCTACCTCAACAGCAAACCAGAATGTTCAGCAGATAAAACCTCCTACTGATGTTGGTAAGCTTATTGATAAGCAAAATTCAAATGCCAAATCTTCTGTTGTTCTGACATCCTCTTCTCTCTGTTCATTATCATCATCTAGTGTTACAAATTTAGTCAGCAAGATAGTCACCTCTTCACGTGTCACTCCGAGTACAAAGGATACAGCTGTTTTCTCCCCACCCTTAATGAATAATTTCAACCAGCCAATTGTTTTAGCATCAAATAACTTGGCTTTGCCATCAACAAAATGGGTTAATGCTCCAATACATCAAAGTTGGCCTAATCCAGTGGCTTATGTCATTATGCCAGCAACACATTGCCTCAACCAAGCCCCAGTTTATCTTACCAGCTCAACAAATAATTTGTCGCCTGTACTTCCTACAGTCACAAATGTGCCCCTTACAACAACAACAACAACAACAACTACAACTACAACTGTATTCACATTAGATTCTTCCATTGTTCAACCACCTTCTATAACAACCTCAACAGCCACCACACCCATTACTAACGCTTCTGAAGTGACTACAAGCACCAATAGTTGTAACCAGTTGCTAACAATGTTACCTCTGAAAAGCGTAGTGCCAAAGAGTACTTTTGTTCAATCGCCTTTACAACTTTCGTCTTCATCTTCAATCAACAAAAAACAGCCAACTGACTCACCATTCAAAGACCTGAAAATGTTAGAGCAGGCAGACTCAGAAAATGAAAATAATGCTTCTGAAACTACTTCTGAAGTAAATGGATCATCAGAAAACATTGCCATCCAACAATCATCCAAACATAAAGAAGCTGATTCTGTTCCAGCTTTGCAATCTCTAAATTCTCCAGTTTCAAATGATGAGAAAACAAGCAAAGAGTCTCTCTCGTTTGGTAGTAATAATGAAAGCAATGAAGGTGACTTGTCTTCAACAGAAATGAACAAAACCTTGGAAGAGGAAACTCTTGGTTCAAACTTGAGTGCAAATACTGACCCAAAAGATACACTGAAAACATCCTCTGATGCCATGGGTTTTATTTCGGAGGCAAATAAGAGTGTTCTTTACCAGGCTTTGTCAGAAAACATTAAATTCACTTTTGTGCCAGTTAAAAAGAAAAAGAAATCCAGAGGTCGACCCAGAAAACCTCTAATCCCTCCTCCAAAATATGGACGAAAACAAATTCCTATTCTTCCTGCACCTGCAAATAAGGAAGTAAAAACTGTAGGTAAGCCACATACCTTTAATTTGCTGCCCAGTGGGAATTATGTGATTTGCTTGCAGAAGGAAATGAATGAAAGTACTCTGTCATGCATCCAGTCTGAGGAGTTGAACGTAAACCTTTCTCAGTTTGAAACCAACCAGCAAATGATTTGCGACAAAGTGAAAAAGGGACGTGAAATAAAATCAAAGAGTAAACCATCTTTGTGTGAGGAAAAAGAAATGCCTCATTTGCCCAATCAAAATGAGATAAATATGAAAACGGAGCCATTTGTTGAAGATTCAGAACTCAATCAAGAAGAACATGAGAATCCGTCAAATAATTGTGCATCTTCAGCATCATCATTTGTTGAAGACATCCAAAGCAAATTACCAATTAAAGAAGAGAAAGATTCAGAAACTGAATCAACAATTCAAGAAGAAAAAGAAGAAAATGAATTGGTGATAAGTAATTGCTTCTCATTGTCAAGTCCTACAGAATCTCACAAAAAACTTATTCCTTTCAGCATATCAAATTCTGGTTTAGATAATCTCTTTTTCTTTCCTAATCAAACAGATTTGGATGAGACAAATGTTGCTCAAGAGGAAAATTCTACAAAGGCTGCTGAAGAGATAAAACTCAAAAAATGTTCAGTCAAGTTAGAACAATTGAATTTCCCCTCAGATTCACTCATTGAACCTTCTTCGTCTTCTTCAGAAGAGAACAATTTGCCTTTTACAAAACCCACAGAAAATAGCAATACTTTCTGCGACTCTACTCTAAAAGAGGATGAATCGAATATTGCAACAGTAGATTCTGGGAATGTAGACACATTCCCAACAACAGACACAAGGATATCACTCAAAACCTCTGCTAAATCCATTTTGGATCCAGAATATTTAGAAAAATTAAAAAACAGCTATCTGTCTGTTGAAAAAAATAAATTACCGGTCCTTCCAAGTGATAGCAATGAAGTCTCGGAGTCCAAATCAAAATCCCTTTCTAAAGATGTTTTGTTAACCTCAGGTAGTATAAATAATTCTTTAAAGCCGTTTGACTTTGGTGACTTGCACTTCAGTGATTATCCATTTGTTGCTAATTTACCCAAAGATGATGAAGCAGATTCATTCATTGATGGTTGTATAGCTTTTCATCAACAACAATTGTATCTGCTGCAATTACAGATGGATCAACATAAATCAACACTGGAAAAACTGAAAAAAGCACAAATCTATATCAAAGGACAAAATAAATGACTTTTCAATAATGTCAAAGTGACATGAATTTCTAATTTCCTTTTTAAATATAATAAGAATCTGCTCTTGATTTATTTGCTATGAAAAATATATTTCTTAGAAAAATAAAACATATTTTTATAAAGAATCATGTGATGCTATTTTTCTAACCATAAATATTAGTTGATTTTAATTAACCAGTAATTTAGTACAATATGACAGACTATTAAAATTGGTTGTATAGGCATGATGTGGTATGTGTGTCAACACAACTCAAGAACAGTTTGATGGATCTTGGTGAACCATGACAGATTTATTAATTATCTACAAATCCTCAAAAATTGAGATTTTAGCTTTTAATGAAATTTATTATGAAAATGTTGAACACATGAATTTCCTTTTGGAAAAATTAAATACCACTAAGAAGTTAAGTTCTCTTAATAAATAATACTAAAAGACAAATATATTCTTTTAGGAAGCAAATCATCAATGACTAGATCAGTGTCATTTCAAAATTAATATTGAATTAAATGATAGCTTTCAATTTTCTTGTAAAATTAAAAAAAATTTGGGTTGTATTCTTTCAGTTTTCTCTGATCATTTTTTTTGATAAAACTAAAAAATGTAATAAAAAAAAATTTTCAAAAAATGTGCAAATATATGAAATACATTAGATTGTTCACAAACAATGTGGCTGAATCATCCTTTTATAAAAATTCTATTTTTCTGAGACAAAACTCTTCCTTTTATTTTCCTTCATATAAAAATACTTTTTCTTGCATCCATAGTTTTTTTCCTACCTCTGTTTTAATTGAGAAGTTTCCAAGATCATTGAAATGTCTTAGTTTCACAAATATCAAGAATCAGAGAATCTATTTGCAGATAACTTATGTCAGTTTTTGAGACGAGGAATTATTATTTTATAATTTTGAATCTAACTGCTTATTCAATCTGTTGAGTTAGATTGTTTTCATATTCTTTTTGTGCTTATCCGAGATTTCATATTGGTTAAGACTTAGCAATATTTCTTCTTTTGAATGAAAGTGTGACTTTTTAGAAAGACCTAGAGATTGAACACACAACTGTTAGGGAAGAGTAGGTATGTTTTCACAATGCTTTTATCCACTAGGACATGTGGTGTCATTTTAGTGCCTTGAATAAAATACCTGGACTCAGGTGGTGAAACTTTTGAGTGTCCTTTCTTTTTTAATCAGAGGCTCCCAGATGGTATTCATTCCTACACTAGGTCTACTGAAGTGGTTGTCAGTGCCTAATATGTATTGATTCTTTCAGTTGCTTTATTCTCCAGTGAGAAAATTAGACAAGTGTGATGAGTATTAACTGATAGAAGACTAGCAGTATAGCCCGGCATTGCTCAGGTGTAATGAAAGCTTGAAAACTAATCTATAGTCCTGGAGCTCAGACCCAGCCTAAAGAATATTTGTGTGAAGTTTGGTGAGAATCGGATAAAAATTGTGGATTTGTACAAAGGACATATAGACAGATAAACAGACGCACACACAAACATCTTGCCTTTTATATATATATATATTATCGACTTCTGCACTATTGTAAGAACTGCAACCTTGAAACTTCGGAATATCATTTCTTATGTCTTTGTCTATGAGTGTATCAAATTTGATTAAAATCGGACCACTCCTTCTATAACCCATTTTTTTTAATATTTATCGGGGGTACCTCGACACAAAACCTAGCTAAAAACACTCGCAGATGCTTATAATACAACTGTGTAAATTTTCAAAAAAATCGGTTCAGCCGTTTCTGAATCTATAGGTAATGGACACACACAGACAAAGTTCCATTTATGAATAAGTTTAGATAAACTGCTAGACGTGGAAAGCAGAGTGGAAGTAATCTGTCTGGAGACTAAAAGAAGTTAAAAATTCTGAAACATTTAATGCATAAAGAAAGCTGAAGGGTACACACTTGAAATGTGAGTACAACAACCAAGATGTGAATGAAATGGTTTATAATTAATTTAAATTTTGATAAGCACCTGTTTGCTAATACAAAAGGTACCTCCAGTTTTCAGTATAAATTTTCGATACCTGATTTTAAAATGAAATTTTTAAAATGGAAAAACATTCTTGAAGATTTCATTTTAGATTTAATTAAAAGCTTAATGATTAAATTTATTATTTCCATTAAGTAAAAATTTCTGGTGTATTTCAGATAGAAATTATATAGATTTGAAGTCACATTTAATTTCGATTTCTTAAATTTTCTTAAAAACGGCCATTTTCTTAAGTTTAAGAAATTGGTAAACAAACAAAAATTTATCAATTTTAAAAATATTTCAAAAGATTTCTGACAATTTATTTTAGTAAAATTAGAAAATTAAAAGTTAAATTAAACTGATTTTTAAAAAAAAATATTACTTATAGCATAAAAAAGTATTATACAACAAATTGTTAAGGATTGGTCATGTTCATCTGATTGAAGCTTTGACGGATGCTTGAGTGATTTGGTGATGACAGGTGTACAACCTGTCATCATGCCAAAGACCGGAAATTTTCATAAATCTAAGTGAAGGGACACAACTCTTAAATTACGTAACCGTTTCATAATGATGGAACTTGCCATTATTATGAAACGGTTTTGTTTTTGAGTCTACCATACATGAAAATAAAGTAAAAATATAATAAATTAAAAATTATTTTAAAAATAAATAGTGTAACTATGTTTATTAATCTTTGCAATTTTGGACTTGTAAATTTTGTTTCCAATTACTGTATCACATCTCATAATCACCCAATACAGAATTTTACACAATTTTAAACTATTATAAATTATTATAATTAAGATGTAAAAAAAAAAAAGAAATGAAAAAATTCTTGTGAAAATTCATTATTCATTAGAAAAATTTTATTTCTTCAGACAATAATGTCCTTAATATTACTTATTTACAAAAACAATAAAAAGCTTTTCTTAAGTAATGTCATAGTTTTATTGGATTTATTTTTCAATTCAGATCAGATTTCCAGTTAAATAGTACAAATTTGAAAAAAAAAAAGTAGATGATTTGCAATCTCCAATGATTCCTACTTTTAACAAAAAAAAAATTCCATAAACCTGAAGGTTCTGTGCAAAATTTAATGAAATTAAGTAGGGTGGGGGCATTTGAAAAAAAATTTTTTACCAATATTTTCTAAAAAAAAAAAAAACCATTTCAAAAAT
The DNA here is from genome assembly GCA_037127315.1 of Ascarosepion bandense. Classification (NCBI taxonomy): domain Eukaryota; kingdom Metazoa; phylum Mollusca; class Cephalopoda; order Sepiida; family Sepiidae; genus Ascarosepion; species Ascarosepion bandense. The sequence continues at coordinate 720,199 of JBBBDQ010002121.1, read as the reverse complement.
AATTTCATTCAATTCTGAAAATTTCATTAAAATCGGACAATTATTTGATTTGTAGAAGAATTTTCAAATTAATGTTTTCAACAGAAAAAAGTACAAAAAAATCAATGTTAAAATTTGTAGAAGGTGATGATGTAAACAAAATAAGCATTTTAACCAAAATTTCGAACGTGTTAGAAAGGATTAAAACAAATTTAAAAATTCTTTGATCTTTCCTCTTAATAACAATATTTTGACGATAAAACTTTATTTTCTTTAAGTTTGTGGCATTTTGCATTACGCTATGCTGTTTTTCCCGTGAATTAGTGGAGGTACCTAGGCAAATCCTACTGACCACGGACCCATACAAGACTGACTTCTGCAATGTACTTCATCTTGTGAGAATAATGCTCACTCTTCCAATCAGCTCTGCAGAGTGTGAGAGAACCTTTTCTGCACAGAAAGAGCAACATGCGGAGCAGCTTGTCTGTACAGAGACTGTCAGACTTAATCTTGCTTTCTTCTGAAGGTCCAAATCTGGCTGAATTCAACCCAGAGAAATCCATTGACAAGTGGATGGTAAACAGCAGGAGAAGGATTGCTGGGGGGCCAGGACAGTGTGACTGGCCGGCTAACATTGTGACTGTTGACTGAAAGTGTAAAGACAAAGCAGTACTGTTTAAAAACAAAATTATTTAGTCACAAGCTATTGATTTAACAATTCAAATTGAGCAAGTGTTAAAGTGGGACTGGAAATTGGAATAAAAAGGTAAAGGCAATTCAATATTGAGTTATAAATTTTAAAAGATAAAATTTCAGTTTGAAACAGAAATAAGTTCTATGTCAGTAACACAAAGACACAGTATGTGTTTTCCAGACCATCTGGACATTTCTCTTTCAAGTCCCACTTTAAGATCTTAGATCAGCATTACTATAGTTAATATTTTTTGAGTGACATTTACCAACCTGACAGGGAAATTGAAAATAAGGTTGTTAAGAGTGTTAAACCTGTTGTTAAGAGTGTTACAATAACTGCAAATCATGACTGAATGTTTCTAAATGATACCGTTGCCAGGTAACAATTGAAGTGAATGTAATGTTTTTATGAGGTTGTTGTTGTTTCAAGTTTAATAATATTGAAACTGATGCGACAAACTTGCATTTGTCAGTCGACTGAATTGTCCTGAGTGATATTTGCCAGGTAAGTGTAAACAGTTCTACAGTTTCTAGACTCAATATAATGTATTTATGATCTTTTTGTTTGAGGTTGTTTAGTAATATTGAAATTGATGAGATCTTGAAGACTTCAAATTTGCATTTAAATTTTGTCAGTAAGTTTACTGAATATTTCTAAATGACACCTTTCAAGGTTTGTCAGGCAACAATTGAAGTGAATGTAATGTCCTTATGAGGTTGTTGTTTCAAGTTTAGTAACTAATATTGAAACTGATGAGATCTTCAAGCATGTATTTGTCAGTTGACTGAATTATTCTAAGTGATATTTGCCAGGTAACAGTACCACTGAATGTAATTGTTCTTGAAATTTCTAAATTTCCTCCCATAAATTTTGTCTGTATTGTCTTAAAGAATTAGAAAATAAACCAAAACTTCACCTGGAATTGTTTTATTCATAACATTAGAGTGAAATAACATTACATGGATTTGGCTAGTAAACGAAAATATTTAGTTGTCAAAGGTCAACTGAAAGTAAATTTGTCCGTAGAGCCCTGAAATAATTTTGAAAAATTAACTTTCCATTTTCAGCCAATTGAATGCATCCATGTTGGTGTTATATTCCAACCGTGATCCATTTTACACCCTTTTGCAGATACTTTGTCAGAAATTAGTATGATGTTGAATAGTTACCTCTGTATCTTGAGTTGCTGTAATGTACTGATTTTGTCAGTATATTAACGGCCATCTTGTGTTATTAAAAAAACAAAAAAATTGTTTCTCTTTTTTACAGATTATACTCCTTAAGAATTAATCTAGTATTATTAATTATACTGTTCAGATTGTTATCCTCCTTTTTTTGCCATGTTTATAACGTTTTGGCTGTTGTATGCTTTGGCCTTCTTTAGGTGTTAGGAATTTTGAACCGAACTCTTTATTTTCATCACTGGATTATATAATTCTCATTCTATGTGTGAAGGCACTTCCAGATACAATTCCTGGCACCTGAAGAAGGCCAGAGCATACAATGGCTGAAATGATGTAAATGTATGTACATTTGTAATACAAAAAACAGGTTACAAGAAGGTCATAAATGTTAAACTTTTGGCAATATTTATTATAAGTCTTCATAAATACATTGAGATCATGCCTTTGTTTATTACTGCCAAAAAAAATTTAGTGTAAAACAAAATGGTTACTTGAAATCTTGTAAATTTTTCCTCCAGACATTTTAAATATGATCCACAGATTTATGATATTGATAATGATTTCCAAATAAGTTCTGATTCAATAAGATACATCATTCATATCTCTGACCTATTGGGGGCTAAAGGCCCCTATTTTGGCCTCATGAAGAACAAAATTTAAAATTTTCACCTGTAGGTTGAGTTTTCAGCTAGTTACATTAATTCAATAATTTTTATTCTGAGTTTTTGCTTGGATAATCAGAGAGTCAAATCATAAGAACTTTTTAAGGCAAAACATTTCAACATAAAATAGAAAACCAGTTCATAAAAGAATAACAATAAAATGTCCCTTTTTGTCATAAAAGTAATCAGTGGATTTTACTAGTTTTTTACATTATGTGCTATGCATTTTTTATTTTTGTTTTATTTTTTCAGGGAAAGCCTATCTCAGTGCTAAGAGTTGGAGAAGAAATAAAAGACATTTGAAGAAAATGTCTTTTATTCAGCAGTTACAAAATAGTTGAGTTTGAGAGAAAAAAACTAATAATCAAGAGAAGTTTACAACTTAAGAGAATATTTGACAAATGACTGGTGGGCATGAAACTGGACTGATTGTCATAAACTATGTTATTTTGTCTATTGAAGCTTGTTCTCTACAAGTTACATAGCTTGTTAGACCTGGCAAACTTTGCCTTATTCAAAACAGTCAAGGCCTTGTTCAAAGAATCTGCTCAATTGTGTTAATATATTGGAAATCTTACCTCAAAAATCACTTCCTCAAATGGTTTGACTAAATCTACTCTTCACCCTGATGTCACTAGTAATCTGATAGTGGATTTATCAGTTGGTAGGTCATTTGATTTTCTGAAAAAACAACTTAACAAGATAGATTATCTTAATGCTTATGTGTATATCTGAAGTAATCAAAATAATTATAACACAGACTATAGTTTTGCGTGCTTGCTTATACAAAGTTACCTGTTTCTTAAAAAACTGACATAAGTGGTTTCCAGCTTTCTCTTTTCCAATCTTCTCACTTTGTTTTTTTTTTTTTCAATTGGAGTAGATAGATCTATCGCCCGGTTCACACACCTCCTATGTCTATTGAACAGGTTAAGAGGCTCATCCCTTGTTACCTGTTTAGGATGTGGTTTCCAGCTTTCTTTTTTCCAATCTTCTTACTTTGTTTTTTGTTTTTTTTCAATTAGAGTAGATAGATCTATCTATCGCCCGGTTCACACTCCTCCCATGTCTATTGAACAGGTTAAGAGGCTCATCCCTTGTTCCCTGTTTAGGATGTGGTTTTTGGCTTTTGGCTTTCTCTTTTCCAATCTTCTCACTTTGTTTTTTTTTTTTCAATTGGAGTAGATAGTTCTATCTATCGCCCGGTTCACACTCCATCCATGTCTATTGAACAGGTTGTTCCCTGCTTAGGATGTGGTTTCCAGCTTTATCTTTCCAATCTTTTCACTATTATGTAGCCCCCTGCACATCAGTGGCGTTACCGCCTTGCTCGGGGTGATACGATTTAAAAAAAAATATAATAGAGGCAGGCCAAATTGTTTCCTGTCTCTCAAACCAACTGAAAACCTTATAGGGTCTATAAAATCATTAGCAATGGATCTCTATTCTGCATATAATAGCTCTATTCTAATAGCAAAGCTTGCATTAATTACTGACTACTAAAATTGGCTTTCTTGATTTTTCAATTTATTTCTATAATAAAACCCTGGGCAAAGTATTCGCATGATGCACAAAACAGTGAAAATAAGGTTTCTTCTATTTTCATTGAAATGACAACAAATGCAGAAAGTAAAATAGCATGTATATGGTGCAAGTTTTTGGTTACAAATCTATTTTTACATATTGTTACCTCCATTGACTTTGCATTTTAACGAGCAATAGACAAGAACCTGTATACCACACTTGTGGCAGCTTTTTCACTATAGAGCAATAAAGATATTATTGTCAAGAAAATACTGTCTTCTTAATCTATCTTTGATTGACCCTTACTGATGAAAGTTGGAAGGTGTCAAATGCTAGGGTTAGGGTAAAGCAGACATGAGATGATATATGGTTTTCAAACTGGTATGGGATCTGGAAACAAGTGAAAGTTTATTTTCTCTGGAACCTGGAAATTCAGGCCTTGAGCTTACTGTGAAAATTTTTATGCATTGTCTCAGTTAAAAAAAAATACAAGTGGATTGTGCCTTTTCATCACTTTGATGTGGGATTTTGCATGCCACCAACTAGGATTGTTTTGATTATAGCTCATGGTTGTGACATCAGGAAATTGTGATCTTTCAATTTCATAACAGTTCAATAAGTTCTTACAAATATGCATATAGTGGCTTTTCAGTTTTGTTTTTTGTTTTTTTTTATGTGAGAATCTGTAGGACCCACTAGGTATCATCTTTTCAATAGTCAACATTGCTATAGTGAAATATAACTAACATTCTATATACAGTTCTGTGGTGATAACCTGCCAATACCTACAGATTGAAGCACTCCTCATTTTGCTGTGCAGGACTGCCAATTACCAATTACCACTGCCAAAACACATTACTCACAGCTTAATTGTAACATCTGTTTGTTCTCTGAAATCATTAATGAATGTCAGTGCATGCTAATTTTTTGGCATGAAATGATTCTGCTTGATATGCATTTTCATTTCAGACTCTATTTTGCCTAACAGCTGCTCTATTGTTATCAATAACAATAAACAAAAAATATGAGTTAAGTGGAAGGTTCAGTCTCTACTGCCATACTTTCAACCTCTGTTTCTGAAGTTTTAGGCCAACATAATAAAATAAGAGGCATTACTTTTTGATTCATTAATATTTCCTTATTCTGGTAGTAAAACTTTTGCCCTAACTACTGACCGCTGATAATTCCTTAATTTTAATGTATTTACATTATATAGATAATAATCCTGACCTGTAAATAATGCTTGTACTAATTCCTGACCACAGACACTGGTTTTCAAACATGATCTTGAGTAATACTAATAAAATTAGTGAGCAGTGATATTAAAAATGAAAAGTTGAAAAATGTAAATAAACATTGGGTTCTGAAGTAAATAAAAATGTTGATGTATTTGATGTTAAGAATTAGATATATAATAAGTCTAATAATTTATAATAGTTATACACTGCTGCAGTTAGATCTCTTTCTGATTCACTCTGCATGTTGGCCAGATGTGAGTACCAGAAAAGCAAAATAAAAAACAGGTTGTTTGTCTTCAACACTGGCCACATCTCATGACTGCTGGCCCATCAAACCCTTCACCACTGTCAATTTCAACAATGAAGAAAGGCATATATCGACCGTAAATGTGCAAAATGGATTCTGATGAGAAAAACTTCCTGGCCCAACACAGTGATCCAAACTACCTAGCAGTAGATGCAGCTATAGATTTGATGTAGTCATTCTATTTGAGATCATTTGAGAGAGTAACACCAAGGAGGTCAAGTGTGCTGCTCTCTATGAGATTAATGTCATTCATTTTGATGATATGCAAGAAAGTTTCTCTATGGTGATTAAAGGAGAGCTGCTTTGTTTTGACAGCATTAAAATTTATGAGCCATATTCTACCCGATTCAATCACAAATTCTAGGTCCTTTTGAAGAGCAGCAGCCAGATTTACTTTGGCAGATTTTCTATTGAGGTGGGAGTAAATGGTGGTGTCATCATGATGCATTGAATACTGTTGCCAAATATCCCCAAGTGCTCCTGCTATTTATTTTGAGCTTCTCAACAAAATCCAAAGAAGGATGTGCGACATAATCTATCCTGACTTAGTAGCTTACCTTCAGTCACTTTCACATTGACGTAATGTGACTTCCCTCTGTCTTTCTACAAGTATTTTTATAGCATCTGCTCTAACAAGCTTTTTTTCCTGGTTCCTTGACTGCATGTATTTAATTGTGTTACTAGATTAGCATCAAGGTCTCACGATTTTACTGTTGAAATACTTAAATGTAACCACTCCTTCAACTCTTACAGTTTTTTTTTCTTGCACTTCCAGTTTGTGGAAACTCCCTACAGTTTGCTTGTTTCCCTGATAACTTCTTTTTCTGTGTGCTGTGTCCTTTCAGGATGTAGGTAATCGTGGCCCTCCACATCTCTCTATCCCTTGTCACTCTTAATACCTCTTCTCCTTCTCAATCCCTTCTTTACCATCCATCTACTTAAGTCCAACAAGTATGTCATGTGTTGCTTACCCTTGTCTTTCTTCCCCTCTATCCAACCCATGAGCATCAGGTTCTCCAAGTCCTCATTCCTTATTCATCATTTATCCATCACACCCAATGGTGTATAGGGCAGCAACATTTTGTTGCTGTTTCTGTAACAAACTGTTTTTTACAGGGCAAGATTGTTAGCCCTGCACCCAACCCCCAAACCTGGAGAACCAGTGGACCATTCTTGGTCCTTTCGTTTACAGCATCTGGTATTTCCAAATGGTCACCCATTTAAGTACTGACCAGGCTTGATGTTGCTTAACTTCGGTGATCGGACAGGAACCGGTGCATTCAACATGATATAGCTGTAGACCCCATTCCTCATTACATGTCCAAAAAACTTCAGCTGTTTTTTACTGATGTTAAGTATCAGTTTCCTTCTTGTGTCCATCCTTTCCAAAACCTTGTTGTTGATCGAGTGTTCTGTCCATGGTATTCTCAGCATCCTTCTGTAGAATCACATTTCAGTTGCTTCAAGTCTTTCCTTTATCTTTGATGAGATTCTCCAGCATTTGCTGCCATATTGAAGAACAAACATCACATAAAATTTACTACTCTCTTCTTTGTTTCCAGCAAAATTTTTTTGTCTCTTTATACACTATCGGATCTCCATATTTCACTTTCTGTCCATTGTTAGAATTCTTCCCAGATATTTTAATTTCTGCTCCTGTTTGATTTTAGTATCTCTGACTTGTAGTTAGAATTTTGGGATCCTATCTTTACTGATGACCATGCATTCAGTTTTCATGTATGTAGTCCTTTCTTTCTACTTTTTTAACTACTTCCCATAGAAGGTTTTGTAGTTTCTTTTCTGTATCTGCTATCAGCACTATATCATCTGTATATCTTGTATTGTTCAGATTGCAGCCACCAATGACAAATCCTGGCAGAACTTCTAGAGCTCTCAGAATGATCTCACTGTATAGGCTGAATAGGTCTGATGAGAAGACACATCCTTGTCTTACACCCCTTTCTGTCTTTGTGTATCTATTGAGCTTGTTTCCTATCTGTAGGCAGGCAGTTTGCTGCCAGTACAGGTTCTTGATTACTTTAATTGTCTTTTGCAAATGTATCAAGGTTGCCAAGCACCTCTCTCAGGTCTTTGCACCGTAGTTTGTTGAATGCCTTTGTGTAGTTGATGAAACACAGGTACACATCCCTCAGCATTTTTATTGCTCTTTTTGATAACATTCTAAGCATTAATATCATGTTCCTTGTTCCAGTGTCATTGACAAAACCACACTGTTCTTGTCCTATTTCCAGTCTGATTCTGCTGTGTGCTGTACTCAACTATGATCTAATCTGGTAACTACAATCTCCAAAAGTTTAAATGCAATGTCAATTGCCATCTTCTATCTACTTGTTACCCATCCATCTCTTATTCTTTCTTTGACATTGCCTGTACCTTGTTTTTCTCTTATTTTATTCCCCTGTGTACCAGTGACGGTCCTGCCTTGCTTGGGGTGAAATGATTATATATATATATATATATATATATATATATATATAGCTATGAATTAATTGTACATTGCGACACGGAAATTTTTATGTTTCAAGATAGATTCTTATCATCAGGCAATGTTGCTGTTGGTTGTGCAGATGATTACATTTAAATGACAAAAACCTTTGGTTTGTTGTGTATGTATGTGGGAAGATATAAAATTTACGTGTGTGCTTCTTTTGGCCACTCAGAGTGGAGATTCATTTTCGGATTTGGCCCCAAAGAATACATACTAACCAACTTTTTTTTCTTTTTTCCTCCCTCACCCTACCCTTCTCCCTTGTTTCTTTTTCCTACTTAGCGGTCAAGATGTTAACCTGCCTTACACCTGATCTTATCATTTTCCCTTTTTTTTCCCTCTTCTCCCTTCAGTTTTATTGCCTTTGTTGTGATATTCTCATTCAGTACCAATTCTATATTTTTCACTTAAATATCATTTTTCAACTATTTATTTATTTGTTGTAAAGTTATTTTATGAAAAGAAAGATATTTTTTATAAAAATTATATTTTTGGTCTATCTATTTATTTGTTGTAAAGTTTTTTTTATAAAGAAAGATTTTAAAAAATAATGTTTCAATTTATTTTTGTATAGTTCGTCAGTAATTATTTTCATTAAGCACTTGTTGGTTATATGCATGTTATTTCATTTAGATTTTATCCATTTTCTAATGTGAACAATTTGCAATGCCTACACATGACATTTATCTCATTGCATTTATTTAATAGATTTTTATTCTTAAGTGATTTAATAATAAATAGTTTTTCATATAAACATAATGAACATGGTTCATTTAAGAACTTACATGTTTTAACTTCTTTTAGAATATTCCACTTTATTGTGGGTGTTTTTTTTTAATTTTCTTTAGGTACCAATGATATTTCGATAGGGATGTTCTATTTTTGTATTTGTTATTATTAAATGAAGAGGTGTGCTGGTAAATCCACTGCTTTAGAGTGCTTTTAGTACTCCCTATATAAATTTTTATATTATTTGGGTTATCCTTTGAAGATATTTTGTATTGATAGACTATTGATCCCGTTAAGCACCTGTTTTCTAATGGACTGTCTATGGGGTTTTTACAATTACATTTTTTCTTGTCTAAATTGTTATTTTCTGTTATCAGGTTGTTTTTATTGAAGTTTTTTAAATATAATTATTGTGATTTTTTTATAATTTTTTCTAGATTGTTTATACAGCTGTAACTTAATTTAATAGTGTTTTTATTAAAGATCTTACTTAGTGGATTTTTTCGGGAAAGTGTTTCCTAATTAACACGAGGAATTTTTTCCCCAATTTACTACTAGTTATCTGGTTGAAAGGGGGTGTGTACCAGATGATATTCCTATTGCTATTTTTTCTTCAGGGGGTTACTTTTCTCGTTTACATATTTAATATTTGGGTTTTTGTATCCACTATTTTTTAATGCAGTATTATAAAAATTGCTATGCTTATTAAATACTTCTTCATTAGCTGAATTTCTACTAATTCTGTTTTCTATTGACGAGGGTATATGCTTGATAACAGATGGAGGGTGGTTAGACTTTGAGTGGATGTATAAAGGATTGGTATTTGGTTTTTTGTATGGTTGGAGAATATTTTTCTCTAGATCTAAGTTTACATCAAGGAAATCTACTTTTTTATATTTGTTTTAATTGTTACTTTTAAATTAAGATTTTAAAACTCTGTATGTATCATTTTTTTAATTCTATCTATTTTAAAATTTGTGGCGTTTCTTATTATCATAAGTTCATCGTCTCTATATAGTCCAATGTCTTTAGTATTTACTTCCTTATAGGCTGTGAGTTTATATAATATTAATAATCCTACCAGATTTGAAGATTCCGTAGAGTCCATAGATCCCATGGTAATATCAAAATTGTCCTCTTTGGAAGTAATTTTTTTCCACTGTTCTTCTTTATGAATGAGCACAGATGTTTTTGCACTCATTATTATTATTCTGTTCTCCTCCGTTATATCTGAGTAAATAGTGGTGAATTCCAATGCTGTAACAATAGTTCTTCTGATATCGATGGACAGTACTCCTTGATATCGAATTGAATAAAAGAGCAGTTGTTTTTTTCTTTTATATAATAAGACTAATTTGTTACATCTGTGGTGTCTTTCCATAATCTAATTCCAAGTATTCCCTGATTTGTTTGTTAATTCTTTCTAGTATTTTCTTTTTAATTTTCCCGATCTCTGGTCTGGTGGGATTTATATTAAAGTTTTCCTTATGATCTTTTATTGTTATGTAGCACGCCTTTGTGTTGAGTTTTGCTACTCTGTTGCTTATTTTTAATTTATCTATGATTTTTTTACTAGCTGTGTTAATCTTATCAACTAAGTCCATTCTATTCCTATCAACTTCTTTATAGTTTTTTGTCAAGTTTTTCATGATTAATATATTCTTTAGGTGTTACTTTGTAGAAATTGGCTGTTTTATCTGATTTCATGAATACTCTGTCGGATGTTTTTATTTCTTTCACCACCTTTCCAAGGTGTTGGTGGAACATACATAACGTCAACAATTCATTAAAAACAAAAATAATTTTCCTCATTTCTTTACACACCAATTGCATCGTTAGTAACTTATTTAAAATATACATTTTGTATGTCAAATTCATTTATTATATTAAGCTCTATAATACTCATTATATTGAGCACTGTCCATAATAAAATAAATGCCAGAGCACTCCAAATAATAAAACCTTGAGTCATCTTCACCTGGAATTATATATATAATTGTCATCCGCAGACAGATCTGTTTCGCTGTATCACAGCTCATCAGTACGGTTAGACTCCGATTGCTACACAACCCAGGCTCGAAACCCGACCGATTTGGCGTCAGTCGGCGATTCTACCCTGGGCCATGGGGCGTTATATATAATCACAATCACAAATTTCTTATCCTAATCTCCCGAATTACCTCCCTTGAAGAAAAAAAAATCACGCATGCATTTTAATGTTGGTATTCAACCACAGGGAAAAAAATAAATAAAAAGTATCTTTTTTTTGAAAAATTAAGTATTGCAATGATTTCTGATGTAAAAATGTTTTGCATTAACTAAAAATGGGACATGTACCACAACAATGCACGGCTATTTCATGACTGTTATTGGCTCTTCCACTTCGTTTTATTGTTGCAGACCAGGTGGGGCAAAAAAAATTGGTCGGTTATTTTATATTTTTTAAAAATCGTGTTTCTTTTCTTTAAATTTTTCAAACTGGATTATTAAAAAAATAATCATTAAATCACATATATTTTTTTTATTTGCTGTTTATTTTAGAGTAAAAATTATAAAAAGATAATATAAAATCGCATTTCATAAATTTATCTTTCTTTTGGCTGTAAAATTCTTAATGAAATGACATTTCTTTTTTTCATTCATTCTTTTCCAAAAAAATATTTTTTACTTGTAAGGTTTGAATTACCCCTTTCTTTTTTTTTTGTCAGAATCGCATTTTTTAGAAAAAAAATCAATTTATTTTTACGATGAACTTTTCTCGGTTTTGTTTTGTTGGGGGTTGACAACAAAAACAGCACTTTAGAATTAAAATAATTTTTAATAATTATGAATACTTGGAATAATTTTTTTCTGCGTAATTATTCTTGCAATAATTAAACAAAAAGTTATTTTTCTGAAAAATTCAATTCAAAATCAAATGATACGTTGGTAGTATATTGATTTTTTTTTTTTTTTTTTTTTTTTTTTAAGCTGCTAAATCAAAATTCATTAAAAACAAAAATAATTTTCCTCATTCCTTTACACACCAATTGCTTCGTAACTCATGTAAAATATACATTTTGTATGGCAAATTTATTTTAAAAACTTTTGTCTAACAGCTCTAAGATTTAAATTTAAATAGATTAATTTTATTTTCAAGTAGGTCACATTTTTGGGGGGGATGTTGGAGTCAACAAAACTAAAGTTTAAGTGGGTGAAAAAAGTCATGACTTCATTAATTTTTACATTCTTTATTTAAAAATGTGTCTTAAAATAAGTCATATTTACGTTTATAGTATTTAATTTAAATAAATATTTTAATATTGGACATTTAAAATATTGCTTGTTCTCTGACTTTTTTCCTACTCACCATAAACAGAAAAGTTGTTTAACTACCCGAGCGCTTACTGCTGTTTAAGAAAAGCGGTAGAAATCTTTATCGAGCGCTTACTAAGTAACTTTTTTTTTTCACGAAACAATTTACATTTCCTAAACAAAAATGACAAGATTAACATTCAACTAACAAGCTTCCTTGTTCATTTCAGTTATTCCAGTCTTAAATTTCATTCATTGACTTCTAAAAAGTAAAAAGACAATATTCGGTGGATCAGTATTATTGATTGAGTCCGTTGTTTGTACGTCTATGGCACTTTAAGTCACTTAATTACAAGTTATAATTTTTTTTTAGTCCATGGGCTAAAAAAAAAAAAATCCTAATGGTATTCAAAATCTTTAAATAGTTTAAGAATTTTTAATATTTGGGGGGGGTTGTTTACGAAATTTAATACAGCTGATTCGTATATAAAAGTAACTTATATTGCTTTTTAAACGGATGACATTTTTCTTGTTGATAGCTTTTTTATGGCACTTAAATTAATGTAAATAATTATAAATTAAATTTAATAGTTTAGGTACCGTCTCGAATTCTATTTAAAAATAATTTGAAAAATGTCTTTACTTTAACGTTAAATTTTATTTTTATTTAAAAAAATAATTGAACATTGTCACATTCACTTATCACTCGTCGACACTTTAAGTTTTTATGCACGGTACCACGTGATGTAATTTCATAGGTCAATCAATATTTTATTTTTTTAAATCATTTAGAAAAATAAAATATTGATAGAAATAATTATTACTAACTCCTCTCTCAAAAAGCGCGCCATAAAAAGAATACGAAATACCAGTAAAGTGCAACATTCATGAACTTTATTAAACCAACAGTTTTGAGTTTAAGAATTTATTTTTATTTCATGAAATTTTTAGTGATGATTATTTTTTATACTATAAATAATACTTTTGAGTTTGATTTTAATACATTGCTTTTTTTAATTTTATTATTTTCTGACCTGTTGATGTTACAAAAAAATTTACTACACTACAGTGTAACTAAGTGTCAGTCAATTAAGTACCATACGTGATACACACTTGGGCGACAATAAGTGTAGTCTTTTTAAAAACTATTTAAAAATTTATTGAATTATCATCATATTCATTCACGAGTATTCGATACAAGGCGATAATTTAAGAATAAATTAAGAATTATATCCTTTTTAAACATGTATACAATAATACTTGCTAAAATTAAAATCTTAAAAAAGGTCCACAATCGAAGGAAAATGGCATTAAACTTTACATTTTTTGATTCTTCAGACATGACTTTAATTAAAAAAAACTTATTAACAGTAGGGGGGATGAATTTCAAAATTGCACTGAAATATTACAAGTAATTTATTTTGAAAATATAATTAAATGTAGATTTTTTTTTTTTTTTCAATTCAATCTGAAAGAAAATTAGTTTTAATTATGCAAATGCCAGTTCTTAAAATAATTTAATTTTGGTGTTTTGAATTATTTTTCATAAGATTCAGGATAAATTTTTGGTATATTCACACTTGTAGGATACAAATCCTATATCATCCATCAACTAACTAAAACACACAAAGTTGTAATATTTTTAGTATCCTTGTGGGTATAATTGATAAAGAAGTGGATACAAATATTAGCGTTGAGAGGAATATTTTATTTTCTCATTTTTACATACTTTGTGTTAAGTGTCTGCTGGCACAAGAACACATGTTGCCTGCTTAGAAGCTAGAGTGGGACTGGCAAATCCTTTAGGTCAAGCACAGGTCAGGGAGATAGAGAGAGTAGGGGAAAGAGAAATAGTAGCAGAGAAAGAAAGGGGATAGATTTGGGTATCTTAGTTCTTGGAAGTTATTTAGAGACAGAGAGGGTAAAAGAAACAATGTATTCTCTGCATGGTAGTAGTATCTGACCTGAGGTCATTTTGGTTCATTCCTACAAAGTAAAACTGAAAAACCCAGACCAAGGCAAATTTTACAAGTCAGTGTGAAAAGGAACATTCTGGATCCTGATTGGATAGGAAATTGAAAATATGACATCAATTTTTTTTCACACCTAAAGAAGAAAATGCCTGCTGGAGCCAGTCACATGACAAATTCACTACTTAAACCACTGGTCAAAATAAGTCAGAATGGTAGCAGTATCTGATAGTATCTCACAATGTAAGGAAGAAACTTCAAGCTGACTCTTTACTTCCAATTTTCTTTTCTTCCATTTTTTACTCCACACCGCCAAAGAAAACAACAACAGTACACTCTAAGTACAATTTCTTTATTTGTTTCGCCTTCTTTCTCACCCTGTTGCCAACCTACCAAAAAAGGGAAAGGAACATAAGACATTCTGCTGCTATCAAACCATGAACTCTGAACTTCTGTGGGACATTTTAAATACTTACATTTCTTTTTGAACAATTTTAACTACAAAACTACATTCATTTTATCAATGAACATTTTTCATCTTACAATTTTGTTATTCTGTTAATAAATCTTTACTTTAATGTAAACAAAATATTTTATCCTTCCATTATTCCAACATCCAACCTTCTGATATTTAAATTGCGGGGACCTTGGTTGTGTTTGGCATAAGGCCAATTTACCAAGCATCACTGAGACCCCTACACACTTGATATTGAATAATTTTTTTTACTGACATAATATTTTCAGAAATTTTTTCCTTATATAACAAATTTTGCCCACCGCCCCACATTAAAATATATATATAAGATATTGAAGGGTGGGGGTGAAACAGACCCACAAAATGTTTCCATAAAGTTTTCTAATAAAATAACATAATAAAATAACTTTATTTGGTATGCAATTTATTCATTAATAAATAAGATCTAAATATTACCATTCAGTTGACTTAATTTTTGGATTTTTGGGAAATATTTTAAATAGGGGTAGTTTTTTTTTTGTTTTCATTTCAGAAAAATCTCATCCCATTTTAATGGTACCTAAATGTTCACCCAGTACAAGGCCGAAGATGCACTCGAGAAAGGGGAATACTGAGTGAAGTATTATGAATGAAAGGGTAGGAACTAAGTGAAAATTGAGGATATGTAGGCTAAATACTGGTTGATTAGACTTGAAAGGGTTAAAGATTGTAGTGAACAGTGAAGCAGCTTTTCTGGAGTCTGTTGCACAGAGTAGCCATTTTCAGGATAGAAGCTGTCTGAGTTGAAAATGGCAGTTTCATGTAGAGAAATGTAATTTGGAAAAATGAATCTGTAATACTAAGGAAAAATTTACATTTACTCTTGCTGCAATCATTTGTCATCAAATGGAAATCATAAATCTGTTAAGAAATTAAGTCCAATTTATTTTTCAAGAAACCTGATGTGCTTTGAATTTTTTTGTTTGGCAAAAAATCCCATCCTTTAGTTTGTGAACTATTAGCTTAGTATGGAGGAATAGTGAAAATCAGAAATGACTTGCAAGATTATTTCTGCAACAAGTGCCCTAGCATGTGTTGTCAGTCTTGCTAAATCCAATAAGATTCCCTGGAGTAATACACTTTGTCATGATATATTTTTATTAAATTGTTTGAAAAGTTCTTCCGATAAAGTTGTGTACATTTTAGCTATTCATTATAGTTTAGAGTTGTCACAAGTATGGAACAGCCAGTGAGGGTCAAACTCTGTGTTCATTAGTAATGATTTGTGAGATCAATTTGCAACAGGTGTTCTAAGTTTTTATTTTTTTATTTTTATTATTGATTGAAGATATTTTTTCAAAAATATTCCTGTAAGAACAAATTGGAAAAGAACACTCGAAATGGGACTCGCTAAAGGAAGCAATAGTGACCTCAACAAACAACATTGCCCCAAAGGAAATTAGGCGCAGAAAGAAAAACGAGTGGATGACTGAAGAGATTCTGGACATGATGCAAAGGAGGCAGAAAATGATATCAAGACATGGAATGGAGTACGGGGAACTACACAAGAAAATAAGAAAATGCAGACAGGCTAAAAAGGAATAGCTCAATGACAAATGTGCAGAAGTAGAGAGATTGAGCAGGAATAATAAAGCAGACATGCGTAAAGAAATAAAAGAACTGAGAGGACAAAAAACCTGCTTTTCAACAGGATGTATAAAATCTAAGGATGGGACAATCATTTTGGAGAAAGAGGAAATACTCCAATGACGGGAAGAATATATAAAAGATCTTTTCCATGACAAAAGAGTGCAACTGATAATATGCAAAGATGAGGACAGACTGGAAATACTAAAGTGCGAAATGGAATCTGCAATAGCCAAACTGAATAGAAACAAAGCAGCTGGACCAGATGGCATAGTCATAGAGCTGCTGATAGCCCTGGAAGAATTTGGTATGGAGAAATTTACAGAAATAATAAATGAAATTTATAATAGTGGTGTACTACCTGATGACCTCAGCAAGTCGATCTTCATAGCACTACCTAAAAAGCCAGGAGCAAACGAGTGCGAACTCCACAGAACATCAGTTTAATGAGCCATATAACAAAACTGATCGTCTGAATCTTGATGAATAGAGTGAGAAGCAGAATCAGGCCAGAGATAGGACAAGAACAGTGCGGTTTTGTCAAAGACACCGGAACAAGGAATACCATATTTATGATTAGGATGCTCTCTGAAAGGACAATACAAATGAAGAAGAACTTATACATGTGCTTTATTGATTATGTAAAGGCGTTTGACAAAATACGCCACAAAAAATTGAATCTTTACTGGCAACAAACCACTTGTATACAGACAGGTAACAAATTCAGCAGATATACAAAGATAGAAAGGGACATAAGACAAGGATGTGTCTTTTCACTGGATCTGTTCAACTTGTACAGCAAGAATATTTTGAGGACCCTAGAAGTTATGCCTGGATTTGTCATAGAAGGCCACAATTTAAACAACTTAAGATACGCAGATGATACAGTGCTGATAGCAGACACAGAAAGGAAACTACAAGACATCCTACAGAAGGTAGCTGAAGAGAGTGACAAGAAAGGACTACAAATAAACTGCGAGAATGCATGGTCATCAGGAAAAAGGGCAGCTCAATATGCCAAATACAGGTCAGGGATACTAAAAATTTAAATACCTGGCAAGTGTTATAACAGAAGATGGAAAGTGCGACAGAGATCTGAAGGTGAATTGGCATGGTGAAGGAAGCATTCCAGAAATTGAGAAAAGTATTAAGAAACAGGACAATTTTGCTAGAAACAAGGAAGAGAGTACTGGATTGCTATGTGTTGTCCATTCTTCAATATGGCAGTGAATGCTGGACAATATCATCAAAGATAAAGGAAAAACTTGAAGCAACTGAAATGTGGTTCTACAGAAGGATACTGCGAATATCATGGATCGAGCATGTGAGCAATGGTGAGGTCTTAGAAATGATTGAAACAAAAAGGAAATGAATACTGAGCATCAGGAAGAGAGAGCTGAAGTTCCTGGGACATGCAATGAGGAAGGAGGGCTTAGAGGCCAGATAGAGGGAAAAAGAGACAGGGGAAAGCAACGGATAACATATTTGAAGGACCTAATCAGGTGGATGATGGAGCATGTGAGCAATGATGAGGTCTTAGAAATGATGGAAACAAAAAGGAAATGAATACTGAGAATGAGGAAGAGACAGCTGAAGTTCTGGGACATGCAATGAGGAAAGAGGGCTTAGAGAACCTTATACTAACAGGCCAGATAGAGGGAAAAAGAAACAGGGGAAAGCAATGGATAACATATTTGAAGAGCCTAATCAGGTGGATGATGGAACGAGGGTTGCATGGTGTAACAGGAGAAGGCGTGCAAAGAGCCACCAGGGATAGGGAGACTTAGAAAGCCATGATCACCTATACCCTGAAGGACAGGGCACATAGAAGAAGAATACTAATTTTCTTGATATACACAAATTTGATAATTTCAGCAATTTCAGCCTATTTGATAAATGTTGCCTGAATTACCTTCCTTCTGATATAACTTATTTCAGTAATCTCAGTTGATTTGAATATGATTCAATCTTGAATTAGGTAATGACAAATGTAAAAGCTTGTAGTATCAATAATGCATACACATATCAAGAAATATAAGCATGAAGAAGTTTGCTTATATTTAAGAAATCATTTCTCTCTTTTTTATTTAATTTTTATATTAACTTAAAACCATTACAAAAGATGAATGAAGGGTTTAAAGAACAGGCATTTTGTAAACGTGATAACTTTGAAGGTTAAAAGATATGGGAGTATATGGAATAAATGCTTAAAAAATATTTTGTATTTTTTACAGATGGCTGGGAAAAGTTTGCAGAGAGACAAAATAAAAGACAATCAATCAACAATTACACATTTTTTCTCGAAAAAGACTGTAACACATGATCAAAATTCTCCTAACCAACAAATTGAGCCTTCCATACAAGAAATACAAATCAAATCCAATTATTTTTCTCAACAAAGTCAAAATTCTACAAACTATCCATTAAGAAATTTATGCAAACGCCGTTTGAGTTTGAGAAAATTTCAAGGTACTGTTGTTTTTTCTGTTTAAAAGATTCAGGCCAAAGTTTTATTGGGATAAGTTTGATAAAAGTATTACATATATCAAATATGACATAAATGTAACAGTATTTTGAATTAGATATTTTATTTTAAACTTTCATTCATTTCTGCTTGAAGGTTAAAATGATTTTACTCTCAATTCTCTCTTCATTTTTCATCAGATGAATGGATGGATTTTGCAGGTTTTTTTTTTTTTAATCATCTCACCCCAAGCAAGGCATTCCACTGCCACTATGCACATGGGGCTACATAGGAGAAGGTAAAGAGAAGGAGTGGTTAGACATAGGGAATGTCAGAAGGAAGTTGACAGATGAGTAAGGATAGCGAGGATGAGGGTTGAGCATATTTTAATTGATTGATGGGAGTAGATCTAAAAAAGATTATTTAAATTTAATTTGCTTAATATTTCTGTAACTTTTTTTATTTTATTTTTTCCTAAAATTCCTGCAAATTGTTTGAGAAAAATGAAGATCACTTAAGCACATCTCTGTAAAGCAGTTTTGGTGGGTTAATGTTGAAGTGATTTCAAAGCTACTGATATTCACTCTTGGATGTTTTTGAAAATTTCAAAATCATCTCTTTCCAGTTTTGTAAAATCTCTCAATTAGTAAAAATGTCTCTTTCTTTTGTAGATCCAATTGTGATACCTGATTTAAACAGTGAGTTGAATTCAGAAGAGATATGTGATGTAAAAGCTGAAGAAATTGCTAACAAGAAAGATTGTAAATTTATACATGCAGATGAACAGCTTGTTTCCTGCCACCTTGTTTCTACAAAAAATGATTTTGATAATCAAAAAGAATTTTTCCCAAAAAAGAAACGATTGTCTTTAATGCATTCAAAACATTTTTCTCCAAAAACAAATGAAGTCAAATCAGAAAATGAATCTTCAAACTCTTCTGATATTTTTTTAAAATCAGAAGCAACTACAATTGGGAAAACAGAAAATGAAATTCATCTTGAAAGTCTTCCAAACTCTCACAATTCAAAAGATTCCAAGGCTTGTAACAATGAAGAATATCCCAAAGGAAATGTCACTGAGATAGATTTGAACTATTCAATTCCTGCCAATTCTGAAAATAGTCCTCATCTTTTAAAGAAAAGAAAGAACTCTTCAGAAATTCCATATAAGGATGTAAAGAATTTTGAAAAACAATCCTTGATTGATCCAATAAAAGTAAAGATAAATGAAAAGGTGAAAAGTTCAGTGGATGAAGATCTGGGAACCATCAGAGAAGATGGAGAGATTGAGGAAAATAAAGAAAAAATCTTTCATGTGCCTTATTATTTGGAGAATTTCAAAATGATAATCTCGCAAGTGCTTCAAGATGAAGAATATGATTCCCTTATTGACAATGAGGAGAGAGATACTGTCAGAAAATTCCATTTACTTTCAGGTATGTCACTAATTTAATGAACTTTACAGCTTGAATGTTTTTTGTTTTTTTTTTAATAAAAAGAAGTCATATTTTTGTTTGTATTAGAAAACTTTGCATTAGTTTCTTTCATATTTGTTTCATAATGGCAGAATGCAGTCAAAAGCTGTATGTACGCCTGTTTGCACGAAAGTTAACCTGGCGAATGCAGTCCAAAGTGAAGTATCCACAAATTGCTGAAGACCTGTCCAGTTATTTGAAAGAACTTATTGATGTTGGATTTGGAATGTCAGGTTAGTTGAACTAACTTTTTGTCTCCCTTTCTTGGAAAGTCATTTCATTATTCTACATATTTAGATGAGTATATGCATCTTTGTTGTTTTTAACATGCTATTCAAGTGGATTTATTCCTCAGTTTCATTCAAGGATATGCTTCATCTGGAGATTTTTGGAAGATACTGAAAACTTTTATTTTCTTAACTAGAATCTTATAGTTTAACCCTTTGTTGCATATTGGTTACAATTGTAATATGCAACAAAGGTTAGAGAAAGGTTACAATTGTAATCATGTAGCAAAGGGTTAAAACAATGGAACCAAATGTAAAAATTTGATGCTTATTAAAGATGTTTGGGAAAACATGTTTATTTTTATTGAGAAATTGGTCAAATTGAACAAAATTTGATGATTATAATGTTATCTTTACAAGTAAAAATAGAATTGAAAATTATTTTCCTCTCTCTTTTTTTTCTTTTTGCTAAAAAAATTTATATATTGTTATCTAAATCTAATCTAAACTTGTTTATAAATGGAACTTAGTATGTGTGTGAGTGTCCGTTACCTATAGACTCCGAATATAAGCGTCTGTGAGTGTTCTTAGCTAGGTTTTGTGTCGAAGTACCCCCAATAAATATCGTAAATTGATAATCGAAGAACAATCGGGTTGTAGAAGGAGTGGTTCGATTTTAATCAAATTTGATACACTCATAGACAAAGACATAAGAGATGATATTCAAAAGTTTCAAGGTTGCAGTTCTTACAATAGTGCAGAAAATCGATTATATATATATATATATATATATATATATATAAAAGGCAAGATGTTTATGTGTGTCTGTTTATTTGCCTGTATGTTTGTATTTTTTTCAGCCCTTTTATTTTAGTTTTTGCTTCGGGTTTGGCTTTAAGTAAGTATAATTGTAGTTCTTAGTCTCAGCCATGATACCATTTACTCAGAGGACTTTTTTAGCCTTCAAAATTCAGTTTACAATGAAAAAAACTTATTTGATATCGATACCAGGAAATCAAAATTTGACTTACATCCATTCATTTTTCTTTCAGTCTACGGTTTTGCTTTAACTGGGAACAACTATTGCTTTTTAATCTTTTGTGCAAAGAGTCCATGGTCCAAAGAGTCTGAGCTCCAGGACCATGGATTAGTTTTAAAGCTTTCATTACACCCGAGCAACGCCGGGCTATACTGCTAGTTAAATATATTTAGAATGCCTAGATTTTAATAAGGCTTTGATTATTGTAGATTTTTTCCTGATTATTCTATTTTATGTTTTTATAAAAATTATTTAAAACTTTATTTTTTGTTGATTTATAAACCTCTTTCTTAAATTTTAAGTTAAATTTCTTTTGGATTTCTATCATATTTTTTATTTTGAATCTGATTTTTCCTATTTTCATAAGTAGATGTGCAGCCAATGTAATAGATAGCAATTAAGAATGAGAAATTGGTAAGCCAAGTTTAAATTCCTGTTGTTCATTATATTTATGTCCAATTTCTCTTGGGAAAGCATGAATTCATTCCCCCCAGTTATGGATTAAATAGGAGGTCTAGTATCTGGAAAAATCATTATTTTTTAAAATTGTTAATGCAATATTCACTTGCAAAAAAAAAAATCTTACAATCCAAAATAAGTTTTGGCTTTAGATAAAGGGCTGATAAGCTGTAAAAAAAAAACAAATCATTCAAGAACTATTTTCAAAATTTTTTAGCTATAATTATATTGACTGAATATAAACTGCTAATTTCTGATTAGTTTAATCCATTGACTGCTGCTGCTGGTTTCTTTTTATGTCAACTTTGGAACAGGTATCTAAACTGCTCTAGTTTACATTGTGAAAACATGTCCAAATAGTGAAGTTTCCATCAATGTCAACTGCTGATATCTTGTTTATTTTTCAGGCTATTGTTAATAAAATTAATATGTAAACAAAATTGGATATTTTCTCTTTATAAAGATAAAATTCTTTCTCATGTGTGATGATTAGTTTCTATTTCACATCTCTTTAATTATGTCACTGTTTCAAGGATAGACACTCATTTTTCCACATTTTCAAAGTTGACAATTTCATAGTAGCGTTTTTCAAACTTTCTCCTCTGATTTGTCTTTCTACACATATCAAAATAGTAACATCTTAAGGAAAGAAAGATGCTTCTCAATTTGGTGGGCTGAAGATAAGTTTTGAAATTATCTTTCACAAAAAATGTCTTTATTGAAAACTTTAGAGGATGAAATACCAGAGAACTTCAACTATTAAAAAAAATAAAAATTGAACATTCTTGTAAAGCAATATTTTGTCTTTAATATTCACTTAATATATTATTTTCGTCCATACAACTTGAGGTATGGGCAAACAAAATGGAGGTTATACTGTGTTCATTTTGTGCAAAATTGTTGGTTTTAACAAATTGAAATTTGTATTGCTGACTTAGTGACTGAATATTACAGTTTAAACCTTTTTCTTATATTTTTTAATAATGCGTTTTAAAACTGTGTAAAGTACTTATTTATTGTATTTTGTCCAAACTGTCTTGCCCAAATCCCTTTCTAACCTTGCCTTGGTTATTGTTTCTATATATATTTTCTAAAAAAAAGCATTACATAGAATTCATATCGTAAAATGAATGTATAAACAGGATACATTTTTAGTTTTTGAAAGTTTACACTCTCACATTTGATCATATAAAATTAAAAAAATGTTCAGTTTTCTTTTTAATGTTCATTCATTTCATTTATAGCTGACAATACTCTCTAATTCATGGGGTTTGGAGATGAAAGTAAAAACTTTTATATTCTTTTAAAAAATTGAAATTAAATATGTTTTAGCTTTGTTGTAAAGTTCAATAAAAACAATTTAAATGTAATTTGAGGGGTAATTTTCAAATTGTAATCAGTCTCTTTTTTTTTTTTTGTTAATAATTTTTTATTACAGGAATGAAGTCCGATTTTCTTTAAGTGGATACATTTTATTGTGATCTTCAACTTTTGCTAAAGTGTTCTTTTTTATGTAATTTTTTTTATTCTTAAACTCTTATGGAAGATAACATCTTTTTTAAGCAGGTGTTTGTTCAAGTTTCAGATTTTTTTATGTATTAGTGCTTTTCATATCTGAGATCCTTACCTGGGTGTTTAATAAAATCTGCATTTCATTTTCTCTTCAGTAGATTATGAACTTCACACTCTGAGAAGTAGAAGTAGGGAGAAGCAGGCTGAAAAAGACCCCAAATTTATTGCAATGTAAAAAAAAAAAAAAACCGTGTTGAGAGAATAGAGACATTACAGTGATATAATTTTTAATGGAAATTCATTTCCACCTCTAAAGAGATAAAAGAAGTAAGAGAACCACTCAGTGAATGTAAGTTCAAACAACTCTTACATTTATGAAAACAATCACTTCAAATGACTTTCAGTTATGAGTACCAAGGCCAATGGATTGCAGTAGACTAGAACTCCAACTTTTACATGGACCAAGTTATCAATATTATATATCAGTCCAGTGCTGTAATCAAAATATTTTAATAATTTGTAATATTTTAGTTCTAACCAAAGGAATAAATGGTTATTTTTTATGGCCTTTGTTGGATAATATTGCACAGAAGTCGTGTCAGTATTTGTCTTTCGAATGATGAAAGGATATGGAGTGTTCCAGAAATGTTGTCTACAGTGGAGGCTTAAAAACAAATTCAGACTGTAAATCACCTTTAGCAGAGAAAATGCAAGAAGACTGTTCCAGATACCCTGAAATTTGTTTTTTTTCATCAGTTTCAACAAATGTATTTTTATTCATTTAAGGTTTTTAGTTTGAAGATAAATGAGTTTAAAGTTTTGTAATAAACAATTGTTTTGAAAGATTGAATAATGATTCATTTCATGAAACAAATTACTAAGTTTTGTAGTCATTACTTTCCTTTTTTGACAGAATGACATAATTTTTCAAAATGAGATATATCTATAACAAAGGTATTCATTTTAGAAAGAAAAGAGCTGTTTTTGATTTCCTCATTGAAAAATTAAGAAACTTTTGAAGTTTCAGGTATGCGTATGTTTTTTATGGAAAATTCAGAATTGTATACTTTTGACTTTTTTTTCCTCATGTCAAATTGTGCTTCTGTCTGTTTGTTACATGCTGTAAAGTTTTTGTTTTTTTTCTTGATGCACTACTGAATAAAAAAAATTGCTTTATCTCTGTTAAAAGCTAAAATTTCTCAACTATTGAAATAAAACTTGTATGAGCAGCAGAATTGCTCTCCTGTGTCATTTTTTAACTATTTCATTTTTGAGAAGACAACTTTCATCAATGTTTAGCCTCATTGGATCTAATAATTATTGATTCCATTAGTAATGTCTTTCGTTTACTTTAAGGCTCTTATCTGAAATTAAATTTATAATGATTTTTCATTTGTTTGAAGCCTGCATATTCAGTTATACACTGCGAAAATTAACTTCTGACCCAATAACACACAAAATGCTGACCAACTTTGAATGGCCATAGCTTGCCTGCTCATATCATTTGTTATCTTTTATCAAGTGTTCTGTCAGTATTACAAATTTTAGCTATATTGAAAATAAAACTTCAGTTTGGGTTGCCTACTTGAAAACTTGTTTGATTAATCCACAAAATTTGACTAAATTTACTGTTTCAAAGTTTTCTGTTAGGTATATTGTTTAAATGGTTTGAGATTGAGGTAAGAAAATTATGTTGCACCAACCATTGATGTAAAGAGGGCTTGTCTTAAAAATACTGATCTCTTAATCATAAATGTTGTCTTTTAATTGATAATAAACATAAATAATAATTGTTGCTTTGAATAAAAAAAAACTAGGAGATTAACATGGCTCAAAGATCAAAACTGGACATTGTAAATAATTTTAAATGTTACTTATTCATGCATTTTGTGTTTAGGAAAAATCTGTTCCATTGCCAGTCATTGTTACACTGACTGCCCATGTCATACTAGTGTTTCTTTTTAAAATTCAGTTCGCTTGGTAAATATCAATCCCTAAAAATTTGAAACAAGTAAATAGTAAAAACAAGCAAAAAAAGGCCATGCTGCCACCCCCTGTCAATCTGAAAATTCTCTTTAGGAATTTGTTAAAGTTTATCTTTCAAAAATGAATGAGATTTTTTTTAATCATTCAGGTAAAAATAAAACTTGAAAGTAAAAAAATCCATTTCCATAGTATTTAAACATTGATTTGGATATGTTTGTAATTTTAGTGTACACCATTAAAATTCCAAATATTTTCAAAATTAATATTTAAATATTTGCAAATAGAAAAAAATATAGAAGAAGCAAATGCTTTGGAAACATTAGTTGGCCATATTGTGAGATTAGAGAATTTAAAAACTTTAAGATAATGTTTCTTGATTTAGAAAAAATATTAGAAATAAAAAAATTCCTAAATTTTAAAATTAATGACAGTTTTAATGTTACTTCTTATCCACTCTTATCCATTCATTTATATGTGTGTTGATTTTCAGAAAAACACTTGACTAATTTACCTGAAGTGCTTGCATTATTGCCTGTAGCAGAGCTGAAAATGGTTGCAAAATCTTTCCATTACAATTGCGTCAATCATACAAAGTCACAAATTGTGGATCTTTTAATAAATCACATCAAAAAGGCATCTACAAGTTCAGTGTTTTTTGCTTCAAATGGACAGAAACAAGTAGAAATGGCTATGATTTACAGGTGGGCATTTTTTCTCTTTTGTTACTTTAAAAGTTTGTTTTAACTACTTTGATTGCAGACTGGTACTGACATTTTGTCCCTTATCCCCCCCCCCCCGATTTTCTTGTGATATATGTCCTATGTTTTGAAAAATGGCAATACATTTCTACAGTCATCATTTCTCTCCTTTTCACTTAACTTGACTGCAAATGCATTGGCCATCACATGCTGTGGGAGCACTTTACATACAAACTTAACTTTCTTGATCCATTTGATAATGAACTAGTTGAGATTTGAGCTATCAAATTCTGGTATGAAATTTCTTATCTGCCATTATTCAAAAACAGCTGAAATAGCTTTAGCAAAAGTCCTCTGTGATCATACAAGTCTTTTCCAATCCATCACTATTGCTTAATCTCTTTCTTGCAACTAACTTGCCTCAACCAAAATTCTACTGATGTTCAGTGAATAGCACCAGCCTTGGGATATCATCCATTGGTTGGTTTAAAGAATTTACATGCATTATGATGTTCACTTTTTTTAAGTTGCAAAAGGTTGTGTGCTCAACAAACCAGCCCACTTGCTACGTAAAGCCATTTTTCTCATCTGGTGACTTTCCCCACTACAATTTAACATCAGATTTAAGTAAGTTTTATTTGCAGTAGCTATACATGGAGTTGTAAGTTTATTGAAGACTTTAGTAAATCTCATAGAATTTTAAGACAATCAGTACTCGTAATTGTCCCATGGATTATGCTTTGTCCTGAAATATGGAAGTAAAAGGAGAAAAATTCTCTCTTAAAATCTTTGTAATTATGTTTTTGTTACAAGTTTGCTTGTGATGCCAGGCCATTCAATCAAAAACTGATCATGTTACTATTGGTGGCACAGTAATAAGTCTATACATTATCTATGAACTGCCAACAATTGCTGAACATGTACACTTATTTTTATAGATATTGTCTCAAGTGAAATTTCTCAAATCTTACTGGCCTTTGATTATCTTTGTTGTTATCACAAAAAACAAAGAAAATAGTTTTTAATGGATGACAACAACTTCCTTGTTTGTGGATTGATGACTAAATCTATCAAGATATATATTTAGATCTTAGAATCAGTCTGAGTGGCTCCCATCCATAGTAATTGGAGGGTAAGCTTGGATTTGGTTCACCAGAGCCCTTATAGATGAGGTCAGTGATGTACAGAGGTTTGGTGATGCTTGATGATGTTTGGGGCCAATTTCTTGATTGTATTCCCCTAAGACTCAAGTGGGAGGGGCCTATAGGTCCTTATACTGAGAAATATGAGAAAGGAAGACAATTTAAACATGTAAAAATAGATGAAGCATGAAATAAAGACTTTATTCAAATTAAATATAAAATACATTTTTATTTCACTCTTTGATTAGAACCTTTCCTGATATAGATGCTTGGGGTTGTCACAGTTTCTGCCATCACTTCTGCACACTACTGGATGAGGTGATTCAAAAGCAATTGGAATCAGACCTCTCTCTTGGAGAATTTATTAGCATCTTGAGAGATAACATACATCACTAACCAACCTTCACCAAACAATACCATAAAATCAATTCCAAGTATTCATACAGTGTAAAGAAAGAGGTTGTCTAATACCTATAACACTCTACAGAAATCATAAATGATGACCTAGACTTATACCAACAGGAAACCAACATTGTATGTATTCTTCAGTATAATAACTATTCTGCAAGCTTCTGTAGGTAAAAACAAAAGAATAAAAAAGGACTGGTAAACTGCCATAGTCTCTCTTCTTTATGTCAATGACTTATTGGAAACAATTCAGAAGATCTTCAATTTATACAACATCAGGGTAATATTTAGAAGCAGCCCCAGTCAATGAAGAAATTTTTACTGAGTCAAGCCTAACATGGGTGAACATGACTAAAAACTGTGTATTCCATTCCTTGCAGTTGTGGCAAAGAATATGAAGTCAGAGAAACATTGAAAAGATGTAATTATCAGAGAGACAATGAATTCAGGCATGACTGATCATGTATGGAGGGAAAAAGATAGTCATCAATCCCTGTAGTAATAAATTAAAAATTATTAGACAGAGAAACTTGAGAGCCAGATGTCTGAAAGAATCTACTTATATACTAGGTTATGAGGATCTTTCTAGTGAGCCTAGCAAAAAAATAAATAGGATATGGAAGCCATTAATAAAGAAAGAGAAATGACATCAAGGCTTCAAGGAAATGACAATAGAAAAGAAATACATCAGTGAGTTCAGTCAGGCTGCACAAGCAGCAGCAGCAGCACTCATCAACATGCAGGTTAGTTTTAAGGCTTGAAGTTCTCTCCTGAGGATTGTGCCACAGAACAGAGGTCTAGCAGATTAAAGTGTTGATCTATGAATTTGGTGACATAGTAATTGTGAGTTCAGTTCCTTGGCCAGGTAATGTGTACTTAGTTCCTTGGCCAGGTAATGTGTACTTGGATTCTGTGGAAATGAGGCAAACAATAAGTGAGAATTAAGATGAGAAGATATCCCTAAACATGGTCAGTGGAACATTTAATCTACTCCCTTAGATTAAATAATGATTTAAAATTCTAAGAGGTTTACCTGATGAATGCCAGATGTTAGAGACCAAAATGTGATATATCAACAAAATTGAGGACAATAGTCTTCATGTAAATAAATTATTCACTAGTTCAGACCTTACTGTCATCTTAATACTTATTGTAATGGACATTTATAATTAGTGTTTTTTCTTTCTTCCTATTTACTCCCCCCACTTATTTAATCAACTATTTTTCCTTTAGTTTTCTCTCAGCTTCACGTCATAAAATAATTATAGATTATTTCTATCAGTAATTGACTGACTGCTTGAAGCCTCTTTGGGAGGTGGTTTCATTCCTTAACAGGCACCTCGCTGTGTTAGCTCTAAAAGCTTTTATTACACTTTAATTCCATTTCAGCTTCATATAGGTTTCAGAAAGCGGTGTAAATATTAATGATTTGCTTTTATTATCAACTAAGTTTGAAAATCTTGTCCATTGTGATTCTTCATGGAGTGTTTGCTATTGACTCATCAACTTTTTGATGTTAAAAAGACGAAAATACTGATATTTTCTAATAGAAATTTCAATCAAAGATATGTTTTTGAATTTGCTTGGCTCCTTCACTCTGAAAAAAATTGTCATTTCAATGTCTTATTTGAACCCAAAGGTGCTGAAAAATCAGTATTGAAATTGCACATGGCTAAGTTCTGTGTAGTCTATGAAAATGTTTAACATCTGGAGAAGCTAAATTTTCTACTTTTTACAGAAAACTTGAATTTACTTGCATGAATTTCTTGTGTATCATTCATCAGTTTTGGTTGCCTATTTTTCTAAATATTTTTGAATACCCACTAAGTTTTCATTATTTAAAACTTTGCAGTATTTGTTACAGTTCTTTTTGAGTAGATAGTTGCAAGGATGGCGTGGCAATTTCAGCTCTGAAAAGTAGATTTATAAAAGTAACAAAAATAACTGCAAAAAAGGAAAGCAAATTTTTAGTTTTAAAAGTTGCTTTTTCTGTTACTTACCTTTATCCATTTAACTGAAAGATTTTTTATTTCATAGCGCTAAACCCCCCCCCCCCATCATCCTACACTTTCTCCTTTGATTAAATGTTTCCTTACAACTGGTCTAGTTTCAATTTTTTCCTTTTTTCATCCTCTTTATATTCATATAATTTTTTTTTCTTTGAAAAATTTGTTTGACACGTTATTTTTTTAAATAATTGTACATTTGCATTGTTTCAGGTCTAAAAAACTCTTAGGTCCTTGTTTCAAGTTAGTAGAATCTGTACGAGTTGTATTTCTGAGATTTTTGGCATTGTTTTCTTTGAGCAACACCACAATTGATGAAGACACTCCAGACAATGTTTCTGGCAAATTGTAAGTTTTTGAATTATAATATAATTCATAATTCTTTATCAAATTCTTGAATGTAAAAATGAATTCCTTGTCTTTATATAATTAAAAAAATATTGTATCAAATTTGACTATGAAATCTCTTCTGTTTAGAAAGTTTAATTTTGAGTATTAAACTTTTTATGAATAGCAAAAGGTTACAATGTATATGAATTCTTCCCTGTTAGAAAGAAATAACATTTCACCCATGCATCATTTTATGTATGAAAATTCTATGTGTGAAGTTTGAATAGAATCTTGTCATTTTGCATATGAGAGAGAAGAATGAATTAGAATCTGTTTGTTCAGATGCTACACAGAAATATTAGAGACATGGATACTATTCTTTTAGGGACAAAGACTTGGGTGTAAATAATTTGGTTTGTGGGATTATTTAACCAAGCAAACAAGCATCCTTAGAAATAAGTAAATTCTAATTTCATCTTTTTATGAATCATTTTTTATATGAAGTAAACACTGATACAAAATACAAATATGTTAAGGGAAATATTGCCATCTGTTTTTAAATAGAAAGAAAATGATGGCAGATTAAATTTGACACACAACTGTTAATGTTATTTGCATTTATGATCTGAAAGGCTTTAAGAATCAATTAGCACAAAATATTTGAATTTAGAATTAATTTTATCATTTGAAAGAAATCCTTTATGAATTTCATTTTAGATTTCAGATGTTACAAGTGAATCTTGGTAATGTTGTGTTTCCTCAATATACAGTCTGTAAAAAGACCAAAATTTTCCGACAGAAAGCAGATTTCATCAAGTAAGCAATTTTATCTGGTTTATATTTGAATTGCATTGCAATTTACCTGATAATATTTTAATATTCCATTTTACAAATCCCAAATAAAAATGTTTAATCGAAAAATAACTTCAAATATAATCCTGAGAAAAATTCAAGTATGTTTTGTTTTGATTGTGGTTTATGAAAAACATTTCTCATTGATAGAGTATGGGATGGAAAATCTTGAAAGTGAGTTTTCCTATATTTAGGTATTTATTATATTTAAGTATTTATAATTTACTATATTTAGCTATTTATCTGCAAATGAAAAATTAAAAGAAAGGTATTTCATTCATTGTTTTCTTATTTAAAACCTTAGATTTAAATCTTTGGATAAAAATCTTACTTTTGACAAAGTTCCGTATTTGTCTTTCAGAGTACTAGATTTCAAGCACCAGTTTTTGATTTCCCTTCCTCCCAGATTAATTCCAGTAAACAAAATTTTGGAAATCATCTATAAAAAGATTTTCTTATATGAAGTACAGTTTTGATTTTTGTTCTTTTTGAATGTTGTGCAGATATACAGATGTAATCTTGTTGGAGAGCGAATTGTTTTCTAAGATGGAAAAGAAAGATTGGTCAGCAGCATTTGATGTCTATAACAAAGCCAAGAAAATTTATGATGAAAATGCTGGAGATTCTGGTTTGATTGAGTAAGTAAACAACAAACTTTTTTTTGTGTTGTTATTTTTCTCCACAAATAATGAAAAAATTCCATCATGAAATTGAAAATACTGTGTGTGTGTTATCCCTCGCTGTTATCATGGGTCAGTTTCATGCACAACACAATCATATCTGGTTATCGCAATATTGCCACAGTTATATAATGGGATTACAGTTTCTTTATTTTAAAATATATTTGGCATTTAAAATAAACAGTGTGTGTGTGTGTGTATATATATATATATATATATATATATATATATATCCTTTGAGATTTCACTTGCCCGATCAACTCAGTCAATTAAAGACTTAATTAGGCAATTAAAGTTTATTGCTTTACTTGCCCATGGTCGATTAAAAATCTCACAACGAAATGTGTCCCTTCAACTAGAGAAAAAGGAAATCTGATTCCTTTTACAACCCAAAAGTATGCCATTGAAGATTCACACGTTACTTAGAATGGCCTACAATGACATTATTGAACTCCTTGGTCTTATGCATGGCGACTAATTTACGTTGAAATGTGTTGTTAAACAAAAGACAGTGACATCTCGCAATCATCAAAGCAAGATCTGACAAATGGAATTTAGATTGACAAGCTCCTATCTCGCTTTTATCATCCTGGTCAGTGTAAATATTTGTTTAACTAACACTTCCAGAGTGGAGCCTAAATGTCTCCGTTGCCCAGATTAAAGACACTCACAAATTTTTAGAAACTCATTTGGAAAAATATCCTTGACTTATTGATTTAACATCTATATTTATTCTCTACTTACGAAAAGTAAAAATGAACATTTGAAAGATAGAAAAAAAAATGTGCATACTTTTCTCAATCATGCACCAAAAAACAAAGTATACAAGTAATTTTTTTATAGAAAATCGTTGAGAAAATCAGATTTGTTATTTTTTAATCATCTATGAGATGGAAGTTGTAGTCAAACCGAAGAAAGAAACTACGAATTTAAGTACCTCCACCTAATTACCAAAAAAAAACAAAAAACAAAAAAAAAACAGCATATCATGATGTTAAAAGGTCTCAAACTTAATAAAAACAAAGTTTTATCATCAAAATGTTTATGCTATTATTAAGAGGAAAGATCAAATTTTGTTATTATTTTAAAAAAATTTTTAAATGCTTTCTAACACATTTGAAATTTTAAAATTTCATTTTTTGCTTTTTGTCAGCGATTCATGCTATGTTTACATAAGGCAACTATTAAGAAAATGGAGTTGGTCGAGTAAAATGATTTTGGGGCGAGTAAATTTTCCCTTGCTCTTGACTGCCAGTTTTAGTGATTTCTTTTTCAAATCTCAAAGGCTGTGTATATATATATATATATATATATATATATATATATACACACACACATATATGTATATATATATATATATATCACTAAAAACGTCCCTGGCCTGATATGTAGATGGCACCACTAATAAAAAATCTAACTCTCAAATGGTACGTGACAAAATTTGGGCCTAATCAGATTATAAATTATAGTTATTTAAGTGAAGCTGCTGTTGCAAATTTTAAAAAAATGGTAAGATCTGAATTTCGTGTGTTGAGAAAGCATTGCTTTCTGATGGGGAAAAATGCTGTTCAAGCAAAGCAAATGACTTGATAAGTGTTATTCGGACTGTAATTGCCATTGCCACATGAAACATGCATGAGAACTGACAACTGCAGGTATATTGTAAAAGGTTTTATTTCCTTTACAGTACTTGTGCAGCTGTGAAAACTGCAATTAAGACAAACAAATAACATGAGCACATAGAGGAAGACTGTACACAAGGATAGATAATTACAAAATCCGAAAAATTAAGGAAATAAACAATGAAATTTACATAAATAGTTATAACAAAACAAGGGAAATTATAACAAGTGTTTAAATCAGCAGGAATCGTTTACATTGACAAAGCAATACATTTTCACAAATTAAAGGGTCTAAAGGCAATAAAACTCTACAAGTATTAAATTCTATTAACTATGAAAATTTATCTAGGATTTGCTAGAAAGTGAAGGGAAAAAATGGTAATTACCTCGTTGGTACCACGTGTGGTCTATGGCAGTTTGGATAGTTACTCCCTAACAGTACCAAAAACGAATGTGCTGCCACTGGAGATAACAAATTTACTGTTTGACCTCTTAGAAGGTCTCAATCCCAAAAGGCTTTTAAAGGGGTTTGTATTTCTTATGCAGAGGCCAAAATCCTAGATTCTAGAAAAGGTTGCCCTAAAAACAGCTTATTATATTGTTACTTACTGATTTTAACTTCACTATTTCTGTTTCATACTTTCCATTTAGACCTCATAATTGTTTTACATTGTCCTAAAATATAAGGAACTATTTTTCTGGTGACTTTGTCCTAAGGGGTTGACAAAACTGCTGGTCATAGAATACAGGGCTGGCTTTGGCGAGAAAACGAACCTGCTGATTTTACATTAAGGTTTGGTAGCAACTAGAAGCTGAATCTTTCCCTATGGTGCCTGGTGGTAGCTACATAGACTCTGCTCTGTTGGAAACAACAGTTAAGAGGTGGTATACTGATTTTAAATGCAGTCATACAGATGCAAATGGTCCTGAATACTCAGGTCGACCAAAATTGGCAGTTGTCCTGGAAAATGCCAAAAAACTCATTTTGGCTGATTTTTAAAAATATAATTAATAAGGGCATTAGGATAGCCATTACACAAAAAAAATCTCCCTGTGTTTTTCCACTGGTTGGTTTGAGTAGTGATTCTCATTAAGTCACATATGTTTTTTAATATTTGATGGCTTACCTACTTTAGTTTTGTTGGATTTATAAGCTGGTACAAAAACTGTCCCAATAGCCCCTCATATCAGGTCATATGGAGTTTTAACTGTATTAGTAATTTAGAAAATTACATCAAAAACTAAACACCAGAAAGCTAAATAACAATGGACAAAATAGCATCATTAACAAGGAATGTAACTGTAGGGACAAAAACAAATGACCACTTAACAAACTTTGTAATATAGAAGGTGTTGTTTACGAAGCCGAGTTACATGACACAAATGGTCAAATTAAAACATATTTGTGATCTACCAAAGACAGTTTTAAAATCAGATGGAATAATCATAAATCTACATTTAAACTGGGAAACCTCAAATATTATACCAAAATGGCTAGCCATGTGTGAAAATTGAAATATGGAAAAGATCTTGATATAACTTGGAGCATAGTGAGAATAGCCAAACCATTCAACGGTGACAACATCTGCAGATTGTGCCAGGAGGAAAAATTAGCTATTATGTTGTTTCCAGAAAGAAAAAAATTCTTAAATGAAAGATCAAAAATTGTGACCAAATCTAATCATACCCTTAAATACTTACTAGGATCATACAAACAGGGATGAAAGTGTTCTAAGATCCTTAAATAACCCCTCAATAATTTTGAAAATTTTTGGCTTGTTTGAAAAATGGTAAAATCAGTTATTTAAATCACCCGAAAATACTGAAAAGTTGAGACCTAGGTGGCAGAAATGTGATACTGCATTGCGGACTGCTGCCCTCAAGCCAGGTCCTGGTCGAAACGGCACCAGATGTGACGCCTCAGCCTGGCTGGCCATCCGTTCAATGTGATGCTTGTCCTTGCCCACAGTAGTGACGATCCCGTCCGATGATGTTGCCACAAAAGCTGGACTACAGGACATCTTTTGCAACAACGGGCCACTGTCCCACGTTGTGATTAGATCCCAGAAGTCTCGTCGTGCAATTTCAATAGTCGCCCCTTTTAGCCAGTCCGGACACTGGTGTACCCCTATGAGTTGAAAAAAAAATAAACACGGCACCAAAAAAAAAAAAAATTAATAAAATAAATGAACGAAGTCGAACATGCCTGGAGAGCTACGTAGAATGTCTTTATATAAAGAAAAAAAAACAATGTCTGTCTTTTCCCAAGAATACAGTTGTCGAAAGTGATATACAATCGTCGGAAATGATATACAGTTGTTTAAAATGCTGGTTGTAACGGAGAGAGGAAGTTCGCCAAAAGCATCATAGCTTCCAATCGTTAATTGAAATGTTTACTCTAAGTTTCGTTAGTGTTGAAATGTACTTCTAAAACAGCAAAGTTCTTTCGGGTTCTTGACGGAATCTGACGGATTGGAGCGACCTCTGGCGGAGTGTGTGTGGATACTGATGGCGGTGACACTCTGCCGAAATCTGAGCTAATTAGCTCTCCAGCTGCATTTTTCGTGTCGAGCATCTATTTTTATAACCAATTTCGATCCTTTCTGGGGATCTGGCCGGCCCACAGTCTTTGGCCAATGAAAATCGGTTTTCGCCCACTCGATTTGTGGATGTCTTTAGCTCAACGAATGAGATGTTGCCAACTCGCATCGGAGCTTGATTCTATTTTAGATTCGCATGGACCGATGTACTCACCAGCGGCCCTGACCTTGGGTGACCTTATCAAATCACTCTGACACTCGTTTTGTCTACGCATTTTCAGATTAACGGAATACATTTCAGATCTAAGAGAAATTCATATTGAACATAAAAGAGGCAAAAATCATGAAAGACGAGAAATTTATATTTATCCAAAATAACTTTATTTTATGTTTCCGTGCTTTTAGAAGCACTTGATGGTACTAAAATTATTATTTTTTCCTTAAGCTCACATCGCGTGATGCAATAAAACACTAATAATGTCACCAATATCAATTTCTCTCTCTGTTGTTTTAAACCAACCAAAGGAAAGTATCCCCGCGGGAGAAGGGAAAGCATCACCGCATGAGATAGTGTCATAAAATAACTCATTTCCAAATTAAGAATATTCAAAAGTTCTACAATATGATTGTATTGAACATTTTAATACAACTGTGTACGGGTCTAATTTAATTATGACCAAAAACTAATTATATATATATATATATATAGTGTAACCCAGATATAAGAGAGTTGTCGGGATATATATATTATATCTGGGTTTGGTCTATTTTATATACATTACCACAGGCTCTAATTTGGGACCAGAAAAAATCTCTCTTATATCAGGGTTATACATATAGTATATTGAGGCAGCAGATAATTTTCTAATTATATATTGTTAAATATAACAGACAATGAATGTCTATTATGTTTAATCATGAGCTGTTCTAAACATCTTATTTTGGCTTTAATTTCAGGTGAAAATAAAGACAAAATTATTCAACATTTGGATATTTTTTTTTATTATGCTGGTTCTAAGCTTTCAGCTCACACGACCCATCTTCATGATGGACAATTTTTGTCTTTATTTTCACCTGAAACTAAAGCCAAAATACAATGTTTAGAACAGCTCATGATTAAACATAAGAGATATTCATTGTCTGTTATATTTAACAATATATTTATTATAAATTATATTTTAGAACATGTACATAATTTTTTTTATATATATATCCACTACAAATCGTACATTTGTTTCGACATTGAAACTTCAGTGTCTCATCAGGTGCTAGTTCCATGAGCCATGCCTCTTCCAGATGCCTTTCCTTTCTCTCTTTAACATAACTCTGTAATTTTTTTGTTCACCTCTGCTGTAACCAGCTATTGAACTTACAACTCTTTGGGTTAAGTCACTGGATCCAACAAATTGAATTAATTGCTAGGTCTGCTGCTAAGAAATTTAGTTCACTGTGATGTGTCAAACAATTTTTCTTGTCAGAATCCATCTTGCTTGTTTATACATCTGCCATTTGTCCATGCATTGAATATTGTTCTGGTGTTCTTGCTATATCTTGACAAACTCCAAAGACAAGTCTGTAATTATATTAGTCCAGATCTGGCTTAACTTCAGTCACTTTCTTCACTGCTGTGATGCGGTACATCTCTTTGTCTTTTCTATAAATGTTTTCATGCCGGTTGTTCTAATGAGCTCTCCTCTCTGATCATTTTTCTATTGAAATTGCAAGATGCAACTGTAAATTCTATTCTAATAGTTTTTTTTCTCACACTTCTCACCTGGAGAATTCTGATCCAGTTTTTGTGCTTTTCTGCCACAATTTTCAAAAGTTTAAATGCATCATCAATTGCCATCTTTTTTCTTCCTAAACCCTGTTCTTTTATAGTCCTTCTCCTCACTAAAGTCACTTCATTTTCTCTCACTCCCATTAACTGTTTGCATCTTAGTGGCATTATCACCTTGCTTGGTGTGAAAAAGAAAAAAGCACAAAAACGAAAGTAACATTTGGTGTAAGTTTTACAGTTAATAAACTGATTTCCCTCTGTAAAATAACCAATGATTTGAAAACCTCTGATGGTCTTATCAGGTTAGGAAAGGAGAAAGGATCCATATTTAGTGTCATAATTCTTTCCTGAGTAAGTTAATAGGTCATCTTGTATAACAGGGTGGTAACATTGGTTCATTGTTTTATTTCATGAAAATACCTAATGAAAATTTGAAGCAGGAAATAATTAAGTTTAAACAGAGGAAACCTCCTGGAACTATTTAAATGTCAAGGAGAATATTGGAAAAAAAACAAAACAGTTGATTGACAAAATGAATTGGTATTATACTTACATTATCATCTAAGAGCAACACACTTTTACAATTCACCAATGTTGGTTGCTTTTTTTTTCAAATTTCTGGGCAGTATTTCCAATTAAGGACAAAGTACATGCATATACACACACACGTTTAAATAAATTTCTTTCCACATTTATATATATTCATTTATACTTAAGACATAATGTTCAGTTCTCTAAAATATTTTCCATATTAAATTACTCTGCAAAATAGATATATTCCTCCACCACAGCCTGGCCCAAATCTGTAACCCTTAAACTGTTTGTGTTTTCATGTTACCTGAAGTTGTTTGGAGATTTTTCATTGAAATCCTGTAACATTTGATTTTATTTTTCATTATATGTAAACTCCATTTAACTTTCTTAGCAAATCTTTCTTTTGTATTTGTAGGTGGGACAAGAATTTACCATTATTTTTGCGTCACTGCACTAGTGGCTATGTATTTGCTCGGATTCTCTTCCAAGGTGTTGAACTACTTCAGAGACAAAAGAATTACAAAGAAGCCTGTCAAGTTCTTCAAGGTTTACTTTCACAAAACGTCTATGCTTGTCATCATCGAGGTCGATGGTATGAAAGACTGACACTTAATCTTGATCAACATCTTAAATGTCCAGCAAAGGTGGGTGGAGCTAAAGGAAAGATTTAAAAAAAAACTTATATTCAGATGTGATTTGTTTTTGATTCAGCTTAAGCATAATCAATTTGTTTTCTAAAATTTTATAATAGAAGTTATTCTATACCACTTTGGGATTTGCTTTTGTTATTTTCAACACAATATTTTTTTTAGCCTATGTTTTCTCCTCAGTTTTGCTTCTATTTCAGAACTATTTACCTCATCTTTTTTTTTCTTTGAATTTGTTTTTAAAATTTTTAGAATTTTTATTTTTACAGCTTTTTATTTTTTAAGTTTATTTCTATTTAAGAAACACTTCTAAATGATAAGTGATCTCTTTGAGGCTCATTTATTTTTCTTCTGTTTTTGAACTACTCTCTCTTGATTAGCTTGGATGCTAAAGAATATGTTGGCATAGAATATAAGCCTTACTGCTCTTTGATATATGAACGTGGAAAGGTTCAATTAAAATCCAACCCTCACTACACAAATATCAACATTTCAAAAAGTGGGATGAAATTTAACCTATGATACTTTAAAGAATTAATATTAACAAAGTTTGCTTTTTTATAAATCTTGTCATCAAGTAATATGGCTTTAAATTTATTAAAATAAAACCATTGTTCAAATCACAGATTTCAACAATTAAACATTCTCTTAATAGTAAAACAAATTCTTTCATGTAACTATAGAAACCAACATAATTACTTAGTTTTTAATTTCGCACAAATTTATCTAATTTCTTTTATTGAAATCAAAGGTCTTAATTTCCCATGAGTAATGAGATAACTTTTTCTAAATTTCTGGGTTTGAACAATTGTGTTTTAGTTGTTTTGCTTCCATAGTTTGAAATTCTGATAAATTCTATTCATTGAATTTTCTGGATGAGTGTCCCCATCTTTATTATTTAATTCAGTAAATTTTTTTTTCATCCATCATTTTATTTATTTAATGTTTTGAAGAGAGAGGAGGAGAACTGTTGGTCATTTTCACCTCCTATTTAAATGACTGATTCCAATAGTAAAAGTTTGTTTTACACGTGAAATAGAAAACCAGAAAACTAATCTTCTAAAATCAGTGGTTAAACATTAAAGATATTCATGTAAATAAATGATGAAATAATGGATTTTGATGACTTCAAAAGTAATAAGGGTCAAATGTAAAAAAACAAAAAAACAAATTAGTTTGATATTCATCTGGCGAGAAAAAAAGCTTGAATCTTTTCAAAAAATCAAAGTTAAAAATTATCTTGAATTTCTTTTTTATTAGATTGTTTTTTTATGGTTTTCTTTTAATTTCACAGGCTCTGGATGAAATTGAAAATGCTTTTCAGGATCCTTGGGTTTCTTCCAATTACAGACTTTCTTTGTTTTTACGAGCAGAGAAAATTGGCAAGGCTCCCAATTCCAAATGGCACAAGAGATTTGTCAAAATGGAACAAATCTTGGTACGAAAACCACCTGAGGTAATTTTTATCAGAAAACATTCAATTAAATTATATCTTATTGATCAACGCAATTTTTTGCCAGTTTCAAATATTTAAAAAAAACATTTTTAACACACACAAAAAGTTAAAATATAATTTTCTGTTTTTTAATTGCATACCAGAAACTGAACTCCATTGAATAAAACTTCTTTCCCCTCCCAAAAAAAAAAAAAAAGGCTCATAAAAGATTTTGTTTTAACTTGGAAAAAAAAATTTTGTTGATTCATCTTTTTATATTAGTGCAGTTTTTTGTTTTTTTATTTCTATTATGTACTGTTTGATTCCCTACTCAACGAAGTCAACCCAAGTCACAAAATATTAAAAGAAATTTTATAAAATCAACCAATTTAGACATATCTGTCTATATTTCTGAGATGAGGTATTGTTGTCCTCATCTTTGTTGCCATATTCATGTTTCAAGTATTGTATGCTCCAATGTTCTTCAGGTGTTTTGAATTTTGAACTAAACATTTTATTTCATCCACTGGGGTAGATTGGCCCAGTCAATAAAAGTGTTGGTTGAATTGGTGACTTGAACCAAACAGTTGTGAGTTGAATAACTGGCTACAGCAGAGGAGAACAAAAAACTTGGAGAGTTGAGTTAAAAGGAAGATAACAGATATCTGGAAGAGGCATGGCATGTGGAATTAGAACAATCTATCCTGGTGACTGAAATAAAGAGTTCAGTTTGAAATTCTAAACACCTGAGGAAGGCCACAGTGTATAATGGTTGAAATGTTGGGGATATGGCAACAATGATGAGGACAACAGCCTAAACAATGTAAATAGTGTTAACAATTTAGATGTGTTATTAATTTTTTTGTTTTTGGTATGATTTAGAATTTGGCTATTAAAAATGTCTTCATTTTAAATGTCATTTTTCTGGTTGAATGGAATATATCTGAAAAAGCTCAGATATTTTCATTTGTGAAATGTGGAATTAAATTTATGAAAATTAAGTATTGATTGAAGAATATTGAAACAAATTTTAAACATATTTTTGTTTATCTCCTAAGTTTACTTGAGTGATCAATCAATGTTTGAAATCTGTAATTCCTAAAGTGTGTTTATATTATTTCAAAATATGCACCCACTCCCCTGTTTTTTATTTATTTATTTTTTCAAATATCCAAACAAAAGTGAACATTGATATTTTTTTTTTTCATTTGAAAAAGATCTGTTTTGGGAATTAGTTTTTATAACCTGATAAACTGAAAAAAAAAACCTCTTCTTTTAAAATGCAAATTGTTTCTTTCAGGTGATTATCACAGGCAAAACACTTCCTCATTCTCTCCCCGGTATTAAATATCAATTCATGACAGAAGAAACAGAAGGAGGAGTCACTCTGTGTAATGTTGAACAATTGGTACTCAAATATTATAAAAACACTGGATATCCAAAGGGTAAAAATGCAATTTTTGTTCAGGAATGAATGAGTGTTTTTATGAGGTGTATAGGATGTGCATTGTGATGCAGACTGAGAAATTGCTAAGCTGAGTTCAAATTTCAGTTGAATTTCTTGCATTCACTTACATGTAAATACCATTGGGAAAGGTATTAATCTGTCTCTTCTCTCCAGTTATGGGTTAAATAACAGAACAGATTAGGTTCTATAGCCTTGGCTAGCAACCAGTCTACTGCAAAAAGTAATGGCAACCTACTGTGGGATAATCTTCTGCCCAGTCAGTCATGTCTCTTTTGAGACATGATTGCCCAAGCATGTATCATGTATGGCTCTTAGCTAACTGATAGATAGAATTTTAATAAGATTATTC
Source organism: Ascarosepion bandense (assembly GCA_037127315.1). Taxonomy (NCBI): domain Eukaryota; kingdom Metazoa; phylum Mollusca; class Cephalopoda; order Sepiida; family Sepiidae; genus Ascarosepion; species Ascarosepion bandense. Next base: position 678,355 of record JBBBDQ010002121.1, on the reverse strand, counting down.
ACTCTTTAATGATTTAAGGAAGAATAGTAAAAAGCACTTGAAAAATGTAGGAATTGTTTTGAAAAAACAAGCTTACACTTTTTTGCTTCTACGTAACCATTCATGTCTTCAGAGAAATATTTCATTAAACATCAGAAGAAAATGTGATTTAAAGACAATTTCTTCTGTTTAACAATTTTCAATTGATAATGTCAGTCCCCACCCACAGGTTGAATTATTGAAGAATACATAATAAAAGTTCTCCTTTATTGTCAGATTTTTTTAATTTTAAGAATTTTTAACTGTTTGCTTTTATTTGTTCTCAGGTATTCATGCGGAGGGTTCAATTGTCAGAACTCTATTTATCCTGTTCTTTTGGGAAATCATTTTTATGGATGTTCCTGATGTCTTTCGATGCCCATTCCAAACTTGTCCACTTGACATGATGACTAGCGAGTTCTACACAAACAGAAAAAAAGTTTTGGATGATCGACTACAACAGGTTTCTTTAGCATCTGTACAAGTAAGTCAGCTTTTATGAATGATTGTGACTGAAGTTCCTCTGAGAAGTGGAAGTTGTGACAATAACTTATAAGGCAGGTTTTCGGTGCCAAGCTGATTATTCTCTTCATGTCTTATTTTTGTAGCATTAGTAAAATGAAGATCACTTTATTCATTTCTCCTTCTTTTTTTTGATTTATTAATTTAACCATTTCTTCTTGGCTAGTTAATTTTTAAAGACCAATTTCACTCATTTTTTGTATTTATTTCTGAGATGAGTAATTTTCAATAATCTTGAAATTATTTCGAACTATTGTTCTCATCTTAGTTGATATAGATGTTGTAATAGCCACAACGTTTCGACCAAGTACCCTCTGGTCATCATCACTAAAATTCTTCGAGATGGTGACGTAGTGGATATAGTAGATGGTTATACATGTGTTAGTATTATCTAGTGGTCATGAGTTCAATCCTTGGATCTGGTAGTGACGCACCAAATCCAACATGAAAGAATAATAATTAATTTCACAGGATATTTCGCAATAATCAACAAGATAATCCATATCAGCCAATCAATGGACACCTGATGATGATTAGCCGGTACTCTGTCATTTTTGTTTATGAATAATTTATTCGTCCTTGCTTTGAATATTGCTGCCATATCTGGTCTGGTGCTCTTTCTGTATATTTAGAGATTCTTGATAAAATGCAAAGAAGAATCTGCAATGCTATGATTCCTGGCATCTTGGCTTCCCTTTCCCACCATCGTAACATAGCTTCCTTGTGCCTTTTTTATAAATATTGTCATGGTAATTGTTTAAATGTGCGTTTGTGGTGCAATGGATATCAGCTCAGAATGAGAACTCGGAGAGCAGTGCTCAAATTTCAGTTGCATTTGTTGCATTCACAAATATCCTTGTGAAAGTATTATTTTCTTCACATATGGGTTAAATAACAGGACAGATTGAGTTCTATAACCTTGATAGTCACCCAGTCTACCACAGAAAGTAATGGCAACCTACTGTGGGAAAATTTTCTGCCCAGTCAGTCATGTCTCTTTAGAGATGTGATTGCCCAAGTGTGCATAATGTATGCCACTTAACTGAATTGTTCTGATGAACTTTCCATTATTGTATGTAGACTTTATGAATTTAAGTGTTGTACTACATTGGTAGCAAGGTTTCATCAATTTACAGTTGGAATTGCTAGATGTAACTGCAAGTTCTATACTAACAGTTTCTTTCACAATTCTTGTGGAACTGTTTTTGGCTTCTTGCTTCCCAGTCAACTTTACATTTAAAATTTTGATAATCAGTGTCAGTCATTATCAATTGTTATTCTTTTATTGTTCTCTCTCCTTAATAATATTTTTTCTTATTCTCTAACGCTCAGTAACCCCTTTCTGGTGGTTTTCTTGTCTTACTTGGAGTGAAATGATTAAAAAAATGTTCCAAATGAAAGCAAAATTATAACTGTTTCTTTTTGATGTTCTCTTTGACATCCATTACAGTTTGTTGTTATTAATCAATGAGTAAAAGTGGTAAGTGAAATAAGAAGCTATAGTCATTCCAGCTATCAATAGAGATCATAGGCAGTGTTTCAGTGTATAGGGCTGTGTGTATGTGTTACCAGAGGATTGAGAAAGTAAATTATGAATTTAAAAAAATCTAATAGAATACTTAACTCACATCTATCTAATCTCTGTGTCAATGTTGTCTCCCTTGTTACAGGAACTATGCGACATAATGGGTGTGACTTGGAACACTTACTTTGGTGTTAATTGTGGTATTAATTGGAATGATTGGACATCACTTGAAGAAATTCAGGTTTGTATCTTTCCTAAAATATTTACGAGGATTATATTTTTTTTCTAGTTTTAATATGTTCAATTGATAACTTTAATTGCTTTTTAACATTTTGAAAACATTTCATGAAACTAAAAATGTTTATAAATAATATTAAAATAGAATAAAAATCTTGAATATTTTTTTCCTCTGTGTGAGTGATATAGAAATACAAAAAGGTTTTCCAAGACTAAATTCTCTGGTCAGAACTGATTTTTATTCTATTGCACTAATCTCTCTAAAAAAAGACATGAATCCAAATTCCCCTACTTTTTTTTATTAGTCACAAATATAGAAAGGAAAGAATGGTAAAATCATTGAATAAGTAACCTATTTTATTGATTACCTGTCCAAGAAAAAATTGCAAAATGAGTAATTTAGCCTGTTAAATGATTGAAAATTTGTCCCGTCTGCCTATTGCTTGTTTTCCTCTTCAGTTTTAGTAATTTTTCAATTTACAACTTTTTCTGCTTCATTGGAAGAATTGTTTTTTTGTTTTTTTTTTGTGTGCAGGGTCTTGTAAGTTGCATTGGAGGAAAAATTTTGGCTGGAATTCTGGAAAGGTATGCTAAGAATCCTCGTCAAACAAGAAGTGGTTTTCCTGATTTGACTCTTTGGAATGTGGAAACCAAACAGTTCAAGGTGATTGGCAAATCTCCAGCCTCCATATGTTTCTCACATTATTTGTGTTGACACAAAAGGAAATTTATTTATTTGAAATCTGCAGTTGTTTCTCTTTAATTTTTATTTATTTATTTTTAAGAGAGAGAAAGAGATTTCTGTATATCATAAAATGACATTAGCATATTTGTTGTAATTAAGTTTGATAGATTTAAATATTTTGTTAATTGTTTAGTAAACATACTGTAGTGGGCATAGTAAGTGCTTTTATTCTCAAGATAAACATTATTAAACAAAACGGACTAATCTTTTTTCAAACAAAAACATAAAAAAATAAATATTTCAGAAATGAGAATTTAGATTTGTTATATTTTGAAAATATATTATTTAAAAGTATTAATTTTACTTCCATTTATTTCCATGTTGTGATATAAAAGCTAAGATAGTGAGCTAGATATCAGTCATTTTAGAAGATCATTACAATTAAATTACATTTATTTGATAAGGTATTACAAACTGCCTGGTAGTGTGGAAATGTGTCGAAATAGTGAAATTTCCTTTCATTTCAACTGCTAATATCTTGTGTATTTTTAGGCTATTTTGGCAAAATAAGTATGTAAAAAAAAAAAAAAAAAAAAAAATGTGAATTTTTTCTTTTTCTAAAGATATATTACTCATATAATGATTAGTTTTTAAATTATGTTACTATTTTAATAATGAATGGTGTTTTTCACATTTTCAATGTTGACAATTTCATAGTTGTGCTTTCCTTTATTTGTAAATTATTGCAGTTTTTTTTTTCCTGTTGGCTCGCTATAGTTTAGAATTCAGAACATTCCTTTTTAGATTAAATGCTGCTCAAGAGTCCAGTCTGTCCTGCTATTTAATCCCTGATTGGAGGAAAAAGAGGAGGATTCATATCTTAACAATATTAGTGAAAAAGTGAATGCAACCAAGTAGGCCAGAATCTGAACTGATAAGTTTTACTCTACACACCTTCATTTTGGGGATTAGTAACACAAATTGCTCTCTCTTTCCATCAGAGTAATTCTGGCTTTGATGGACCCTCTGGAGCTGAGGTGGTTGTGCTCTGAATTAAAATCCAACCTCAAATGTTTATCAGAAAACTGCAAAAGATCTCTGGAGATAGAAAAATTTCACCCACTTATGCATTGGAAGAGTCTGTATCCAAAGACCTGGAATCTTCAATAATGCAAATATGTTTTATGTAATATTTGCACATACAACTGATTTTTTATCTAATTCATTTCTATGTTTGGCAGACACAAACTTTTAGTTTATGATATTCAGTGGTTATTTTGTTGTTAGTACAAGTGAATCATTTTGTTGCTCCTGTAATTTTATAACTTATAATTTTATAGTTATAAAATGATTTTTTCCAAAGTAATCTATATACTTTGGAAAAAATAATTTTATAACTTTTCCTTTCTGACCCCCCCTACCAATCTTTACTGACATTTAATTTCTCTATAACTGAGTAATTGATTGATTTTCTATGATTTTTTTTTTTTTTTGACAAGCACAATTAAAGCATGGCATATTTAGTTTTTTACCCAATAGAAGGTTCAAGAGCCAGTCTTGGTAGAGGGTTGCTGAATGATATGAATGTAAGAAGAGGTAGAAGGAAGTGAAGATTATGAGAATAAGACAAGATAGATATTGATTAATCCTTGACTTGAAGAGTTTAAGATTGTAACGTTCAGGGAAGCATTCGGGTAGGAGATTGCGCTTCACATGGTGGCATTTCTTGAAAAGGAAACAGTGCAACTTCTTCCTTACAATTGGAATACAGAGAAAATGTTGGGGAATATCACTCTGTTGATGTAGCCTGATGACTCTTAACTATATAGGTCTGAAGTGGTGTAGCTCATCTGAACATTTGCCATAGAAAAGCAATGAATTTGAAACATTGCACCTGTGGGTAATGAGGCTGTAGAGTAAAAAAAATGAATGATTTTGAACTTTGTCCAGACTAGAAAAGAACTGATTGAGCAGCTTTATCCCAGACATGGCAGCGATACTTAACTATTGATCTAATCTGACTCTAGTAAAGACAAAGCATGACTGAAGGAGTTGAGGTACTTTATAGATTGGTAGAATGAACTGACCATTTTAATAAATGGATTCTATTGATGATGAGTTTCAATTGATGTCTACAGGGAACTGAAGTCTCGATCTATTTTAAAGCATGGAAACTTGTTAAGAGTTTAACTGTTCATTGTAATAGAAAATTTAGGGTCAGATTAGATGCTAACATGATACTAATTTTTTGCAATGTCAAAACATGGGAAGCAAAACTCTACTGATGGGAGGATTCCAAAGCTCCTTCTATATGAGGAAGTGGCCATATCATCTTTACTTCAAGGACATCTGCAATAGTAGTATGAGAGCAATAGACATTGACAGGTGGGAAGATTTCACCAATGGTTGCTCTCATTGGATACAGGATTTACACCAAGGGCTGCAGGGAAGACAAAAGAAACAAATGCTTGCTTTGGGATGAAATATGCTCAAAGGAAAGGAAACAACACGACAACATTGCATTTGTTGCATTCAAGACTGTCACTCCAGTGTGTGCTCATACAACCATAACTGATTCTATGCTGCCATTATCATATTAAATTATAGATATTTAAAGTTATAAGCTTGTTTCTTATCCTATTTAGCTGTTAGTCAAAGATAAGCAGAAAGATCAGTTGATTCTTTTTGTGGCAACAGTTGAAAATATTTACTTAGATTCTGTAAATTCTCTGTGGTTTATAGCATAAGAAAAATACAATTTCTTAAACTGAATAATATTCTTAACTTTTTTCAGTTTTCTTATATTGAATGATGCTCAGCTCTGCTTAGTGACTGAGATAGTTGTGTATTTCCTACTTTTGTTATATTTGAAAGATTGGTGCAATACAGTCTTCCTGTCTGGTCTTATTTTCTTTTATTGGACTAAAGTAAATTTTGTAATTCAAAAAATCTTTTCATTGTGAATTCTTAAATCAAACTTTTTATTTCATCAATGTTTTTCTTTTTGGTCAGATATCCGAAGTGAAAGGTCCTGGGGATCGACTGTCCACAAAACAAATGCTTTGGATTGATTACCTTCTTCAGCTTGGGGTGGATGCAGAAGTTTCTTATATCAAACGTAAGCACTTTTATTTATTTTTATTTTAGATCTTCTTGAGATGAAATGTTTCTTTTTGTTATGTTTACTCTGGATAGATTCTTGAAATTTATTCTATATTTTATTGCCTTAAATTAGTATAATTTTTAGTTAGGTAAGTCCCCCCCACCAATTTTTGTAATATTTTATCTTCATTGAAAAATTTTAATAAGATTTTGCTAAGATGTTTGATATTTAAACTTATTCAGTGTTTCATAATTGTGGCCTTGTGTCTAAGTATCAAAGTCACAAGAACAGTCTGAAACTAACTTTCTATTTTTTAAGCTTCAGTCTTTATAATATTTTATGCGATTTGTGGATGTTCCTTAGTTTTGATAATTTTGTTTTTCTTTTTACAGCCATTGGTGCCAAGAAACTACAGAGTGAAAGAATAAAATAAATGAGGTTAAAAAGTTTTGTTTTTACTTTTATGAAAATAAAGATCATGTAAGACTGAAGTGTATGATTTGTTTACCCAAATTTTATGCTTTAATTTTCAAAGATATTGTTTCAAGTGTGTAAAGGGGTATCATTCATAATTTTGAGAGAATGGAAACCATATCTTTGTTCTAATTTTATGCTGTTTAATGGACAGTTGTCAAATGTTGCAATAGGGAAAAATATATGTCAAACAAATTACTTTTAATTCTTTATTATTTAGCAAATGAAAGTTAGAGAAAATTTATTTAGAATTCTTACAATTGAGATTAATTATGAAATATAGTAAAACCATAAAACATTTTCTGTTAAAAAAAAAAGAAAAAAAGCAACATAATACATTGTATAATTATTGCAGCGAGTCAGTTGCAAGTGTTTTTTTTGTTTTTATTACAAACCTACAGTTAAAAATTTAATGACTAACTAGCACTTTTAAAAACGTTAATGAAATTTAAGTGGAAGATCCAATGTTAATGACGACACCTTCGAGATATAACGTTCAATCTAGTGGACATCTATATTTGTCCTTGAGTCATTTACACAGTGAAAGCCAGAATTTTATTCAAAATTTTAATGTAAGGAAATAGAAATCTGTTGGATATTTTTCCCCGACATTTGAAGCTGGTTATTTCGGTTTCAGTACGTTCTCTTCAAATTTTCCAATGATGTTGCCTGCTGGGAAGTAATTGCAAACAACATAAAAACTGCCATCACTTGCTCGAGCCATGCCCATTCCAAATTCCAAGCTTCCTTTCCACACCACTTGAGTGAAATGCCCTGACATGTGGGAAATGAGGATAATTATTGATATTTTAACAACTTAATATAATTTCACATTTAAAGACAAGATAGAGATAATTTAAAGAGAAAAAGATCTCTACACTAATTAGAAAGTTTAGTTGCTGATTTACTGGAAATCATTTTCTGATGATGAAATTAAGGCAAGAATTTCAATGTTAGTCACTTACCAGTGCCTTGACTTCTTCCAACGTCGTAGTCATATTTTTCAACTTCATTGTACCAATTATCAGTAACTTCTTGTCCTACAAGAAAACATTTTAAAAATAGGATTACGGTTGGATCACCATGAAGAGAAGTAAGAACAGCATGTGTAGAAAAATTGTCATTTGTTTATTATTTAGTTCAGTAAGTAATTGAAGTGTTGGTTATTGTTGATGTCATTAATTGATAGAATTTATTGATGAGCAAAAGAGACATTTTTCTTTTTTTAGTTAATGTGTACCAGTGGGTCTTAAAGAAAAAAATTATTGATTCAGAATAGAGGTTTCAGAGGAACAAGGGTATCTGTTAATATTTTACTTCATGTTAGCTTATCAAACACTAGGAAGGACAGACAGAGAATTAGCGAAAACAATATTTCTAGTAGATTTTTTTTTTATTTTACTTGGTTGTGTCCTGCATTTCAAAATTGACCTATTCTTAATATTTATTGAATAAATTGGTGACTTATTTAACAAAAAAATGTAACTGACAACCATCCGAATCTTACATTGTAGATGGTGAAGGGGATTAGTTTACCTGTAAATTCTCCTCCATTTGACATCCATTTATAGGCAATATTCTCTCCAACAATGTCATCTTTCCATTTGCAGTCACTGTGCTTGAGTGTTCGGATAGAAGCAAGATGTTCAGCCCATTTCTGTGCCAGTTTGTTTAGTTCATCATTTAATTTCAGTGCTGCTACTTTGTGTTTGGCACGGTACACATTATGAGCTTTCTTGCAGTCCTCTCTCATTTGCTGCAAAATCTTGTGAAAACCTGACTCATCTGAAGTTTTTTCAGAAGCATCATTTTTTTCTTTTTCTGGTTCTTTCACTTCAACGTGTTCCTTCTTACAAAGGTCGAATTCTTTCTCTTTTGAGCGAATGCAACCCATATTAGTGGTGTAAGGTTTTCCACTGAAGAAAGTTCTCTTTTTCGGTACAGCTTCTGTACGGATTTCTTGACGTGATTCACTTGGTGGCGATTTGAATTTGTAGAAAAAATTCAACTGAAAATAAAATAGAATAAACTTCATATGCGACAAATCCAGTATTTCATTCATTGTAGTAATCATTTTTCTTAAATGTAAGATCTGTAAAATGTATTCATTAACTTTTGTGATCTGACATTTGCATAATCTTTTAGTATTTATATATTAAGGAGATCATAAGAACTTCATGAAGCACCACTTTTTACATCCAACTTGGCGGGGTGGGGGGGGATTAGGATGAGATAATGTTTTCACAGAGGGAAAAAAAATTAACAGTTGACATCAACATTTTCTTTAATTTTTTCCTCATTAGAATCAAAAGGATTCATCAGATTATTTTGCACTTAACATTCCAGATTTCTTTAATAACCAAATGCAGTCATGTAAATAAGATTTTTAGGTAGGTACCTCCACTCATTTTTAATACCTAAATTTAAATTGAACTTTTAAAAATAAAGTTTTCTTGAAGCTTTAATTGAAAGCCAAGAGATTAAATTTACTGATTCCAATAAACAAAATACTCTGGTGTATTTCAAACCGAAATTATATTGACTGGAATCTAAGCTTTTTCTGATCAAAAATGCTTAGGGGCCAAACATGACATTATAGTATGTAGCTTAATCATATGTTTTGTTTTTAACTCCATAGTAAAATTAAGAATTTAACATATTTTCAGCAATTCTATATATTTTATAGAATTTTAATTAGTTTAGCTTTATAGCCTTACATTTGAATATGCGTTCTGAATAGATAAAAATTAAAACTTTCTTTTTAAATAATATTACATTTTAATAACAAAGAATGAATTTAAAATAATAAAGATAACTAAATTTGTGAAATATTATGCTATTTATATTTTTTATATACATTTTTTATATTATTATTAAGTTATGAAGTTTATGAGATGGTAAAATGATCTAATTAAAATTTTATAGTACTTACATTTTAGTATTATATTTGATTACACTATTATGTCATTAAACTAACTATATATATATATATATATATATATATATAGTGTGTGTGTGTGTCTTTGAAGAGAAAAGACATTCAGGAATATTTTGTGTCCCTGAAAAAGGTGTTTGTGTTTCTTTCATTGCTGAGCTGCTTTTCTAGATACAGGTCCTGCATCACATAGTCAGCCCCAAATTTGTATTTGTCCAATTGATAGCTCTTGCAATTTATTGTGCAAAAAAAAAAAAAAATACAATTGTGGCACAAGGCCAAATATGGGGAGTGGGAAGAATTAACACGGTTGGTCATCACTATTTTATAACCCTGTCATTCTTTACAATTTGTACAGTCACCACAAGAACTCGTCCATTGACGATTAATCCACCATACACCAAAATACTCTATCCTTTCAGGGAGCTCTCAGCTACATCATAGATATAGGAAGTCCTATAAAATGGATATACAAAATTCATGATGTAACTGACATAATCATGGTTTACACCATCAATTGTCCAAATATGTTTTATAGTTTGCCCAACTATTTTGCCATTCAGTATTTCCTGTAGGCCTTCTGCTTGTTCTGGAAATTCATTTACCAAAGAAGAAATCAGCACGTCTGTGAGGGACTTATTTTTATTTTTGTAGATTATGGATCATTTCATTTTTCCTTTTTATCCTTCAATTGATTTCTTCTTTGCCAGCTGGATGTAGCCTCTTCTTCTGCCCAGTCCTCTGCCTGCTGTACATTAGTGCCAACTTCAAATAATCTTGGAACTGCTCAGCATCCAGATCATCAATAAATTTTCTGACCTTATTTCACTTTAACTTGATATCACTTATGCTGGAGACCTGAGCATTAGGTGCATGCTTCTTTCGTTCACAACTTTCAGCCAGTATGGCATGCTGCCTCACCAGTGTTAAAACTGATTGGCATGAAGACTTGACCATGGCGAAAGACTTTTCATACTGCCTGCTTAAAACTTCTGCAGTCCCTTTTAAACAGGCAGTCACTACTTTAATTTAAAAAAAAAAAAAAGTTCATTTCTGGGGGGAATCATTAAGGATTCTATTACATTCTTTGGTAAAGGACTTCTAAAGAAGTCCTTGTCGTAATGAAGGATATTATTGGGGATCTCAGATAGTACCTTCAGATTATCAATGACCCACTTGATGGTGTTTTTTGGTATTGATATTAGTGTAGAAGGTACTCATCCAAGGCCTCATGATCCCCAGTACCTGCATCTCCACAACAGCGTTGTCTTTAAATGGGAGCTGCAACTTGTTGATGGTTTCACTCTTGGTAGAAAGTCCGTTGACAAGTTTCTGGCAAGCATCAAAAATTGTTAAGTAAGTTGCACCAAAATGGAAAATTATATGTAACCAATTTCCTTGGAATCTAGGAATTTGGGACAATGGAAGCCCTTGTTGTTGATTGTTGCTCTACCAGAGAGAATTCATGGCCACTATAATTCGCCATGCTAGGCACTCACTCACATTGGCAGTTCTCATTGTGCATATCTCACATTCCCTCAGGACCTTACTCATCTTCAGTGAGACAAATTCCACTGGATGTAAATTGCACTGAAATTCTGATTACAGTGCTCCACTCTTAATTAAATTCACTGTTGCATAGTTGATGGGTGCCTGGTGTGTAAGGCAGCTTTTTATTTTTGGAATTATTTGCTGCAAACTGTCAACACTTTGCTAAAGAAGGCTCGCTCACTACTGGCCAAAGTTGTTGATGCAGTCAGTAATATGCCGCTTGTATTTTTGAGCACTTCTTCCTGGATGACATTCCAGTGACACAAGACGAGAGGTTAATGGTGTTGTCAACAGCACACAGTTGACATGTATTCCATCCTGTGTCATTGAATCAAATACTTTAGTGTAGTTCTCTGCACTTTTTACTGCATTGAATGCCTTTATGTCCAAGAAGCCAAACTCCCCCATCATTCTATATACAGTTGTAGAGTTGCTTTTCAGAAGACAGTGTTGTAACGACATATTTAATAAGTTCACTGATACGGGAAGCAGGAACCTCTTTATTAAACAATCATAATGCAGCTTCCTCACAATATTTGGGCTATTTTGCTGTTGCTTCTTCTGAAGGATACATAATTTTTTTTTTTTTTTTTTAGATTTTTAATAGTTACATTCTTTTGGGCCAATAGTTTTTCAAGTATAATTACTTTTGATGAATGCCAAGATGAAGTTGTAGCAAACGAAACTAGCAACAGAGAGGATCAAACTGGCAGCCAACATGATCACAGGAGAAATCTTTTTCAGATGCATTAAAAAGTACAGAAAATGCCTCAGTCAGGGATGCAGTAATAGCAGCAAGATGGGCCACCTGTTCGCATCTGCTTACAAATGCCACAAAATCTTTTCCCTTATGCCTGGATACAAAGATTGAATGCAATTTGACTAAATTTTTTGAAACTGTAGGGAAACCATTCTCGGCAATTTCCCTGTTGGCCCAATCTGCTATCTTCTAGTATGATTCATGTGTGGTGTGAAATCTATTAAAGATATGGCCACCCAGAATTGCATGTCCTCTTTCACTTGGTGCATTGGCTTAAAATTGCATCAGAGCTACCCATCTAAAAAAAAAAAAAAAATTTAAATTGCTGATTTTTAATGAAATCAAGACGTATCCACAAATGAATTTAATTATTTTAAAATTTTTCTTTAAGTTCTTAGCAAAGTTTTAAAAAATGTGTTACATAATTGTAAAAGGAGGAAAATTTGTAAAATTTAATTTTTTAATCTTAATAGTAAATAAACAATTACTATAACATTTAACATAAATAAATTCTACACACCCCTTTGGAGAAAATCCTTTCTAATTGTTTTTACCTTAGGTAATATAAATTTGAAGAGTTACCTACATTCACAATTCATTGGAAAAAAAATGAGAAAAGTAGGAATAAAACAATAAAACATAATTTCAATGGTAGGATTAGCAAAGGCTGTTGAAATCTAAACGCAAATTAAAATGAAAAAAAAAAAAAGGAAAGCTTTTCTATTTGTTTTTAACCTTAGATATGAGGTACCCATGAAGGGACCTCCACAATTTTCTGATACCTAAGGTTAAAAACAATTGGAAAAGCTTGCCTTTTTTTACTTTTTAGTTTTCAATTGAATTAAAGCAAAAGGTAATAGGAAAAGTACTTTTTTTCAGTTTGTGTTTAGATTTCAACAGCCTTTGCTAATCCTACCATTGAAATTAAACATTTTTATTTTGTTAAATTCCTACTTTCCTCATGGTTTGTTTTTTTTTTTAATTAATTGTGCATCATTCACAATTAATTGAAAAAATGAAGAAAGTAGGAATATTTCAATGGTAAAATTAACAAAGGCTCTTGAAATCAAAACAAATTGAAATAAAAAAATTATTAGCTTTTCCTAAATTGCCTTTTTCTTTCATTCAATTCAACTGAAAATTAAAAACTTAAAAAAAAGTAAGCTTTTCCAATTGTTTTTTAACCTTAGATATAAGAAATTTGTGGAGGTACCTACAATTAATTAGAAAAAAAAAAAAAAGAGGAACGTAGGAATTATTACAATAAAAAAATTTATAACTTCAATGCTAGGATTAACAAAAACGTTATTGAAATGTACAACAAAAACAAACCAAACACTGGTTATAAAAAATAGAAAAAGGAAAGCCTTTTCAATTTTTTTAAGGTACCTACATTTACAATTAATGTAAAAGATGATGAAACTAGGAAGAAAAAATAAAATTTACTTCAAATTTTGAAAGTGTGATTTGGGAAGCCTGTTGTTGAGTGATTCAGAAACATGTGGAAATGAAAAGAATTGGATATTACTTACAAATGTTTATATAGCTTTTTTTTCTGTAAAGGGGACAACCCTTGAATCACGTGACCTTTTAAAATATATGTCATGTACAGCCACCCGTACAAATAAAATACGTGTAATTAGCATACACACAAAAAATGTATTTTTAAAAATTGAATGGCTCGATTAATTGTATTAAGTAAATATAGTCTTCACGTATTAACTTAACAACCTAGCGTTAACGATGGAGGAGGAAATTTTAAGATTTTTCAAACTTTATAAAATGCAAACAATTCTTTTAATAATTCATTATGCATCAATTTTTTTTCTCTTCAGACTATGATATCAGTCAATTAAGTGCCATACATGATACACGCTTGGGCGATCATGTCTCGAAAGAGACATGACTGACTGGGCAGTAGGTTGCCATTGATTTCTGCGCTAGATTGGTTGCCGACCAAGGCTATAGAACCCAATCTGTCCTTTTATTTAACCCATAACTGGAAGGAAGAGACAGATTAATACCTTTCCCAAGGGTATTTGCGCGTAAGTGAATGCAATGAATTCTACTGGAATTTGAACTCGGCTCCCCGATTTCTCGTTCCGAGCCGATATCCACTGTACCACAACGCACATCCGACTATGATATACTTAATATATATTGTTTATAAAACCAATTAAAAGTTTATCTCAATAAAAAATGGCATAGTTTTATTGCATTTTTTTGTTTTCATAATTTGGAGCAGGTTTTCTGAAAAAGGGGTCATTTAAAACAGTTGCTTCACAAAACATTTCCCCCAATGACTCCTGAATTTAATATTAAGTATATGGGCGAACTCTCGCGAATTTCTTGACATTTCAAGAATTTAATTTGTGTAAAAATAAAAAGTAAAAATTAACAAAATTTTCTAAAAATAATTATTTAAAAATGAAATAAAAAAAATCAGTCATTTGCAAATAAGTCCTGAAACGTTAATCAAAATCTGGCCATTATTTGATTTTTGCTAGAATTTCCAAATGATTTTCACCGGCAAAAAAAGTGACTTGCGTAACATTTTACGTTTACCATAATAAATCCTTGTAACTGTCAGGAACGAACGAAAGAAAGATTTAACAAAATGTCAAACCTGTTACAAATAATTTAAAAAAAAAAGAAAAACAATTGAAAAATACTTTGATTTATCCTCTTAATAATAAACATTTTGCCGATAAAACTGTTTTTATTTAGTTTGGAGCCTTTTTATTTCATACTCTTGGCTGTTTTTTTTTTTTTTAGCGATTTGGTGAAGGTCTCTAGTCTGAATGGTTATCACCGTATCACGGAAACAAGAAAACACCAACATTTTGAATAATCAATCTAAATGGAATATTACCTTAACCTTGTGAAAGAACGAAGGCGTGACCAGAAACGTGCTGATAGAGGTTTGTTTAAAAGATTTAAGCTGTCGATTAAAAATATGCGAATTCAAAAGAAGTCTGCATAATAATAATTTCGAGTTTTAACATTAAAAATTATATTAGTTTAAAACGATTATTACTGAGTAGTTCAGAGCCGTAACCAAATTGTTTGGCTAGCCTAAGTGTAAGTCCTGTTCAGTGCTTCTGACGTTTATCGTTAAAAAAATAACTGAATACACCCGTTGATAATGTTGCTATTGTTTACAAGTATCTGAAGCAACAGCCCTAGTTTCACAAACTAAAGCTTGACTTATTTCAACAATAACTTCAGCAGCAGTAGACGCTAAAGCGATATTGTTTTTCTGAAAGGAGACCAGGCTCAGGGAAATGCTTAGAAACGGTAGGGCTTTGTCAAAAAAAAAGTATGTATATATATATGTATATATATATGTGTATATATATATATATATATATATATAAAACAAAAAAAAAACTAATGGTTCGAAAGATCGGATAGTTCGTTAGAATTCATAAAAATATGAACTTTAAAAAAGAATTTCGAACAATCTGAAATGCTAGAAACAGTGAGGTGTCTATTGTATGTAGAGCTTGAAAAGGACGAGTTCAGGACTGCATTTCTTAAGGACATCATCTACTTAAGTATAACAATATTTTGGAGCGGATCGAAGATAATTAATGATTATTAATTAATTATTAACTATAACTGGAAAATCTAATTGCTATTATAGATCATAAGAGAAATTTTCTTTATTCTCCGAATATGAGCAAAGGAAAACGGAAATGGTTAATTTTATTAACTATAACTGGAAAATCTTCTAGTTGCTATTGTAGGTAAAGGGGAGAACGCACTAAAAGACATTTATCTTTATTCTCCGAATAGGAGCGAAGAAAAAGAAAAACGAAAGATATCAGATGGTATTTTTCGGTTGTTATTTTAAACCAGAGAAAGAAGAAGAGGAAGAAAAGAAAAAATGGATTTGTTTAATGTCAAAGTCGATTTCGGCCCACCCAAGAAAGCTAACAATTGTCATTCTCAACCTAAAGAAAGAGATAAATTCAATTGTTATTTTTTTGCCGGGCAATTGTAAAAGCCGAAAAAGAAATTTCACTTTTATTAATAATCATTGTATCCAGTTGTCCTGTTAGCGTGAATTGTGAAAAGAATTAAGATAACACTGTTCCCGAAATAATTTAGAAACAGAAACATTTTCACTGACATCAGGGTAAGACTAGATAACAAAATATCCCTGTCGCTTGAAAATATAGGTGACTCAGAAAATGGATACTAAAAACACAGGTGCGGAGAAATTATTATCTGGGTAACAATGTCAACAGAATCGTGTCAGCTTGTTTTAGACTTATAATGAACTTCGAACTCTGTTCGGAGCAGCGAGCTGCAGCCAGCCAGATTTCTCGTTATTACTTAGGAGAATAATTCGATTTACTTAAGAAACGTCTATTCCGTTACCAGTTTGATAGAAGCAGGGATTGGGAATTATTCAAGAAACTACTGTGTATAATCTGTATATAAAGACATTATTTCATAACACTTTTTTTTTTGTGCTATATTTCTTTCTTTTATTAATTGTGTGCACGCTTCCCGGTTTGGATTAGCTAGGCAGAGAGACAGCTGGTGGAGAACTCACGTGACTACCTTGTGATTAATCAACACAACGTTGGACAAGGGAGAACACCGTGACAGAGTCAATCTAGGACCAGCTATCTGGATCGAAACCAACAGCGACCAGACGGGCAGTGGCATAAAGGTGTTTTGTGGGGATTACGTTTGGAGTTGATAGCGGAAACCATAGACGGAGTTCTAGAAACGGTTCTCAGGGGAAGGTCTGGCAAAGATATTTCAGATGAGTCAAGAGTATAACTTGAGATTTTATGGGCAAAATATTATGTTTTATCAGCAGAGAATTTATTGAAGAGAGGAGGATTTGAGGTAATATGCTTATTCGACACACTCTTACGAGATCCAAACTTGTGAGCGAACATACGGCTCCTCTCTTCATCAACGACTAAGCTTCATTGAGGACGAGTTTGCAAATATTACGTGCAGACACAAAGAAGAGTATCTTGTGATAAAAACTATCATGTTGGTATAACAAGAAAAAGTAATTTCAGTGGACTACGGCGGCTGAACAAGTAGGCGTGAACCAAAGTAATTATGTTTAATTTTATAGTATTTACCAGATAGCACAAAAGACTCGATGCCCGCTTTCACTCAAGAAGAAACCTCAAAGGAACAAGGAGAATCCATCGGAAGATTAAAGATTTCATCCCAAAGGGATGGGCGAAGAAAATTGCGAACTCCCAATCGGTACGCTGGTAACAAAAAATATTGCTAATAGGGGGACCGTGAATAGACGAGTCAAAAGAAATAGACACTACAGCATGACAAAAATTGTCATGATGACAGTTGCAATGCACAAGAGTCTAGAGAGAAGGTAAGGAACAAATAAGTAGTGAGAGACACGTTGGTCACGTAGGCAAACCAGTAGGGAAGTTTATTTGACTGAAAGATTGAGGAACTGAAAAAATACTGGCAACATCAGAATGATTAAGCGAATTGATCAGAGAAAAACATCTATAAGTGTGATCAAAGTGTTCAGCCCCCTTTGCTATCAGTCGGGGTGCAGCAAGTAGAAAAGTAGATGCCCTGAAAATGAATAAACGCAGCTTCCAATCAGTCATATCGCCATAAAGTTAAGACAGTTAACGCCTGTCTTAACGCTTCGGAAGATAAAACCGGAAACGAAGGATAAACCTCTACTGCTATTCGCTGCTATTATATTTAATATTGCACTACACGGTACAGTTACTTAATGAAATAAATGTAAATATCAGAGCTGCATTCTTTTTCAGTAATTTTTCCAGAAGGCGCAATAACTTCTCTTTTAAGAGGTTTTCCGTTTTGGGAATAAAGAAATATTTTCGGATGTTAGAAGGCCATCTTCATTGGATATATGAGATTTGACGAATGCCGTTATGAGAGAACGCTTGTCAAAATTCTTTTAATGTTTAAAAATATTGGCAGGGTTTATCATTTCTATCAGAGTGCATATTATTTAATTTTTGTTTTACAGTAAATTTCATCCTGTAAAAGAGTCAGGGGACACTGGAGATGGAGGGTTACGTCAAGCGGTAGTTTATATAGATAAGAGAAGATAACATCTTTAAGTATAGAGTTAATGTTAAGATGGTAGTGATTGGGGAAACATTCACTATGGAATCTGTTCAAAAGAATAGTGGTTTGCGACTAGAAACTGTTTAAGTAAAACAATTCTCGTCGATGGAATATGGATAGAGTGTGGGTGGTTTGTAAGTGACTTGAAGGGTAGACATGGCGAAACCAAGGAATATAATTTGTCCGAGCACTTTCCATAGAAGTATCTGTAACACCGTATCCTGCCCCCCCCCCCCCCGCGCAAGATCGGCCGTTGGTCCTGTATGGTCCAATATTACAGGTTAGTCCTGAGCCTGCGGTTCCAAATGTTTCATGCCACCCGCCAGCTAGATTGTGATTTTTGATTCTGGAGAGCAGTTATCAGATCGCAGAAATTCGAAGCTCTCCGTTGGTCCACCTGCAAGTTCGTGGGGTGAGAATCGGATTAACAGAATAATAAATATAACCAAGTCGATTCGATTTTGGGAAGACAAAAGTTTTTATGTATAAATACAAAAAAAAAAAAAAATCCTTGTTGCAAAAGTTGAATGTCTCTTGTATATGAACTATAACCAAACAGAACAAAATATTTCAAATAATTTCTGTAAAGAAGACATGTGGCTTTTGTTTTAACCCTTTTTGGTTTGTTCTTAGTGCAACCACTCCAACCATTGACATTCCCGTTCTCAGTAGTAGTAGTAGTAGTAGTAATAGTAGTAGTAGTAACGGTATTTAGATATTAGCGGAAATAATTTACTTCCTCGGTCTTCGTATCAGCAACACACACAGCGGACGTTATCTTTCAATTTCTGACGTCACTCAACTCAGACTGCATTCGAAGATAGTCAAAACCCCAACACCTCATCTGGCAGACCGCTACCAACACATTTTCGGTACCAAGTGCCTCCTCGGCAGCCCATTAACAACTCCATCTAACAACTTAAGATCTACCTTTTTATTGAGACTCGTGACAGGCATTTTTATTATTTATCCATCTTGCTCTTAACATTGTTCATAAACGAATTTTCACCAACCTGATTTGAATCTAAAAATCTTAAAGAGGACACTTTACTCTTTATCCATTGGCCATCTTAGATTTCATATATCATTGTTCTAGATTCTTTCCTATTAATAGTTATGGTGTTCTTTTTGTAAACTACAGAGATCTTGATTTTAAAAAAAAGTTCTAGATCAAAACATCGTTAATTTTAAGCTCGATTCTTACAGTGTCAAAATCCATTTCTCTTCCAAAGTTCCAAATTATTACAGTTCCATTCTTCTTCTGTGTGCCCTGTCCCTTCAGAACGTAGGCGATCATGGCTTTCCACGTCTCCCTATCCCTGGTGGCTCTTAGTACACCTTCTCCTGTTACACCATGCAATCCTCGTTCCATCATCTACCTGATTAGGTCCTTCAAATATGTTATCCGTTGCTTTCCCCTGTCTCTTTTCCTCTGTATCTGACCTGTTAGTATCAGGTTCTCCAAGCCTTCCTTTCTCATTGCATGTCTCAAGAACTGTCTTTCTGATGCTCAGTATTAATTACCTTTTTGTTTCCATCATTTCTAGGACCTCATCATTGCTCACATGCTCGATCCATGATATTCGCAGCATCCTTCTGTGGAACCACATTTCAGGTGCTTCAAGGTTTTCCTTCATCTTTGATGATATTGTCCAGCATTCACTGCCATATTGAAGAACTGACAACACGTAGCAATCCAATACTCTCTTCCTTGTTTCTAGCGAAATTATCCTGTTTCTTAATACTTTACTCAACTTCTGGAATGCTTCCTTAGCCATGCCAGTTCGCCTTCGGATCTCTGTGTCGCACTTTCCGTCTTCTCTTATAACACTTCCCAGGTATTTAAATTTTTGTACCTGCTTGATTCTAGTATCCCCGACTTATATTTGGCATATTGGGCTGCCCCTTTGCACCGATGACCATGCATTCGGTTTTCTTGCAGTTTATTCGTAGTTCTTTCTTATCACACTCTTCAGCTACTTTCTGTAAGAGGTCTTGTAATTTCCTTTCTGTGTCTGCTATCAGCACTGTATCATCTGCGTACCTTAGATTGTTTAAATTGTGTCCTCCGATGACAAATCCAGGCATATCTTCTAGGGTCCTCAAAATATTCTCTCTGTACAAGTTGAACAGAGCCGGAAAAAAGACACATCCTTGTCTTACGTCCCTTTCTATCTTTGTATATCTGCTGAATTCATTACCTGTCCGTATACAAGCGGTTTGCTGCTAGTAAAGATTCATGATTACTCTTAAGTCTTTCCAAAATATGTCAAGACTGCTGAGCATCTCCATCAATTCTTTGTGGCGTATTTTGTCAAACGCCTTCGCATAATCGATAAAGCACAGGTATAACAGTTCCATTAGTAATCTGATATTCTTTGTAGACTTACAAAAAGATTGTATTTCTAAATTAACCTACTCTACATTAACATTTCAAAGTCTTTACAGCATATCAACATCTTGACCACTTGGTGTTTTCTGTTTTACGGCACATCTCTATTATTATTATTATTATTATTTTAGGGGGAGAAATCGCCCCCTGCTACATAACGATAGATCAGCGAGAGACTCGCCATACCCCACTTGTGAGTGAGAGTTTGGAGGGTGGAGAATAATTCTTTTCCAACAAGGATTCGGAGACCCTTTTAAACTATCAAGAGCGAGGACTGGACAGTTTCTGCCCAAATACGTCAACAGTAATGGCCTTTGCTTTTAGATGGATTCATTGAATCATTACAAAATCATTTCGCAGAGTGAACATTACGGCCCTTAGAGAAGATCGAACTCGTGCTGTTGACTTTCATGCATAAGAAAGTTTAAAAGGTAAACTAATGTATGATAACAAGTTTAAAGTATCTGCCAATAGAGTGGGACTTTCGTTGGTTAAATTTAAAAGAAAAAGCTCATCTATCCTAAAATAATGTACCTAATTTTCTTAAAATCTGGTTTGTCGTATTGTTGTTGAGTCATCTCCAAACATGAATCTAATAAGTGCAACTTAAAATAGAAGAATCCAATATTTTAACCACGGACGAGATTTCAGTCATAACGATGAAAAAAAAAATGTAAGAAGCCCAGTATCGTAAACGAAGGAATGTCACTTGGGACTGTGTGTACTGTCTTCGTTCGTAGCTGTTACAAAAGCTGACTCGATGTAATTCATTGATTTTTATTACTACGTGGACCGTCTACTATATTTCAATAAAATCTTTCCATTTCATGTCAGTGGAAAACGTTAGTCCGACGAAGGCACAATGAGTCACTCTCCTGAAGGTTAGCGTCAGCCATAATAGTGGAAGATAAAATTGGTTCAGTCAGATGATTAAAAGAAAGCAGTTTCATTTTCGAGACGTTAAAATTAAGAGGTCATTCCTTGTCTAAATTAACACCAGATTGTAGGTCATTTTTGTGATCAGCTATCAATTTGACAATACAGAATCGATCAGATTTACTTTTAAGATAAGAAGTGTAAATAGTTCTGTCACCCTGGAATCGATTTTCAATATCGCATCGATGGCTGCCTTTTCAAAATAGCATGCCTTCGGTCCAAGACTCGAACAACATACACACAAGTCACAAAGCTCCAATACTCCGATGACAACTGCAACCTGTCCCATGAACTCTAAGACCTCCATAACTCAGTGCGAAACTTCTACAGAGTGTACATGCACTACAGACTCACCATCGCCGTTGCAAAAACCAAGGCCCTGTTTCAACCACGACCCGGACTTCAACCACCACCAAGAATCAAAATCACTGTCAAAATCAACCGAATCTGGCGAATGTTGAACAATTTCGATAACTTAGTAGCGTATTAACATCAAATGTACCCGCTGAAAAACGTTGATAACCTAATAGTGTTGACGTAGAGAAGAGAAAGCCATATTTCTGATCTGAAACAAGACTCAACCAGGTGAAATGTTCTAATTAACTCTGAAATAGTTAAGTATGTTCTATTTAATTCTTTACCAAAAGAGGCAAGAGAATAGCAGGCCGATAGTTAGAAAGATTAGACGATTCGCTTGAGTTCCTAAAGAGTGGAATTATAGAAGATTTCAGGAAAGCAATTTTCAGCATTTTGGCGAGCATGACTCTCCATAACTTCCTGTAATTGTCGCTGCATGTAACTTTTTGTTCTTTTTTTACTTGTTCTGCTATTCATTCAGCCAAACTCATTAAGTAAGCTTACTTGCTATTCTTCCTTTGAGTGTTAAATTCTCCAAGCCTTCTTCCTTCATTATATGTTCGAGAAATTTCAGCCGACACTGTTCTTCTGCTTAAACTTTCATCATTACTAATGTCCATTAGAGTAATGGAAGTCAGTGCAGGTTATGAATATATTTGGAATAGATAACGGTTAGCACTCTACTTGAAGAGATTATGTGTGTAATGAGCGGGGAAGAATCCTCTCTTGAATATAGTCCATGAAATATAGCTGTTCGAATGGAACTTCCTCTTTACAAATGGAATACAAAGGGAGTGAGGATGATTCGACCTTGCATACGTGACATGGCAGGTCTTGTTGTAAAAGGTCTGTGAACTAAAGAATGCATCTCGTTTGAACATTTGCCATGTGAGAAAAGGACTGTACAGTGAAAAGTAATTAATCATCCACAAAGTTGCGAAAACACTTTTGAACTCTCAAGGCTGATAAGTAAAGATTGGGCAATTCCAGCCCAGACATGATCACAAGATTCGACTCTTGTAAGGATAATGTAGATTGCAGGTAGAGACAGGGACGTTTTTTCAGCATCTTTAGCGACAATTTCTGCTTTAAGTCCGAGGTGAGTCCCAATAAATATTCAAGTTAACGAGCCTCATTGTAAAATAAATTGGAAAACAATCAAGTGATTCTTTAGTAATGTAATGCATGTTACAAGCCAATTTCCCTCCCATTGAGCTGTGGGAGAGAGGTTAGAAGAGATATCAGCTGCCAGGCTCTGATTGTTTCAACTTTTGGAGGTACATTATATACTGTGGCATCATCTGCATAGATATTTATGAATGTTCTCAGAATCTTCCTGAGCAGATCATTAACAAAACAGAAAGAAGGTATGTAGCAGAATGGAGGATGAGATTTAGAGAATTGACCATTAATGATGAACTCTATAGATAGGAGAACTTGATAATTGAGAAATGTCATCGCTTAATGTTTGCGTAGCAACGTTCTGTGATATATTTATTAAAAGCCTTTGTTATATCTAAGGTGATGACTCTTATGATGAATTGTCTCAATATTTTGAGTCAAGTGAACATTCATTGATGACCCCGAGAAGAATGAGCCCCTATGACTAGTTTACCTGACTGGTTGATAAATCGTTCCATGAAAGAAAATATTTAGTGATGCCAGTCAGTTGATGATGTAGAGATTGTAAATTTTATTAATCTGCACTGGCCAATCATTGTATTCTACAATGAATGTCAGATTTAAATCCAAGTTAAATAAGATTTTGAAAATATTTTCTTTCATGAAACTTCCTGATATAGTATAGAAGAGATAGTTTCAAATTTGTAGCTTGTCACCAAGTCTTAGATTCACTCTTGCTCAACCACACCCACTTGACTCTGTATTAGAAAAATGAAAGTTCATTATATCTATTATTCAAGAGATTTCTTTCTATCAAATGTTTCCTTTCTCATCTTTGACGAACCTTCGAAACCTTTGTTCTGAACAAAACGCCATAAAATATTACGGAGTAATGATTAATTAGTTAGTTTGGCTGACTATTGCGTTCGATACTCACTGAATGCACGATACTTATGACAAAATCAATATATATTGAAATATATGAAATAGTAATAAAAACGAAGAATTTTATTTTCCCATAGTGCATAAAGCGACCAAAAAGGGTTTCCGGTCACGTGGGAATTATATGACGCCGCTTCCTGTAAGGAGATAATTGTTCTCTTCTTACTTCCTAACCACTGAGTTCGGACGCTTTTGGTAGCCGTCCCAACAAGATTGTCTCCAAGTCAGCAATTTTCTTTTTCAACACGTGCGAAAAAAAATCCCTAATATCCACTACAATCACAGCTATGATCGATCTTCAAGCGAGTGTTGCTCGCTTGAAGATCATAAAGTCACTTTAATATAATTTACCAACGGAAAATACAGCTAACGACCACATATAAATAAAATAACAAAAACACAATTGACAAACTCAACCAATTCCGATTTTATATATATATATATATATATATATATATATATATATATATATATATAAGCAAAACAAAAAAAAAAGACTGTGCAAAAAATAACGTGTGTTAAAAAAACGTTACTTTAACACTTGTGTTTAAACATAAAAAATATCATAAAACGGACATTTTTTTAAAAACTAGCACAAAATGAATGAAAAGGACACAGCAATGATCGGTATCAAAATATCAGCGTTTATGGAGACGGCCGCTGCTGGTTGAATTGTTGTTATTGAGGCACAGTTATTTATACGTACGGAAAATAACAAGCATTGAAACAAAGTTTGCAATGTGCTCTCGGTCCAACTACCTGAACTGGTAACCAAATTCCAGGCGTCTATTTTAACAAAAGAAAGAAGAAAAAGTATATGAGGACCTGAAAGAAGCAATCATCAAAAGTTACGAAAAAAAAAACAAAAACGCAAAAACAAAACCGGAACTTTTTCAAAATTGATAAATGACAAACAAGGATGAAAGTCAGGTCCTCTCACTAGCTGAGAGAATTAATGGCAACAACCGACAAAATAGGAGAAAAAACTATGGTTTCCACAATAACACCAGTCGTAGCCGCTGTTAAGCACTTGACATTAAATGAACTTGGTACCTTAACTGATAAACTTTTGCCATTGATGAAGACAGATATATTTGAAAAACACCGCATCTGATTCCTACAAAAAGAGAAACTCGAAGAACAACACTGAAATGCATAGAGTATTTCCGTTTTATGAAAACCGGAGACACCAAATATGCCAGGAACATCTATTTTGGTAAAAAAAAAAAAAAAAAAATCCAAAACATCCCCACCATGGTACCAGTGGCCAAAATAAAGCAGTCTATAAAATACAAGCAAATTCCAGATGAACCTCACCAGCTACATAACCTACGCCGAATGAAGGGTCTGGTTCGGAAAAACTTTTTGCAACCAGTGATTCGCCACTTTTTGAGGTTGCAACCCGGATTAGAAAAACAGTGATGAATTTCCTGATACTAGTGCTTCAGTAACGATACTACCAATCAAATATGCTAACAGACTTTGCATAAACCCGACACCAGTCTGCCTATTTTCAGCCAATTGATAAGATATCCAATGTTATGGAGAAGTGTCTGTTGAAAGATATTCCAGCACTTCGCCGCTCGTATTGATGAACAGTTGTGATGGCTGACATTGTCAATCTACTATGGGAGGCTGACTTTCTGGGACACTATAGATTGCTAGTGAACTGTAAAGATGGAAGACTGGTGGACCCCAAAAAACAAATACTACTTACAGGGTAAGCACGTTGAAGGACCTATACATGAAATATCAATTAATGACTGATATTTTCCAGAAATTGTACATCCCTTATTTCGAGACCTACCAACACTACTTACATAAAAAATGAAGGCACCTACTCCAGCGCTGTCAAAAATGCCACAGATACCTTTCAAAGATTTATGGATAATATATTTCTGTAGGTCAACTGTGCTCTTTCGTCGAAGTATTTATAGATTGTGGTACTAAATTCTAGATTTCTTCAAAACAGAAGAACAACATTACAAGGATTTTAAAGAAAGGTTCTAGGGATTATACAAGAAAATAATCTAAAATGTCACTGGAAAAGTACCAGTTTTTCAAGAAGGAACTTGAATTTCTGGGTCATCACATTAGTCCAGAAGGCTTAACAACACAAAAGAGAAAAATTAAGAAATAAATGAATGCCTAAAAGCAACTGATACAAAATCACTTCTGCGTTTCCTGCGAATGGTCAACTTTCATAGAAAACTTGTTCTACGAGCAAAAGACTTTCTTCCACGACTCACTGAGCTGATGAAGAAGCAGCATCAGGGCAAAATCAAATAGTTTGATGATGCTGAAAAAGAAGCAGTTACAAATATTAAAAATGTCCTGGGAAACCTCACTGCACTTCCTTATACCGACTTCGATATAACTCATTATCATCTATTGTCGGATCGTTCTAACTATGCTGTAGGTGTAGCGTTACATCAGACAACTGACAACAGACCTGCTCCTATAGGGTTTTCTCTAAGAAACTCCCTGAAAAGTAAAAAAAAACAGTAGTCTACATTTGACCGGGAGTTACTGGCAGTTTACTGGTAGTTTTGCAATTCAAATCCCAAATTTAAGGTAGACATGTTACGTTGTTCACTGACCATAATGCACACGTATTAGCTTTTCATAAAACAACACCGATGAAATCAGATAAACAACAAAGACACCTGAATATGTAACTGATATTCTATATATTCGTGGGGAAGAAAACATTGTTGCAGAATGGCTCTGCAGTGATAGTCGAACTTATCAGCCTTCGTTGAGCAGCAAGAGTGTTACACAGTAATAAAAGCAGATAGTGTAAGCCTTCAGCTTGTCTCTATTGGCAACAAAACTATTTTATGTGACATTTCCACACCCTACCTAAGACTATTCCCCAAGCATCGCACAGGGAGATATATGATTCTTTCCATAGTATGTCAAATCCAGAACCCACAGCAAAACTAATCAACTTCCGATATTTTTAGCCTGACATGGATAAGAACATACACTCATGGACAGAGCCGTCTTAACAACTTTATGGGACCCTTGGGCGAACCAGTATGCTCTGGCCCCTACGACAACCACAGTAATATAAAGTAAATGGTCGATAATATTAAACATATTTATTTTATTGGAACAAACTAAACTGGTGTTAAAACATTAAAAACATGCTGTACAACAGAAACCAATCAACATGATAAGCACTTGAACAATAAACAAGACTTGAAAAACGCAGTAATACTCTACGCAAATTACATGACACACAATGAATTATTACGAATTTCTTATTCTAACAAGCATTTGAGGCATTTATTTTCAGAGAATTGCTTTATTGACTTGAAGTCAATGATCTTCGAGAATAAGATATCATTTTTTATGCACACAAGTGAAATCCAGTTCAAACGATGCTGCTCCATTGTGCTACGAAGTAGATTTTTTATAAATTTTAATCTTGAAAAAATTTTCTTGTACAGCTGTTAACTATCATGCACATGAACATCCTAAGTGCAATTTTAACATCTTGAAATCCAGATTTCAAATTGTGTGAAATTCTTTTTCTGTTCAGTGCAAGGAGAGTTTCACAATTTTTCATCAAGAGATATGTAGTGCTTGAAATTCTTTAAATCATTTTAAAGGTCATAATTCAGGTCTTTGTGATGCCTATTTGCCAGATAGTCACGTTTTTTCTATAGTGCATCAGAAGCAATGGTTTTCTATTCATCGAAGAAAGACAACAGATTCTCAGTTTACGAATAAACCCCTGCGTGTTTTGTCAGTTCAAAGATTAGAATTTTAAAATGAAATTTGTTATTCTATTATGACATATTTTCATCAATCGAAATACGCGTGGCTTGTTGCAATTTCTATTTTTAGTGTTTCTTAAAAAGGGGCTTCTTTAACACAAGTCATTTAACATACACAGATTAGCATGGGGGCCCCTATGTTTGTGGGGGTCACCGGCAAGGAGTGCCCATCTAGCCCGCTCTGTTCATAGACCAAAGAGTGTCAATATTGACATTGTAGGGCCATTACCACCAATCACAACAGCATATACCTATATGACTCGCGTGTATTTCTATACATTTCACCTACATTCGCATTCATGCATTTACATACATACTCATATTGTGTATTACACCTACGCAATACTTCTGTCTCGCGTGTTTTTAATTCTCGAAACACATGGCTTTCACAGGATATTTCTTCGCTTTCCCGCTCTTTTGCGAGTATTATATAAGCAGGAACACACGTGTTAAAAGCCATTTGGGCTTCCGCTTTTGACCGGCGAAGCGGAAGTTATGTGCAGCAAAACCCCAACTTAAGCTTAACCAATGCTATCCAATATGACAGAGGAACTTTCGTCTCAAACACACATCGTGCTAATTGCAGGTAGCAGTTAGTTGCTAGTTTATTTCGAACACACACATGCATGTTCTCACACAAATTCTAATTCAAGAAACTATTTCTCAACGAACATTTTAATACGTTCAACATGACTTTCTCTTCTTTCATTGATGTAAGGGAAACAACTTGCTTCATTGTTGCAGGCTTAATCTACTCTATGTATTCTATTGTTAATAATAGATGTTCATTGTTGTTTACTCAAGTGTCTTTGTCGTATTTCAAATGCCAATTACACGAGAAACGAATAAATAATCGTAAATACGTTTGCGGATACCCCGGTATCCGCAACATACCCATCGTCAGCAAGATACTTTCTAACATTCATAGACAAAGCTACCCGATGAATTGAGGCTACACCTATGCAAGACATTAAAGCTACAACAGTGGCAATGTTGTTTCTAAATGTGTTGGTATCTCGGTTTCGAGTTCTCCTGTATGTTGTAACCGATAGAGGAAGTCAGTCCACAGACTAAGAACCACGTCATACCATCCACAATAGAAAGGAGTAATTGAAAGGCAACTCAAGACAATTAAAATTGTCATTTGCTTTGCCAGTAGTGTTACCTGGTTTATGAAAGCTACCAACAGACCAAAGTTAAAACTCACAAACTGTTTAAATGAGAGGGTCTTCACAGTTACTACACAAGCCTCTGGTTGAGAAGGATTATATGGAGTTTACTAATGGAAATGTTAAGCAATTAGCATTACTCCAAAGCCTTTAATTCCCCAAGAACTTAAATGAACACATGCGTGTTTACGGGTCGGCAGGGTGAGGCGCCTTTTAGGATCCCCCTTACGCTGGACCGTTTAAAGTCATAGAGAAACATGAAAGTATTTTGTTATTGCGCTCCATTTTGGAAATCATCAAAATGTATCCTTGGATAGAGTGAAGCCTGTAGCACAGTCAAAAATACCTCTGTCTGATCCCAAATCAAAGGGAATGGCAACAACTGATAATGACGCACCCACAGATGAACTATCAGCTGATAAAAACATCCCAAAATTAGAACAATCTCAAAATCAACCTAGAAGCACACACTCAGGAAGAAGGGTAACATTTTCTAAAAAAAAAAAAAAAAAAAAAAAGATTTTATTTCTCGCAAATGATATATTTATACAGTTCTGCTTTTGGTTAGGGGATGCATTGTGGGAGAATGAAATTAAAAATAAATAATTTAATTTTCCCATAATGTAAAAGGAAATCAAATAAGGTTTCCGAACACATGAGAATTTTATGACTTCACTTCCAGAAAGAAGATGATCGTTCTCTTCGAACTTTTCAAAAGAGAGATTCGGTCATCCTCACTCAATGTTAGGCTGACTTGAAGTCGACCATTATCTTTAGCTTCACATCTTTCTACCCACGTGTGTCAAACATTGGTCATTCATTTTCTACTCTAGTCTTCGTTTTGTTTATTGCGGTCCACCGGCATAAATTTCTGTTAGTGGCAAGAAGTCAAATACAACCCTCCACAGACGCTCAGGTGATGAAACATGTCCCGATTTAGGAAGCTTTTGGATGTTCAGTTATCCTCCATTTTCAAAATATGCTATTACATTAAATTTAGTCTGAGTAACTCATAAAAAATAGTATACATTCACATAATAATTTACTTTTCAAATTAGCAACGAATACAGAATTTTCACAAAATCATTGAATCATTGAATTTGATTTGTTAAAAATAAACCTCACAAAAACGTCGAATAAATTAAAGATAAATTAAAATATTTGAATTGACAATTACAAGAAAATGAAGAAATTAAAATATTGTTTTAAAATTGGAGCCAAAAATCGTCGTGATGAGTTTTATTAAACAAAGATGTTTTGTAAAGCAGACGGTCATCTATTTTGTTCACAAGAATAGCAGAATGAAAGAAAAATTTCAAGGAGCTTAAATACGTATTAAATGCACTGTGAAAATAAATTTGTCGAGTGGAGGAATGTGCTAGTCTCTAAAAAGAACAATGAATCAGTTTAATAAGCTCAAAAAATGTATTTTAATTTAAATCTATTTTCAGTGACAGAGGGAGCTGAGTATGTCCTACTGAGGCTACCGGTCAACTTCTTTTAATACACTGTTTGGTTTAGGAATCTACGGAAGGCCGGAAACGCTATTAGTCTACCGTATTTTTTTTTGTTAGAAAGATATTATCTAAAGTTAAATAAATAAATGAAACAACTTGCAAGACACTTCATCATGGAGCAATGGTTAGTAGACTAATCTTTTTAGTCTAGTCTAGATTAAAACTTTTGTAGAGAGTTTTATCATCTTTACACGAGTGAGCTTGTGTTAAACTAAACTTAGTAAATAAAATGTTTCAATATACAATAGTATTTCGAAGTTCCTTTTTGATTTCTCTTTAGACACCCCCCCCAAAGAACAAAACAAATCCAAAGACGCGGAGGCAAAATTATTGGAATTTTGAAAGTTTCGTTGACTTTATCATACATGGAAGTTATCTGGAGTTACTTCCCTTGGAAAATTGATTTTGTAAATCGATTTCATCGTTCAAAATGAAAATATATTCTTCTTTCATAATAATAAAAATGTATATTTAACGCAATATTTAATACGCACAAACATTATTTCAAATATGTGAATATTTACAGTGTCACATACAGATACATTTGCAGAGTTCCCGGACCAGAAAATGATGAAGTCTTCAAGCAGACCAAACAATTGACTGTGAAATGATCCCCGTGTGAAAAGAAATACCCCACAGTTATAGTTTGGGTCAGTTACATTGAAGAGCGAATTTATAATGTTAGTGAAGTGGTCTGCAGTCCTAGTTTGTTAACTACCGTGTTATTTGAGTTGACTTCGAAAGATTTTCCTAAAACTACACCCCTCCCAAAAGAAACGTGAATTTTATTGTGCTAATGAGAGCTAAAAATATTGTTATAATCTTCCTAAAACCAGATCTTCTGATTAATGTTACACAAATATTTACCTCCAATCTCTATAAAACACCCGCTAAAGGTCGTCGCCACAGTAAGGCGCGACTCACCTTCTCTCTTACCGCACTATTTTCCTCGGACGACGGTTATGACGATTTTTTATCTCTTTCTATTAACGAAAGACATTTGCACAGATTTACCATTTGTTGTATTTTTTCGTTAATCCAATTATTTATTTCCTAAACCTCCGTCATTTGTTGTGCCACCGTACGCTTTTAAAAATATCATGTCACGTGCAAAATATGTGAACTATTGTAAAAATGTTTATCGCTTGCATTTTCTTTCGATTATGAGTATCATTTTATATCCATGATATAACACCGGAGTTCCCGGATGAAACGAAATGGCTGAAAGGAAAAGGAATGATAAACATGCTTTGTTCTCCGAGAGAGTTTTATACTGCTAAGTCGGGGAATATATATAAGAAAAATTAAGGCAGACACGTTATTTCATGGTAAATCGTAATTATAGACCTATTTCAGGCGAACCATCATCAGCTTCCGTCTTTATTTTACAAAGGTTTAAAATCCTTTGTAAAATAAAGACGTTAACTGATGATGGTTCGCTTGAAATAGGTCTATAATTACGATTTACCATGAAAAAACGTGTCTGCCTTAATTTTTCTTATATTTGCTCTATATGTATTTATATGCATATATATTTAGAGCTCTCTTAGAGAGTTATCCTACCACTGTATGTACAGGATACTCCTTTGGATTTTTCTATACCTACACTGCATGCTGATATATATATATATATATATATATATATATATATATATATCCGAGCGAATAAGAAACGAAGAAAAACATTTATTTTACAACGTCCAAAACATTAATTTAAAACAGTACTCGATATATAAAAAATATAGAGCTATGAATATTTATTCTAAATTATAATTTAGAACATGTACATTTTTTTTTATATATCCACTGCAAATCGTACATTTGTTTCGACATTGAAACTACAATGTCTCATCAGGTGGTGTGGACAAGAAGGGAAAGCTTCTTTTCTTATATTTGGTGAATTGTGTGTGGGATGTTGGTGGTGGTTAGTGATAAGGGAATAAGTCTTGTGAATTGTCCGTTTGAATTTTGAAGAAAGAGGTGCAGGTAGTGAATATACTTGATTAATGAGTGTCTTTGGAATTTTGTAGAGAGATTTGACATTAGAAGATAGGTTTGTAAGTTTTATGATCTTGCGACTAGACTTTATCCTTTGGATTTCTTAGAGGAGCAGAGTAGGGAGATGTAAAGGGTGGGGGATGGGATTGAACTTACCGCTTATTTGTACAACTATAGAATATTTTTGTATTTAAGCACAGTTTTTATAATTAATTTAATTTTGTATATTTAACCTTAATTTTGGATTCAGAGAATCGATTTTTCCTATTGAATTTTAAATTAAGTCCCAGTTTGTGGTGTGTAATAGGTGAGATTTAATGTTAGTATTTAAGGTAATAGGTAAGTAGGTAATGGGTGCGTAATAAGTAGAATTTGATGTATGGGGTAAGATTTAATGTCCTATTTAAGGTAATAGGTAAATAGGTAATAGGTATGTTTGTATTTAAGTTAATACCTACAATTTAATATGTGTATTTAGGCACAGTTTTTATAATTAATAGAATTTTGTATATTTAACCTTCATTTTGAATTTAGGAAATCGAATTTTTCTATTAAATTTTAAATTAGATCACAGTTTGCGGTGTGTAATAGATGTGTCAATAAATGTTTAACGAAATCCCTGATATATATGTGTTCGATTTTATCCATGGAGAATCCTAAAGATGAAAAAATATATATCGGAAACACCATGAACGTAATTAAAAAGCGATTTACCAATCACCTCTTATCATTCAATTACAAAAAAAAACAAAAACATGACAACTCTCTCTAAATACTTTTGGAAATTAAAAGACGAAAATAAAACACCTAAATTTAATTGGAAAATCCTCAAACAAGCAAGAACAGCTAAATCAATAAAGGAGCCATGTTACTTTTGTCTTCAAGAGAAAATTAAATATATGAATAGCAAGAAGCTTTTAAACCAGAGGCATGAAACCACAGTAAACTGCAAGCACATTAAAGAACTAACCTTACAATCATGCTAAAAAATACTACAAAAGCCAGAGCTAGGACCCGTTAGAAATGATACAACTTCATAGTACTAACAACACTCTTACACACACCACAAACCGTGATCAAATTAAAAAAAAAAATTATAGAAAAAATCGATTTCCTAAATTCAAAATTAGGGCTAAATATACAAAATTAGATTAATTATAAAAACTGTGCCTAAATACACACAGTAAACTGTACCTATTACCTTAAATAGAAACACACCTCTTACCTATTACCTTAAATAGGACATTAAATCTTACACCATACATTAAATTCTACTTATTACGCACCCATTACCTACTTACCTATTACACACCACAAACTGTGATCTAATTTAAAATTTAATAGGAAAAATCGATTCCTTAAATCGAAAATTAAGGTTAAATATACAAAATTAAATTAATTATAAAAACTGTTTGCTTAAATGCAAAAATATTCTATAGTTGTACAAATAAGCGGTAAGTTCAATCCCATCCCCCACCCTTTACACCTCCCTACTCTGCTCCTCTAAGAAATCCAAAGGATAAAGTCTAGTCGCAAGATCATAAAACTTACTAACTTATCTACTAATGTCAAATCTCTCTACAAAATTCCAAAGACACTCATTAATCAAGTATATTCACTACCTGCACCTCTTTCTTCAAAATTCAAACGGACAATTCACAAGACTTATTCCCTTATCACTAACCACCACCAACATCCCACACACAACTCACCAAATATAAGAAACGAGGATTTCCATTCCTGTCAACACCACCTGATGAGACATTGTAGTTTCAATGTCGAAACAAATGTACGATTTGTAATAGATATATAAAAAATTGTACACGTTCTAAGATATAATTTAGAATATATATAACAACAAGCAGCAAGAAGAAAGAAAGTATTAAGTCTTACATATTATAGTTCCCAATGGAAATTGGATTTATTGGAGATTTTTCTTTGTGGATAAGCCATATTTAGGAGTCCAGATTCGGGCCGGATTTGTCTGCTATGCCACTATCGAAGGCATATTATTCAGCAAACGAGGGAACGGCAAGTCTTACGCTTTTCCCAAATTGAGAACTGTGAGTTGGTGAAGATAGATTTCCATACGAAAGTTGCCATAGGCTCATAAATTGCGCCACGTGACAGATGGCTTGGGGAGGCATATTTAGCATTAAAGCAAAAAACAAAAAACAGAAAAAAACAAAAAACAAACAAACAAACAATGGCTCTGTTTCATTCCTGGAGTAGGAATGATTGCTTTCGTCACACTATGAAGTGACATCGCTAAGTGGCCGTCACGTGACTTCATCGCTACTAAGGGAGATAACCATTTTTTGGTATCCCTACAGTGCTATTACTTAATTCATTACGTAGATTCAAACATAATTTTAAGCAAAAATAATTAACCACAACGGATATTCTATCAACTTCTTATGGACCTGTAGATAAAAAAAAAAAAAAATTCTCATCTATATTTTCAGAAGTTACGAGTAAAACGTTCTACAAAAACTGAAAATTGAAAACGTGGTTGAAATTCGAAAATCCATTTTATTGGCAAAGCACACAAAAATAGTCACTTAATAAAATATTTGATTCAAATACATAAGGAGGTTAAACTGGTTTTAGCTGGCGACAGCATACAAAACAATCTGACGGTATCGATCATCAATCAATTCATGCACACTCACTTCAAGATCGAAGCGAGAGAGAGAGAAAAAAGAAGAAATTTCATGCAAGGATCTGAAAGTTAGGCATTAGGTCTCTTCATGCACAACGACCTAAAGAGGGAAGCGAATATAAAAAAAAAAAAAGTAAAGGCAGAAAAAAGGGATTGGAATGTAGGGTGTCCTGCCTCTTTATTTGATCAAAGTGTCGAAAGATGAGGATTTCGTCTACAAAGAGTTGAGAGGAACAGTGAAAAATAGGGGAGGTCAACAGATGACGATGCAGTTTTAAAAAAATGGGCAAAACTGAACTGGATATTAGATGTTGAGAAGTGATTCACGGATAAAAAAAAAAAGTATTTCTTTTCTCCTGATATTATTTTTAAAAATTCTTTGATTACGGAAAGTGAAACTGTGCAATTAGAAAACGGATTTGATAATTGTGCAATTAGCTATATTACTGATGAGGAACGTTGTGCATGCAACACTTATGCAGGGGTTGGTGGTAAAGATATCTGCATCAAAATTCAGTTCCTAGTTAATGGCCTGTCTGTGGCCAAGCCTTCTTTGAAGTGTCGCTCCATTTCAGCCAGGTCCTTCTGCATGGTAAGCATTTGTTGTTCCAAAATCCGCAGGTCGTCATTGTTAGTTGAGGGTCCTTGAGCAGCTGCAGGAAAGGTCGGCATCTGACTGAATACTCCATCAACATATTCACCCATTTTCTCGGGGCCCCACATAGGAATAGGGACATCGCCGGGGGGAAAAGGTCCAGTTGGAAACTGAGCCGATGTATTACAGCCCTAGAATAGTACCAACAAACAGATTATTGCTATAAAACAAAGGACAAAAAGAAATATCTAGAACAATTCGTCGTTAGAATCAAAAGAAGCATTTTTGAGGAAAAAAACGAAAAAATTGACTCGAGCAAAAAATGAATTCAATTTGGTTGCTCGTCAAATATAAAATTCGTTTTTGTAATTTTTTTTTTGAGAAAAGAAAATGTTTTTCTAGTGTTTACTTTTTTTAGAATGTTTTCTTGGAAGTGAGCTCTTTCTCTCTCTCTCTATATATATATATATATACACACACAATTTTAGTCGAACAAATCACATGCATTTTTCGTTCATATAGGTCATTGGATTGAAACCGTTACATGGGTTTGGGGGAGAGAAGCGTTTCCTCTATTAAAGGCTGAATAATTTTATTTCCTAAAATAAATTATATTTAAATAATTGAAAAAAAGAAATAAAAAGGGGGAAAACGTACGGGAATTAAGAAAATGACAGAGACGATAAAACTTCAACTTGTGATGAAACTTTTTTATGACTAGCGCAGCAAAAACTCCAAGCATTGGAGTTGCTTGCGTAAAAAGCAGCTCAGGTATATTGTTATCAAATGACATTATTCAGTTTTCGCTCATATTGTCTGTAAATTTTGATAGACAAAGAAAAATATATGCGTGCCAAATTGTCGATAATCAGAAAACTAAACGTTGATCAGATAATATCACAATAACCGAGTACGTGCGTTGGATCGAATTACTCCAATTAACAAACCCCTGAGAACTCAGATTGTTAGCCTTAGTTCTATTAAGCAACAAATTAACAAAGGATCTAAAATTGTTGGATTTTTACATAACTAGAACAATAGTCTTTACCTAATGCTCAAGTTTTTCTGTTTGTGTTCGTACACATGACAAGAAAAATGTGCGGGAAAAGTGATTACAAATACTTGAATGTGTGTGGATATAGAAAGAAGTAAATAAAAGTTTCAAACTTCATCAAGTAGCACGTACAATACGTAAAAAGTTTCATTTACTCTCATGATTACGTAGAGAAGAACATTATTTTGGCGGTAAATAATCCCAATTGCATTTGATTCTAACTTATATCGGCAAAGGTTTTAGTTTTCCTTATTGTTGCCCACTTATTTCCTTGTCAACAGCCAAAATGCCCTTAAAACAAATGAAATCTTTCTAGATTAATTCGGAGTTAT
Source organism: Ascarosepion bandense (assembly GCA_037127315.1). Classification (NCBI taxonomy): domain Eukaryota; kingdom Metazoa; phylum Mollusca; class Cephalopoda; order Sepiida; family Sepiidae; genus Ascarosepion; species Ascarosepion bandense. The sequence goes on along the minus strand of JBBBDQ010002121.1, from coordinate 641,573 downwards.
TGAAGATTAGTTCTTGTTTTAAAATTAAAGTTGTTTTTTAAACTTAAAAAAAATTTGCTATGTTTAGACTTAAGTTTCTTATTTTATTTATATTACATTTAGAAACACTAAATTCGCCTGGTAATTGTTCGATCGTATCATTATAATAACTACATATTCTTCTAGCGCAGTCATATTTGGAAGTGGTATGACTCATCGAACGAGAACAATCTACCCCAGTGATTCAGTTCAAAATTCCAATCACCTGAAGAAGGTCGAAGCGTACAATGGCCGAAACATCGTGAATATGACAAAGATGCGGACAACAGTCCAAGCAATGTAAACAACAGTTTTATACTTGTTTATGAAACAGGGTGTCCTCGGCTACATCCGCTTCCTAGGTTATAAAAGACAAATTGACACTAGAATCGAATCAGTCACCTTCTACTCGTCCCAAATGAATATCAACAGTTGTCGCTAATTAACATGTGACTAGTGCATGTCATGAATGACATTTACTATTAAATAAAATTTGCTTTATTACTATACAAAATGTAAATTTACACTACCGGCCATAATTATTAGGCCACCCCAGTTTTTTTTTAAAGAAATTATGTATTTCATATTATTTTTAGTATTTATTGCCAAGTGGATAATTCTAAATAAAAATAGAATGGTTCTTTTGTTAATAATGCACTTTAAAATGTGCATCAAATGAAATGTTCTGGTTTCCAGTTTTTGTGCTCTCTTCCCATTAGTTGGCCGAAGCAAAGGCTTCTTGGCTGGCTTGTAAAATTTTGCAAAGTAATAATAACAAAAGAACCATTCTATTTTCCTTTAGAATTATCCACTTGGCAATAAATACTAATAGCATGAAATACATCATCTTTTTTAAAAACTAAGGTGGCCTAATAATTATGGCCGGTAGTGTAAGTTAAAAGAACATTTCAACTAGCTCACATTTATCGCTTTCAAAGGACTCGTACTTGTGTGAACAAGGCAGATAATTGCTGTGAGAATTGCAATGAAGCTACTTTTGTATAATAGAATACAACTGTTGTGATTAGTAAAGACTATTGCTTATATTTTGAGCAGAAAAGTCGGCGACCAGGACGCGTGCCCCTCACATATTCTGCTAGAGTCTCGTATAAGGAATCTTCTTAAGGAGTTGAACATGAGAAGTAAATGTATGTCGTGGGAATGACGAAGAGAGAAACCAGCAAATTCTAGTAGCGACCAATACTTCTCCAGTCGGGAAAGGTTTGTCAAAGAAGAAAAAAATAGTATTCAATATCCAAATATTCCATAAGTTACAAGACTAATATCCCATGGAAAAGGACTATCAGTTTCCGTTGCAGCAGAATTTTGATCTTCAATCGGAAGAGAATGAACGGTCTAGACTTGGATCACCAATGTTACACGAGGCAAAGTTTAATACATTTCCCTCCTTTGAAACTTGTCAGGAATTTGAAGTTACCCAAGATTAAGGCAAAGTTCTACTACAGCAGTTGCATTTCTTAGCATCTGATATTAAGGTTTCCACTGTTCGCGATTGTTTCAAATATCTTTTGAAACATTATTCTTCATGGAAGTTGATTTTACGGCCTGCAGCAAAATTAATCGTCTGACATCGTTTATCTTCCAAGCGACTAGAAGCTCTTAATAGATTCATCCAGGAAAAGTCCACTAGATTATGCAGTTCACATGAAGAAAACAGGACAACATGAAACAGCTTTTAAGGTACATAAATTTGGAACAATATCAGTGGCAGCTCTGTTTTGACTTGAAAATGGTTGCTCTTTTGATGAGCCTGCAACTTAAATACACAAAGTTCTACTGTTTACTTTATGAATAGGATATTCGCGCGAGAAATTTTCCGTTACGCCAAAAGAAATTGGCCACTCAATTTGAGTAAAACACTCATCATCCACCACTTTCGAATCCAGCAAGGTTTTGTTATCACCCTTACACATAAAATTATGTCTGATGAAGAACTTTATCAAAACCATAGACAAGCCAAAAGCAACATTTAAGGTCTCAAAGTTTTTCCAGATTTAGTGAGGTTAAAGTAAAGGAAGATGTTTTCATTGGTTTCAGATTGATGAACCCCATAATGGCCAATTTGACTATGCGAATAAGAGAAAAAGGCATGGAAAACCTTTAATTTAGTCATAACAAATGATCTTGGAATGAATAAGACAACTATAAGAAAATGAAAGAAAAAGTTAAGAAATAATAAGTGCATAGGGTGTAATATTTCATTTAGAATTAATTTTTTGGACTCACATCCGGATTCCGTGTCACTGAATTGTGGAGCTGTAATTGATGCGTAAAGTGATCGATTTCACTGAGATATTGCATTACACGAAAAACATTATCAAATCAAATGACATCCATTTGATAACCATTAATTGCCCACAAGCAATAAGGTGTGCAGCGATGCAAAAGGCGATTTTATATATATATATCCGGCTCACAATGTTCACGTTGGGAATTACACATGACTTGCAGTTTACCCGTTAATAAATATGTCGTCACCAGAAACAGAAGATAAATCCTGTTTGTTCGAATTGCCATCATATAAATATTAACTCACCACGAGTCTACGGCTATATCGTGTTGAATACACCGGTTCCCGTCCGATCACCGAAGTTAAGCAACATCGAGCCTGGTCAGTACTTAAATGGGTAACCATTTGGGAATACAAAGTGCTGTAAACGTAAGGACCAAGAATGGTCCACCAGTCCTCCAGGTTTGGGTGCAGGACTAACAACCCTGCCCCTTAAAAAACAGTTTGTTACAACAAGAAAAAGTTGCTGCCCTATGCACCATCTTGGTGTGATGGATAAATGATGACATGACCTCGAAAAATATGGCTTCTCCAGAAACATAAGAATCTTTCGGCAACTTGAAGACCCTGTAGGATTTTAGATAGAAACCCTGTCCTAGCGAGCAGATGAGGTGAGTACACAGTAAGAGCAACCGAAAGAAACTAGGACCTTTGCCACAGTTAGATTTAGTCCAGCCTTGTTGTCTACATGTGTTACAGTTTCTCTGTATTGGACAAGTGTAAATATTTGTATATAATTATGTGTATGACTTAGCAGTAAAAAGAACCTCTTTAAAAACAAAGCACGTGTGTCATTTTTTTCTTTCAACTATTCTGTTCTCTCTGTGTATTAAGATGTTGCTATATCGTGAATATAATAATACTCATAATAGGGGAAATGCTCATAATAGGAAATATTCATTTCTTATAGAGAGAGTGTGGAAAGTAGACATTGATTAAGGCTTTGTTTACTTTTTCAATAAAATATTCAATCGAATCTTGTTTTATTTTTTATTTGCATAAAAACTGAAAGATTTTATTCATATTTTTTTTTTACTTTAGAACGTAATTTTATTTAATACATATATTAAAATTGATTATATATAAAATCAATAAAATAAAGTTGGTATCGGTGTGATATTTTATTTTAACACTCACCAACTCGCTGTTAAGTGTTCCACCCCGTAAAAACAGACGAAAAAAAAATCTGAATAAGTTTTTAGCACATAATGTAAAAAAAAAAAAAAAAAAAAAAAATTGAAATTGGTAATTTCCCTTTAAGATTTTGAACTGGTAATTAAGTTAACCAAACAAAAACTGTTTTACAATTCATAACTGAACATTTTCTATACACAGTCAGTCAGTTAAGTGCCATACGTGATACACGCTTGGGTGATCATGTCTCGACAGAGACATGACTGACTGGGCAGAAGATTATCCCGCAGTAGGTTGCCATTGCTTTCTGCGGTAGACTGGTTGCCGACCAAGGCTATAGAACCCAATCTGTCCTGTTATTTAGCCCATAACTGGAAGGAAGAGACGAATTAATACCTTTCCCAAGGGTATTTGCGCGTAAGTGAATGCAATAAATTCAGCTGGAATTCGAACTCGGCTCCCCGATTTCTCGTTCCGAGCCGATATCCAATGCACCACAACACACATATGCACAGTATAGTATCTCAAAGATGAAACGTAAATATTTTGGAAATTATAAGCGACCAGCAATTTTAATTGGCATATTTGACTACACTAGGTTGTTAAACTAAATCACAAATGGTACATCTCAAAAGCAAACAACATTTGAAAACTTATTACTCATTGATTATCATTGTCTCAGCAAATTTTTCGCTTAACTATAGAAACTTTTCCCGATTAATAAATATTGGGGTAGATAAAGACTGCTTAAAAGTAATGATTAAGCACTGGATTTCGAAATTTTTGTTTTAACAAAATGTCAATTATTATAAATTTAAATCTCTACAAAGAAAACAAAGATATTATTGTTATAACCGACAGCTACAATCTCCAGGAATTTAAATGTAAGATCAATAGACATCTATCTCACTAACTCGCACTCATTCTCAAACTCTTTTTTCCATCTATTCCACCCCCATTCTCGGTATTCTCATCCGTCGATTACCCTCCTCCTGAAATTTCCTATAACTAGCCCTCTTTCTCATCACTTTCCCCTACGTAACTCCCTGCGCAACAGTGGCAAATGCCTTGCTTGGGGTGAAATGATGAAAAAAATAAATAAATAAATAAATAACGCGCACATGCTTTGTTAAACAATATAGACTGTACTTTTGTTAAATATTTGACTATATTTTCTTGTATGTTTTTTCTTTTCTAGTCAATCGGCGTAGAAAATGTACAAACGCAAGCGAAAACTGACTAACCCAAAGAAAACTGAAATCTTACACCGGTTAATTCCGTACTTAAAGCTGATAAACTAATTAAAATTCAACGACTTTTAAAAAATCTTCCGCAGCAAATACAACTTTATATTAAAAAAATATAATAGCCACCTAAAATCCGCAAACAATCCCAATATGGTCAATTGATGTTTTTCTAGATGAATGACTATAAGAAGAAGCTGCAAAACATCACTGATGACCAATTAAAATTTAGAAAATTTAATAAAAAAAATAAATGAAATCTTTACATCAAATAATTGTGAAATAGGATCCATGAAAATTAACAAAATCACCGGAGACTATCAACCAGGATAGCAATATGTACGGGAATGTTAAAGTTCAAACTTCGACCAATGATTGTAACTCCTAATTACTATCAAAACTCGTCGATGATATCATCTAACCATATCTACCCTCAAAATATAGTATTACATCCACCCATCAATTCTTCCATATTCTTAACACAACAGTAAACCGAGCATTTTGGCATCACTTGACGTAGATAATCTAGGATGTTCGTGAATAGGTTATTTGCAACTATGACTACGAATAGGATTTAATCCCCACCCCCATCTGTCTAACATAATATTCTGAACAATCTACTAATATTTACTCGCTATCTTCTCCAAAGGTATGTAGCACAAGGCCATATTTCCAAAATCTATTACATGCATGCACAACCAAAGTCTTACAAGAAAACAACCCTTAATAACATCAATTTAACACAGACACAATGTACTGGTCGTATTTAGGGCTTATGAATATTTCAGCAACATTATACTCTTAACAATGTGACTTACATGACAGTTATAGCTGCATAACTAAAATCTTTGAAAACAGTTAACTGACCGAAACTGCTCGAAATCAAACATTTAGGCATTTAATTTCCCTTATTAAATGCTGAAAATTAAACACTTATTCGCATCAAGAAAAATGTAAAATATATATATAAAATTACTTTGTCAATCTTGTTTAACAAAACATTTATTAAAGAGGGGTTGCTACCCATGCAACTATATTTGTGTGCATGCTCATAGTTTTACACTGCGTCGCGTTTTTGATCGAGTCAGAATTAGCCAAGTTTTTCAGTTTCTTTTCATTAGCAAAACTAATGCAACAGTCTTCCACTCTCATTTTGTCTGCTCCTAAGAAAATATTTTTTCTGGGAAATATTTTTAGCTCTCACGCTATGTAACAATTTAATATGGCAGATAATGTTGTCAGCACTTCCTATCTTGATGACAAATCCGAAAACGTTATTTCATTTTCAAGGTGAAAAGTTCAGAAAATTCGTTTTCATCAGATAGAAAAATAAAAGTGTACGAAGCAAAACGTGACTAATTTGTGAACAAAAATCATGAGTCAGTTAAAAGACGACGAATATAAAGGATTCATCTGATTCATGAATATATAAAAAGAAAAGATTAATTTTAATCTAATCTATTTTGAATATCATCAATAACAATCCAATCAGTTACGAATGGAGTTACGTGTGTCTAAACACATACTGGTTTCAAGACGTTGAGTCCTGAAGTCTCTAACATGTCGCCAACTGATTTGCGTGTGATTCAGTTCTTGCCTTCGATCTTGGATCCAAAGCAGACACCTTCACTTATTTTCGAAAAATAACTTAAATTGAATTTTTAAAAATAAAAAAAAATATACTTGAAACTTTCGACATTTGTAAACAAAAGTTAATTCTCGGCTTTGAAAATCTTGCAAAAATTAAATCTACATATGTGACACATTAAATTTGCTAATTTTCAAAAAAATAATCTTAAATTAATCTGATTTATACAAGTATTATTTATTGCATGAAATTTAGAATAAAACTATTTCTTAAACACAAAAGTTGAACTCTCTGACCTTTCCCCTGTACTTGAAATGTGATGACAGCTTGATAGATGCGAGATAAAATAAGTGTATGGCGATCACTAGTGACATAATTGCACAAATTCTTTTCCGGTAAGGAGAAGAAACCGTGAAACACATGACCTTTTAATGCACACATAGAAATTACCACGCAAAAGAAAAAAAAAAAACTTCAAATGCACAAGAAAAAAAAAGTTTAAATTATTTATAAAATACGAAGACATGGAGGTTTGTATTAATTTTTTCAATTTTCGATTAGTAAATATAATCTTCACTTAATAAGTCAATAAACTAACAACAAATCTTTGAAGTATTTTTAAAATATTTTTGAAACTTTATAAATTATTATAATAAAAAATGAAAACAATTCTTTTAAAATTTCATTATTGACCGAAAAAAAAAATTCTCTTCAGATAATGTCCTCAATATATATTATTTAGTAAATCATTTAAAAGCTTATCAAATTAAATAATGTCATAGTTTTTTTGCATTTTTTAATTTACTATTGGGAGCAGACTTTTAGAAATAAAGTGCAAAGTGTTTTAAAAAATAATAGATAGTTTACATTCCCCATTTCATTAATTTGTTTTTAAGTTCTGAAAAATTCCTTCAAATCCGACAATTATTTGATTTTTTGGCATAATTTCGAAATTAATGTGTTTGTCACCCGAGGAAAAACAAAAAACAAAAACAAAAAACAAAAAAAAAAAACAAAAAAACTTAGTTATGTAATATGTTTTCCATTGTAAACTCTCGTAACGATTTGATTATCCGCTAACTAACATCAAAACAAGATTTCTTACCAAAAATTTCGAAAAGGGATTAAAAATTTGCAAAAAAAAAAACAAAAAAAAAAAACTGAAAAATTCTTTGATCTTTTCTTCCAATCGAACTCGCTTTCGAGATTTACATTGTAAAGCCAATTATTAAGCCAAGTCCGGCACAAAGCCAAGTCGAGAAAATGAGCATAAAAAGAGAGGATGCTGTGCGAATCATCCAAGTAGAGAAGCTCTCGCCACGATCAACAATTTTTAAAACCTTTTTTTTTACATCTGGAAAACCGACCATTAGTGCTGGCTTAACTCAGCTCACAAAAGACAGATTTGCTGAATCTAGATTGGAAGAAACCCCAAAAGGGATTGACATCACTAGCAATGACCTGTTAACTCTCTACGGCAAGTGGCCTTATTGACTGGTGGGTGATGAAACCCAAATAATAACTTGCGCCCTCCTTTCTATGAAAAAAGAGAATTTAATTAGTAAGTAAATAAGTCAAGATGTCTTAGTTAAATTTGATGTTTTTGAGAATAATATTTTTATTTTTAAAAATTTTAGTAAACGCGAGCTTCAGATTTTCAAATTAATTATAATTTTGAGATTTATAATGATAATATTTATTTGTGAATTTAATTAATGCGTCAATTTAAATGCCGAAAACCTGAGCCATCAATGATCACGTTTTCGGCAGTTAAAATGACGATTTGTGGAAATTGTTTGTGACGATTTCAACAGACTTATGAAGAATTACTTATGAACCCTCCCACCACAAAAAAAAAAAAAAAAAAAAAAAGAAAGAAAAAGAAAAAAAGTCGGACAAAAGAGAAGGGAGAAAGAAGCGAGAAAGAAGCGAGTGTAATAGTAGGGAATGGGTAGCGAATAAACAGCAAGACAGTCGTGCATTTATTCCAGGGATATTCCAGGGCAGAATTATTATTACGAAATTTGCGTTCATTTTAACTCAGTCCAGTATTAGGTCACATTAATGGAGCACTCGTAAGGATTGATTTTAAACTTCTAGTAGATAATCTGCGTATGCTAACCATTACTCTTAGGCAGCCTGCATAAATTATTTTAGCTATTTTTTGACAAATTGTTTTTATAGGGAAAAAGTGAATTCTTTTAAACTTTGTCGGTAAAGGAAAATGAACATGACAAAATTATGGAAAATGACATTCAGAATAAAATTTTGTGAAAATGCAAAAAACTTGATTTCTCCATTCTCTCAGAGAGAAACATCTGTTCTAGTTAAGGGGAAAATATCAGTTATTGCCTTCCAATTTAAGAAGAAAAATTTCCCCACTATGTTTCTTGATGTCATGTCTCAAAGAAAAAGCGAACATGTAATTCAATACGGCTTTGAAATAAAGTGTTGGCTTCATGTTCATATAATCGGGTGAAGAATAAGGAGCCTCAAAATTACTCGCCGCCCACCTACACAATTCAGAACTGCATCATGACTATGGGTTTGGTTTACATTGAGGATTGTCAAATTGGGGTAATAGGGGTAAGCCTAAGATAGTCATAAATTAAAAGAATTAAATTTATCTAAATGACTGGTTTTAATTAACATAAAACGAAGCAAGACGAAAGTATTGTTTATAAATCCCTATTCACTTGCCAGCCTGAAAGAAAATCAACATTCAAAATCCAGACATTTACTTTGGTTCTAACACCGACCTTTGGCAGTGCCAACAAATAAACAACTGTTTCAACCACCAAACACATCAATACATATAGATTCTTAGAGCGAGTGAATGAATTGACAAAGAGAAACTAGTTCGGAAGTAGTAAGATTCGATCCAGAAACCGTACTACCGCAAGAGTTCGTCGTCTTAAGAGAATAATTCATCAACCGTAGATTTTTGCAACTTAATTTACGAAAAATGTTTTAGCAAACTGATTTAAGAGTTTTCTTTAACCATGAATGTTGGCCCAGAAAGTTAAAAAATGGTTTGGGAACCCGTTTCTTTACTAGATGAGCAACAACCAAGTCCGGCATTAAAGTCATCGGTATTTTGTATAAGCTACTAGCTTCTGTATTCACCATATAGTCGTATATTTTTGAAGGGTTTAAGACTAATGAGATAACGATATATATAAGAATAATACTAGGGGAAAAGGTATAACCAAGTGGAAAAGCTTCCTCGTTATGCGCTTCCGTCCTTTAAGACCTTATCGGATTAAATTTGTTACGTTGGTGCGACTACGCATAAAGCGCCTCACACGAAAACTCTTCCCCTGTCAAAAAGAAACTTTTTAATGTGCGAGTTTTCATATTCTATTTTAGGAGAAAAAACAAATGTATTTTATTTTTGAGTGTACTTAAAAAAAAAAATAAAAAAAAAGAAGCGTATCTAATTAAAATGTTAAAAAAAAGCTGAATATGGAGACGCGTTGAAAACCACTAAAAATTCTAAAAGTCTTAAATAATGAAAGGAAAACTTTAAAACTTTGACAAGAAACGAAAAGAAAACAGAAGCAATCTCAGAAAATTATTAATAAAAAGTAATTGGGATTAGCATGCAGATTAGTGGCACATAATAGCAAAAAGTAAAATTGCTTTCCTACCAGAAGACAGCAGAAATAATCCTTAGAGAGAAAGTGTTCTGATTCTTCCGAGGAGACGATGTTATCCTTACTAGTCAGTTAACGCGCTGTTGCTGTTGTGCAAAGTGCACGCAGCTGTCACATAGAGAACGTGGTTATCAAGATACTCAACGCTGACTAATCGTCATAAGAGTTTGACGGTTTAGGATTGGAAAAAAAAAAACAACTTATCTCTTATTTATGTCTTACTTATTTAGTCAAGCGTAGAAAACATATTTTAATTTTAACTAGTTTATACAAAAGAAAGGATATGTCGGTCATGTTATCTTTTCGGCAATGAATTGTAATTGAGACAAAACTTTCACTCACCGAACTTGTGTGTGAAAAAAGGAAAAAAAGAAATTTAAAAAAAAATAAGGCGACAACGACTAATGGTATCTGTGCAAGTTCTTCAAGTCTCAGTAGAATTAATGCCCTAAAATGATTATTTACCCCATGTAAAAGGACTTTCGTATAATCTCTGTTTAAAAAATAATTCTGCCTTCATTATGATCCGGGACACGGGAAGGCATTCATACAAGCTAGCTTTTACCACACACACAATGTTGTTGCTTTTCATTTACAGAAATATAAACCTATTTTAACTCAATCCCATTAAATATAAATTCAAATTTCAACATGCATTCCTAACAAATGAATTTTTAAACCAAGGAAAATCGTTTGTTGTAATAAAAAAAAAATCCTGTAACATTGGGAAAATTTAATTAAATTATAGAACATTTTTGCTTAACAAGTTCAAGATTTCTACATATCATTCAGTTCACTTTTTCCACCCACAAAGAAAAAGAAACAAACTAAAAAATAGATAGAAATTGGCGAAACGTATAAATATTTGTCTTTTCAATTCTTTCGAAAGAAGCAAACAAATTGATGAAGTTTTTGTTAATTTCGAAAAGTAAGTGAAATAAAATTAGTTCTTATATGGATTGCATTGAAAATAAATTAGAAAATATTTCTCTTCTATATGGCAACATATGTGGAATAATTAACGGAAACTAAATCATTAATGACAGATCAAGTTAATTTACTAATCACTGCAACACGATATGCATTCGGGGAAAAAAATAAAGGATTGGTGAACTAAAATTGGGGGGGTGGGGAGCACACACATCCTAAAAAAACAAACAAAAAACACTTGAAAACTTGAAAGAGTTCTACTCTTCTTGGGAGATGAATCCACTCGGACAAAAGAGAATTCTGGACCTCATATGATCATTGACCAATCCTTCGAATATTAAAACAATAAATGTGCCTGTTGGAAAAATTTATTGTCAGAAGATTAGTCGGTTAGTTAAGTGCCATATGTGATACACGCTTAGGCGATCATGTCTCGGAAGAGAGATGGCTGACTGGGTAGGAGATTATCCCGCAGTAGGTTGCCAGCCAAGGCTATAGAACCTAATCTGTTCTGTTATTTAACTCATAGCAGGAGGGAAGAGACGGATTAATACCTTTCCCAAGGGTATTTGCGCGTAAGTGATACAAGGAATTCAGAAAATGTGAATATCGGGTTTGAACAGAAGAGCAGATTTTATTTTGTTGCTTTCAAAAACCAAACGCTTTATTTTACCAAATGAGACAACAATCGATTCGAACATGAGATAGAGAAAATTAGGAGGCTCATTTGTTCAATCACTGGACATGTTTGAAACTTTGACAAATGAAACAGTCACAATAAGCCAGTAACTGAAAATACTTTTCGCTGATATATACATTTTGCTGTCACATGCGGCGTATGATACTACTGTAATAAATTGAGCTTTCATTTCGAAATACTTTCATTGACACGTTTGGTGTAGCGAGGTATAAAATGTTAATGGAAACAGGCTTTATTTACATTATTTACATCCGAACTAATTTCCTCATTTTTGTTATTATTATTACAATGTTTCGGACAATTGCTTTCTTTAGGTCTATCTCGATCCGAGAAACTTTCAAGAAATTTCGAAATGAACCCTATATTTAATTTAAGAGGGTAGACTGTTCTCGTTTCGATGTCTATGGCTAAGTGTATCACGATTTGTTCTTATTTAGTACTGTTCTGTTATTGCTTGTTTTGTTTCCACTGAGTCCAAGTCTGTACTACTGGATACAGGGATTGAACTCACAATTGCTATGCGGCAATAGTAATTAATTAGCAATGAATTAGTACAAGAAAAGGCATCTTTAGATATGGATAGTGCAACGAGAACAATTCATCCAAGTAAATTAAATACAAGGTTCAGTTGAAAATTTTCTGAAGGTTAAACGGACCAATAGACATCTGGAAAAGGCCGGGATAGAAGGGAACACAACGGCTGAGAAAGCCGGAGATGAAAAGGGATGCAGCCTCTGAAAAAGGCCGGGAGTGGAGAGAACACAACGGCTAAAAAGGCCTGGGGTGCAAGGAACACAACGGTTGTGAAAATAAAAACAAAGATTAGAACATTTCTCCGAAAAATAACTCCTCATTCCAGATTTCAGACACATAGGTTTTTACTGAAGATGATAGCTGATTTTTCTAAGCGCCGCTTAGATGTGGCACAAGTTCGAAAGTATTGGGTACCTAGTGAGGATCGAACTCACTACTCAATTGTAATAGTTTTTAGCAAGACAAGCTTGCTAACCATTACACCACGCCAAGGTACCCTTCTTTTCTAAGTGTAGACTGAAAGTATGGGACACCCAGTGAGGATCGAACTCACTATTCAACTGCAATGATTCTAGCGTGATAAGCTTGCTAATCATTACACCACCTCGAGGTGCCCTTACTAAAGATGATAGACAGGTTATGCCGCTTAGGATTTTTCAAAAAGATTATTTGAAATCAATTTTTCATATTGACGAATTAATTTCCGTTTTTGTTCTTGATGTGAAAAAATTGCCCGTACTACATTCTAGTTCTTTGTAACTTTTTGAAACTTTGACCTACTTATTTGAACTCGTATATACTACAGTGAGTTTAGTTTTATAATAAACAATTTGCCTCCACAGAAAGCGGGATACCTAAGGTTTAAAGTTAATTTTGAAAAATATTTCTTGAATTTTTTATTTCATTTCTAATTTCAAAATAATAGATTAAATGTTTTTAATTTCAAAATCTAATTTAAATTGACTGGAAAGAGTTTCGATTTTTTTTTTTTGCTAAAATAGGTGATTAGCGCCATTTTTTATCCATTTTTCATCTCAATGTAATTCTCTCTAGTAAAAAAAAAAAGAACTGCCCAAAATAAAATGTTATTTTCTGAAACTTTATTTGAAGAATATTAGCAAACTTTAATTAATCTGATTTGAAACAAATATTTACAAATATTTACTTTAAGTTTAATATATAGCAGAAATGCATTTTTTTTAATACGGTGGAAGCTGTTTCTTCAAGGCGTTGACAGGTTGAATGACAGACGGAAGTTTATCTAATTTTTTCTTACTTGATGAATCTAACGCGGACGACTTTTTATATAACTTTACCCAGTAATCTTAAAAATTTAGAAACGTATTTACCGTAACCTAATATTTTATTGAATTTTGGTTTTTAAATTTACTATAGTAATCGCTCTTATTTTCTGATAATATCGTGTTTGAACGTCCGCACTTACAAAAATCGACACGTTTATACACATAAAAAAATTCAAAATCCTTTCAAAAATATTGTTGTTTCATGATTTATACTAGGGTATTCCATTTATGATTAGGAATATAGTTTTTGCTTAACAACAGTATCACTTAAGGGGCTATGCTAATGCAGAAATTTCAAAGATTTGAAACTTTAAAAATTATTCTAATTAAAATTAAAAAAAACTTTATGGAAGCAATTCTTGTAAAAATTTATTATTCATAGATTTTTTTCTTAAAAATAATGCAGTGAGAGACTCACTACATGCCACATGTGAGAAAGAGGTTGGAGTGTGGAAAATAATTCTTCTCTAACAAGACCTCGGGGACGCTTTTGAACTGGAAGGTGTGGTCTGGGAAACTTCTGTCTAGATATGGTAAAAGGTATGCTATAAAGGTAGAGGATAACATGAGGAGTCAGGTACCTACTAAAGCGGTATAAGGAGCCGATCATTAAACCTGTATCTTTAGCGATGGATTGTATATAAGAATTCCACTTGAGGTCGGGTGTGAATCTGAGGCCCAATATCCTCTCAAGGCACGGAACCTCCTCGAGTGGATATCCATTCATCGTGATTGGTGGTAATTCGGGGTTTGATCAGCGGAGACGAAATGTAACTAGTTTATTTTTGGAAGAATTGAATGTAACCAGACAGTTTTTCCAAGTTAGTGACAGATTAAATCAAATCTCTAATCGTCAAGACTTTTGGAGGTGCGCCCGGTATACCGTCGTATCATCGGCATGGATTGCCACCCTGCTTCTTGCTTTCCTGTTTGTTGGAAGTCCTCCTCTCTAGTTCCTGCTTTTAAGATCCCTGGTAGACTTCACATCACTCTAATTAGCGTCATATTAACTCCTTACCTCTTTTTTGACAAGGTATTATCAATGCTGAAATAGGCATCTCACATTACATAACTTTCTCTCTGGCAAACAATATGGCTTCTGCTTGACCAGGTCTACTACTGATGTGCTAACGACCATCACCAGGCTCTTGATAAGAATGTTAAAGCTCGAGCTGTTGCTCATGATATCTCGAAAGCATTTGACAGGGTTTGACAGGCCGGCCTTCTGTGACAGCTCTAGTGCGATAGTTTTTCTGGACGATTTTTTGGTTTAATCCAATGGTTCCTATCAATTCGTGAAATGAAGGTTGTTTTGAACAGGCAAGCTTCGAGTTCCTTTCATACGAATGCGGCATTACTCATTGCTATATCCTAAATTCTCTGCTTTTTCTGATCTTCATCAATGATCTTCCTGATGGCATCAGTTCTCAAGTCAGCATTTATGCAGATGACACCACCATTTACTCCCGCCTCAATAGAAAATCCCCCAAGTCTGACAAAGTAAATTTGGCTGCTGCCTTTCAAAATGACCTAGAATCTGTGATTGAATGAGGTAAGAAATGGCTCGTAAATTTGAATGCCTCTAAAACGAAGCTAATCTTTTTTTAACCACCATAGAGAAACTTTCTTGCCTACCATCAGAATAGATGACGCTAGTTTTCTAGAAAGCAACCTACGTCACCTCCTTGGCCTCATTTTCTCAAACGACCTCAAGTGGAATGGCTACATCGAATCTATAGCTGCACCGACTGCTAAGAAGGTTGTCAGCCTAAAAAGTTTTTCTGCTCAGAATCCATTTTGCACATTTATAAATCTACAATTCGTCCGTGCATTGAATACTGTTGCCATAACTAGTCGGGTACACCTGCTATTCATCTTGAGGTTCTCGACAAAAACTATAGAAGGATCTGCAATATAACTGATCCTGATTTGCCAGTCACTTTTTCACCGAGGTATTGTAGCTTCTTTCTGTTTTTTTTTCTAGAAGTATTTTCATGGCAAATTCTCTGGTGAGTTTTTTTCCTGATTCCCCGACCACATGTATTTACGTGTGCTACAGGATTGGCATCAAGGTCCCAAGTATTTACCGTCGGAATAGTAAAATATAACCGTCTCTTCTGCTCTAATAGTTATTTTTCTCGCACTTTCCGTTTGTGGAACTCCCTTCTGTTTTTTGCTTTTCTAAGAGCAAAATCTCCAAAAGTTTAAACGCAACGTCAATTGCCATTTTTTATCTCCTCGATTCCCATCCATCTCTTTATTTTTCTTTGACATACCCGGCACCTTGTTTTTTCTCTCATTGTAACCCCCGCTCACCAGTAGCGGTCCGGCCTTGCTTGTGGTGAAATGATTATATATATATATATATATATATATATATATATATATATATATATAATGTTTAACTGTCTGAAAAAGAGTAATGACTTGTTTATAAATTTCCATAAAAATTTCCATAAAACCATTCCTATCACTAGTTACCAACCATTGCCTGCGAAATACAATTAATAGTACTGAAATACGAAAGCTTTTGTGTAGCGATGTAAAATGTTTTTACTGTAACTACTCATAAAAAATTACTATATATATATATATATATATATATATTCTTTAGATGACTAGCGTGTGTATACACTGCTTATATACAACCTCGTTAAAATTTCCCTTCTGTGACTCCATGCGCTATGACTTAGGGGTTAGCAACTGCGACTGACACCAAATCGGTCGAGTTTCGATCCCGCCCAGAAGCAAGTGGATGTGTCTAGCCACACTGACGAGCTGTGATACAGCGAAACAGGATTGTATGTGGATGACTAATATATATATATATATATATATATATATATATATATATATATAAGAACCATTCAAAGATTAGGTCAGAAGTTTTGGAGGTAAAACGTTGGAAGTAGTGCTTCCGTCATATAGGACTGAAAGCTGTCCCAGTCTGCCTTCTCATACGGAAAAAAAAACATTTCTATAGAACGGTACATCAGGCGGTATCTATATCGACGATTGCCGACCCTTCATCCTGAAGACGATACAAAGTAAAGAAGAGTGTGGTAGTATGGATAAGGGCCACGTGGAAACACATTTACAGGAAATTAAGGTCTTCGTTTTTTGTGTCCCTGCCTCAGATGTAGGCACCGAGCACATGACCGCGACTATGTAGGTGGTCGTATTTTGTTAACATGAGTCAGTAGTCCGTGATTGTGAACCCCTGTAATTAGATTGAAGATTGTGAACCCCTGTAATTAGATTGCAGCATACCCGTTTCAGACAAGAATCGTAGGTCAAGTTTAGGCTGAAAAAAGATGGCATCCCATTCAGGAAAGTTGGAACGTAGTCCCCTTACATTGGAGTAGGAGATAGTATATCTGGGTTTATTTTATTTTATTTATTTATTTTTTTTTTTTGGGAAGTTGTGTTTGATAGTTTTGATGTTCGTTTTAAATTCCATTGTTTTTACGTTTGTTTTGGTTGTTTTATTGAATGGCTTGGAGACGGCGACACAGACACCCATTGAAGATTGTCATGTTTCTTACGCCTTTCTGTTTAACCGGATGTTGACTGCTGGATGACCAAAGAAGAATAACAGATTTGAGTTCTGCGCATGGGATCGAAGCATACCTTCCGATAACAAAACAATCAATTTTCATTACTCATTTAGCGAGCCGGTGTGAAAAAAATATATATTGACTAATAGAAAAAGGAAAATTACCTACTGACTGAAGAGATAACCAGTGAAAGAAGAGAAATCGAGAAAAAGTCGCAAGTCTATGCAAACTTTAGTCTTGTTATAAAAAACCCCGCATGAATGAAACATCAGACAAGAAACAGAGCCATGCAGAGACATAGCTTCGAGGTCAGGTGACGAGCTTCCCCTTACCACTCAACGCCGCCGTTAACTCAGGACATCAGCTGACAACAACCGACATTCTTTTGCCTTCTCTTTCTCTTTTCTTTCTTCGTCTCCCTTCACGACAGCACTAAATAGCAGTTTATGTTTTGTACATATGTAAATAAATTATACATTTAGTTACCCAAAGTCAGATGTAGTCTTTCTTCCTGAATTTATGATTGCTGAGGCAAAGAAGTGATTAACCCTACAGCAATAATGGCAACAGCTACAGTTCTGCCTTTCAAGTCATCATTCCTTTGCTTCCGCAACAAGTGGTAACCTCGACGTTTCGAACGACAGCAATTTCTCCAGGAAATACGTGGAAACTGCAGTAACATAATGAGTTCACACGAAGATACTTTGGAATTACACTTGGAGATTAATTCCCCAGTCCTCCACCAACCACCATACAATTCCGCTAACACAAAGAATTGGTTCCTCCAACTCCAGGCTATTTTCGCTGCCAGAGGGATACGATCACAGACAATAAAATTTGCCAGTGTTGTCCAAGCCTTGCCTTCTGACGTTGTCGACGATGTTGTCGATCTATTGGAGGATGTCCCTGACACAGACCTCTACAACGTCCTTAAAGCAGCCATCGTTAAAAGAACATGTCGCTCAGACGAACAAATGTTGAGGGAACTATTTAACGACATAAGTATCGGTGATAGAACACTCTCGCAACTTCTCAGGCACATGAAAAGTCATCTCAGAGAAAATGATGTCGGAGTCCATTCTGCGTCGTCTATGGTTGGACAAATTGTCAATCACTATAGTACAAATAGTAACGCCCATGACAGACGATACAGCACTGGAAAAATTGACAGATTTTGCCGATAACATTTTTGTGTCATTCAATCAAAGACTTAACGCCCTGACTTCTAAACAAGGAAATGACTGCAACTCTAAACGCACGCATATCGATAAGGCACTCGTAGAGTTGCAAAAGCAAATGGAACAAATGCAACAAATGCAACTGCTTCTAAATCAGCAACAACGGAAGTACAAAAGTACCTCACGTGGACGCGATTCTACCCCACGCCGAAAAACAAACATCACCCCAGTGGAATTTGCTGATATCACCACACATTTGATAACGGTTCAAGGAAATGCACCAAACCTTGCCATCATAATACCAACAGATACAAGAGAAACGGGCAAACTGGCGAGTAAATGCGACTACTCCATCCGGGACGCAAAAAGAAAGTTGCTTATTTTACGTAGTTGACCAAAATAACGGCTATAAATTCCTAGTGGATACTGGAGCAGCATTCAGTGTCATTCCACTAGCAGCTGGATGCAAACCCAATCCTAGTCTCCCCAGACTACTTTGTGCAAATAGTACGCGCATCGATACCGATGATACTAAAGAACTAACACTAAATAGTGTCATGCGCTTAGATTTTACGTGGACTTTTCTACAAGTTGACGTGCAAACACCCATTCTTTGGGCGAATTTTTTCGCCCATTTTAACTTGTCAGTGAATATGAAGCACAGACTTTTTGGACACCGAAACCAATACCCGTATTACAGGAATCCGCACACGGTACAATTCTATTGGCATCAGTGTAACAATATCTTGGACAAATTTTAAAAAATTACAACATTCTTTAAAAATGCTGATAACATGAAGCATGACACAAAACACAAAATAAAGACTACTTGACAGCCATTATTTTCATGTCCACGACGGCTACATTCGCACAAAATTTCAATTTGCCATAAACGAATTTAACAAGCTGCTACGGGAACGGATAATTCGCCCATCTGAATTACGCATCACCCCTACACCTCGTTCCAACAGCGGATAATAAACGGATTTTGATCTTGTGTACACTTTCGGAAATTAAATGCATTCACAGTCCATGATCGCTATTATGTCCCACATATCGATGATTTCGCGCTCGTATCACGTATATTTTCCAAGATCGATTTAGCGAAAGCTTATTTCCAGATCTGATAGTAGAAGAAAATATTCACAAAACAGCAATGACAACTCCATTCGGACTATAGGAATTTATTTGAATGCCGTTTAGTCTTCTGAATGCTGCCCAACCATTTCAAAGACTAACTGACCAAATGCTGAAAGGATTACCATTTGTGTATGCTTACATTGATGATATCCTCATAGCTAGCCAAAATACTGCTGAACACAAAGACCACTTACATCAAATCTTTCAGAGACTATCTCAATTTGGCCTAAAATTAAACTTAGATAAGTGCACCTTCGGCACCACTCAAGTTAAATTTCTTGGACACTTGATAGACCAACATGGGAGCTCACTCTTACCTGGAAAAGTGGAATGAATTATCGGACTGATAAATTCATCCCTAATCTATCAACTATACTTCTACCTTTGACTAACCTGTTAGAAAAAGAAACTAAAACATTACTCTACAACAGGTAGCTCTTCATGCCTTCGATACGGCCAAGTCAGCACTTACAAAATTTACTAAACTTTTACATATCAGCAACGACCAAAATGCATCCAATACAGCAATAGGAGCTGCAATTGGACATGAAATCGAAAACCAATTTCCTTTTTCTCGGCAAAATTGACAAAGACGCAAACAAGCTATAACACCTTTTCTAGTGAATTGTTCGCTATATATTTAGCAAGTAAACATTTTAGACACATATTCGAAGGTAGAAATTTATAATATACACAGATTACAAGCCCCTCACTAATGCCATGAACTGTCGTGTACAAAATACACCCTTAGAGAAATTAGATTTTATTTTGCTCTACACAACAGACATTCGTTATATTAAGGGACAACAAAATATTATGGCTGATGCACTGTCACGCACAGATATAACAGCGATTACCGACGATACATTGGGTCATGATTTAATTTTCGATGAACAGAACTCTGATTCTAACAGAAGTATTATCGAATATCTCTTTAACATTGAAACAATTTCCAGTTCCTTTCGGTAATAAAACACTTTATTGTGACACAGAATTAATCAACTCTCGACCATATGTCCCACCCACACAGTGGGAACAAATATTCCAACACCTTCACAATCTTTCACACCCAAGCAAGCGATCTGCTGTAAAAATTATCAGTAAACGTTTAGCTTGGCCAAACATGGCATCAGATTATTAGAAATTTGACATCAACGTCCCTAAAATGCCAGAAGAACAAAATCCAGCGTCATACCAAAACACCAATAGGTACTTTCAGCAATCCAGATGTAAATTTCAAACACAACCACTTAATATACAGTGGGTCCTCTACTCAGCTGTCAAGAAAATTCTATATCAAAACTATTGTTGACAGATTTTCCCGTTGGCCTACCGCGATTGCGTTGAAAGACACATCAACTACTTCAGTCACAAACGCAGTTTTAATTTTGATTTGATTTCTATTTTTGGAGTACCCAATGTCATCACCACTGATCGTGGCACACAATTCCGATCATCACTTTTTCAGGAATTCAGCAACTTGCTGGGAGCAAAGCACATTAAGACGACAGCATACCACCCATGTGCTAATGGATTAGTGGAAAGATTCCACAGACACCTCAAGACATCGTTAGCTATAAAGGAAAACACGATCAATTGGATTAATAATTTACCCCTTATACTCCTCTCTATAAGGAACATTATTAAAGAAGACCTCAGCTGCACACCTGCTGAAATAGCCTTTGGTACACCCTTGTAATTGCCAAGACAATATTTTTTGAAAATGACATAAACATCGTATTTCATCCAAGAATTAAAAAAATAATTAAAATGTTGCAATTAGAATTAACACTTGCTCGAAATTTATGCAAACACACATACACAAGGACAAATCTGTATACTTGTAAATACATTTTCGTGCGAGAAGATGCAGTAAAAGACCTATCAGTAAATTATCAGGGATATACAAAGTCTTACACAGAGCGGAAAATTACTTCACAATCCAAAAAGGTACTCAGTCAGACACAGTCGCTATTGACAGACTGAAACCAGCTGCCTTAGAAAAAGAAAATCAACCACACATACATTCTCCTTACGTACCAGAAACACCCAAATCTAAAAATACATTACAATCCGACAATACATCCACAATTCAAACCAGATCAGGCAGAAAAATCACTTTTCCTAAAACTTTAAGGCATACATTTATCACTAATTAATTGATATGGTCTTTACCCGATCAGTTTTCTAGAAAAGGGGCCTTGTCATGTTTCTTATCGTCTGAGATGGAAATTCAACATTCTAAATATAACATTCACGTTTAAAACATAACATTGTATATTTGACCCCCTCTCCCATCAATAAAATGAAAAAAGATATTCCTTAAATAAGTTATCACCAATGTATTTGTAAATTCGTCCAATTTATTTTCATTCTTTCTCTCTCTCTCTCTCTCTATATATATATATATATATATGTGTGTGTGTGTGTGTGTATGTGTGTGTGTGTGTGTGCGTGTGTTTTATGATTTGAGAGAGACGGAAAAGGAAGTAAAGTTCTAAAAGTAATCCATTTTTTGTATAGTAACGGTTTGCAGATTGGCATGCATATAGTTAGGGTGTTAGGTCCTCACCAAGATCCTATTCTTGTATCAGTCTAATCTAAACTTTTCGAAAATTAAACAATCCCAAATATATATTCTGTGCAATATTTCGAGACTTTTATCGTTTGTACCAAAGTAAAGAGACAATGAAGAATGTTTTAAACAAAAAACATGAGTCACCGAAATATTTTGTTGAAACATCGTGACTAAAGAAACAGTTTAGGATGAAGATATACATTAATATTTTGGATTTTACATGACCGCAGTAGGTCGAGTCATGTGCTTTTAGAAATTGAAAATATTTAACCTGAATCTTGAAACAATCGATTTTGAATGCGACAGATGCGTAATTTTCACCCTTACTTTATGTTTGTGTTCTAGCCCAGGTAAAAGTAAGAATTTTGAATATTAATCTGAAATATTGGTGCAACACAATCTTCCAGATTTTCTAGAATCAGTTAAGCTAAGCAAATCTTATAACAACCTGGGTAGATTTTGGAAATTAATCTTTTGCAATAATTATCACTGGGCATTTTGCGTTTTTATTTTACTGTATTGGAGTGATAGTCGAATGATCTGAGAATCTGTCTTCAATTTTCGGTTAATAATTTTCGTTGATAATTAAGTGAGAAATACGCAGAATAATTATGAATCTTGGAAAAGTCGTCAAGAGTCATTCAATTCATTCAGTTAATCGTATTTGAAAGATTTATTTTAGTTAACTATTCACATGGACTATTGTAAGGAGAGGGGATTTGAAATGCCTTTTAACATAGTTAATTATTGATAAAAATGTAATTTTATGACCTATCGATATTAATGTAATGGTCATCATAGTGTTTAAAGAAGTTTTGCAATCAATCATAATTAATAATCATTAATAATACGACTAAGAATTTCCTAATATGAAACTCACTTCCTGACACTAAGGAAAGTGATTCTTGCTTAAAGGTGACTGGGTACTATACAAGATAGAGGCGAGCTCAAATATCTGATAGTAGAAAAATGGACTGATGAGCTGAGAATAATAAAAAAAAATATGATACCTTAGGAAAACTTTAATTGAAGAGCGAATCAAAATATCGAGTTTAATGACTAAAAATCAATGCATGAATAAATGAGAAAAACAGAAAAACAAGAATGACTGAGACGAAGCAATTCTTTGTACGTACCTTTGGATTACCCATGAAATTTTCGTTGTCCAATTTAATTCTTCCGAATTCTTTTGGAATCTGTAATAAATAATATTGTTGTCTTAAATGAAGCCAGTCATCAAGTCAAAATCAACTTGAAGAATAACAGTAAAAATGTACAACGATTTTAAGCGATTGCAAACAGCTGATAATAAATTTGGGTTGTAAATTATTTAATGCCAATTTAGAGTTTTGAACTTGAAACAACACGGTAAAGGGAGAGGAAACAGCGTGTTTACTAAATGAGCAATGTTAACTACCATACGATGGCTTAACTATTTCTTTATCGAAATTATCGTGAATTTTGCAAATACAGGATTTACGTTGATTGCAATAGTCTAATTTGTTAATCAACAACATAAAACCATTCAAGCAACAATAAAAATGACCAAACTGAATCTTATGGCCTTTTGGCTGACATTAAAAAGTGAAAAGAAATGTTTCCATTTCCTATTTGCTTAAGTTGCATAGGAAATATTTCTTTTCAGATTTTGCAAACATGATATTTCAAAATTTGCTTTGATTTTTATTACTATTATGGGTTAATTGTAACTGCATGCATAAATCCCAGTATAAATAGTTATAAACAATTATTGACCAATTTTGATATTTTGTTTTATGTCAAGTATTAAGAATATAGTAACTGGGGTCAGCAAATTGCAAAGGAGAGAGTTACCAATGATCATGTTGTGACTTTGAATCCAGCCTTATCTCTCCTTAACCCTCTCTCTGTTTTTTTTAATTTATTTTGAAAAGTGCTTTTTATTTAATAAAATTTGGTGAGGCGCGAGCAAATTTTAATTGCGAAAATGAGGCGCGGATAAAAAAAAAGAGGTTTGGGAACGACTGTGTTAGACTTAAGCTAAGCTCATTAAGTATCCGGGTACCTACTTTACATCTCTTGTCATCAAGCTTGTTTGGCAGACTATTTAATAATGTCCCTTCAATCTTCATTGATTGGCCTTCTTTTGCATCCTCTTCCCAAAGTCAGTTAAGCTTGAATTTTCTGGGTTGCGAAGGTAGTAGTATATATCCCACTAAGCGAAAAGCGTAAACAAAGAAAAAAAATTAAAATTTCTAATGCTGATTTTCAATGTAAGTGGGTCTTTTCATTTAGAATATTGGCGCAACAGAGTCTTCCGACCCCAAATTTCCTCCCTTGTCCGCTATGTCATACTTAGCAGTGCTTAGTAAATATTTATACAGATGCCGAGTTGGTTAAAGCGACTTGTAGAAAATATAATGGTATAAATGCATGGTAGCGAAAACCTATTGTCACTCATTTCATAGAATCGGTTCATTATGTGAAAAACATTGGAATTTAGTAAAATGATTTTGAGCAGAAAGTCTTGTAAATAGGGAAAAATTAGCTTAGAGGAACGACATGATTGAACAGGGGAAAAAACTTTGCTAGTATTTTATCATTGATGTTTTTTTTTTTATAGAGATGGATATCAAAGAACCAAAAAGAAAAAAAATGTTTAATTATAATGCAAAACGAATTAATAGTAAATTTTACTTGCCTTCAGGGCCGGTGCAAGGGTTTCATCCCCTCGAATCTATGATACAAACCCTCCACCCCGAATCTATGATACCCCTCACTCAACTACATTTCAATTTTCATGATGTAGTATTCATATAAAATACGCAATATAAGAGATAACATTAAACTAGAAAAATTGCAAATAAACACAATGTATCTAAATAAAAATTAAAGACACGTCATAATAGATCATTCCACCTAAAATAAATCAACGATGTTTTGCAGCAATTTCTAACATTAATTTCAGATTTGTCTTGTTAAAATGTTGAATAATACATTCAACATTGAGGTAAAAAATAGTGAATTTTATGTAGCGTTTTTTCGAGATTAAAATTAATTCACGAATTAAGGCGAAAGAAAAAAAGGTGCTATTAATAGCCAGTTGTGCTTAGTTTAATTTGTAACACAAATATAAATAGAAAAATGCAAACGTAGATAAGATAGCGAGCGTCACAAGGCACTGCTCGGAGCCCGTCAACTTAACACCCTCCGGTCGTAGGTTTCGGAGATAGTATGTATCAGTCCTGCTTGCCTCATTTACACGCATGATGAAGAGAATAGGATTATATATTTCTTTGTCTTAAATGTAACTATCTAAGATATAGGCAGTTATACTTACAGTATTCATTTTAATGATGCAGATTTTAATGCTCTGATAAAGTTATAATGAAAATCACACAATACTCTATTGTCAAAAGACGTCGATTTATTGTTGTAAGCAGCATCTAAAAAATGTTATTTTAGAATGTATAAACTTTCTTTGCATTAGGTTGACATTAATGTCGGTCTGACAGTACTTAAAATAGTTTTTTTTCTTCGTGTTAACCAAACTTACTTTGTTTTAGTACATTATCAAATTTCAATAAAAAGAATTAGAAGAGATTGACTGAATAAAGAAAGATTGAATGATTAAAACTAGCTAAACAACTCAAGATCACCAGATTCTCTGTGGGTGTATTTTTTTTTAATGTAGCAAATGCATACACAAATGTCTTTATCAAAAATACTTAACAAAATCAACGAAGGATTCTGTCTGTTTGTCGTCTCTAAAATTTGAAAAAAGATAGGAATTACTATTTTAAATAAAATAAATTTTTTAGTACCAATTATACGGTCGAATTGCGAAATTTCTGTAGAATCGTGTGTATTGAAATGATGTGTTGAAATCTGTCACAATTCGATTTCTAATTACAAAATAGACAGGTAATAAGAAGTAGACAATGCTAGCAAATAGTACCGTATTGTCTTGTTGTATTGCGACAGAGATCAGTATAAATAAGACGCTGCGGTTGGAATAGAGAAATTTGTTTTCTCTTTCGAAACCATAGCTTTTACATTCTTCTGTCGTCAAAGCCTGCCAGATTTCGATGACGTGTTACTTTTCATGTATAATTTTCGATAATTATGTTCTCTATATAATTACAACAGCAACAGTTTTGTCAGCACCTACTCGCATCCAAGCACTGGGATAGCCATCCTCTCTTCCTCTCTGTTGGTACAACCGGTGGCGTTGGTGGCAGTGAATCAAAGAGAATTTGACGTGGTTATTCGCGTGAATTTGATTTTGATGGACAACTCTACTCGACGGAAAAGACCACCCACTTGGCAAGCAGCTCTTTCCTCGCGACTCAAAGGAGATTGAGACAAGCGACATTTAACAAAACTGGTTGCATCGGGCTGTCGGATGTTTGGTCTGTCAATTTCCGCTTTGGTTGCACTCTCTTCAAGCAGTTTGGCCGTTGAAATCGGGTAAATCTTTGCCTATTCTGCCATTGGGGTCTTCGAAAGTTAGTTGCATTCACTTTGCTCCTTCCTCGTCAAACCTCCCGCCATGGGTTACCCTATGGGCGTTGGATTTGGACAGCGGGTACACACACAGCCCCCACACTACTGCTACTGGAATCCACATTGTTCGCCGAGACCTCCTGAAAAAGATCTTGTACCGGCCCTGAAGACCAGAAATTTCAATTACTACGAACACAATTCTTTTTGTGTAATTCTCAAGCTGTCGAACTATCTTTCTTTCAGACTGCTTCATCAGCGATCTTCTCACCTTCTGAGATAAAAAAAATACAACATGTGACAATATGCCGACTGAATCAAACAACCATCTTTTAAATTTCCACTAATTCATCGGCTTTAATTTTGACTCAAACATATTAAAAGTAAAACTAAATGCTTTTTTATAAAACGAAGAAGGACTTGTTGAAATATATATTTTCTTTATTGATCCAATTGAATAGAGGCATCGGTATGTCCTTGGTTGCCGACTGAGTCAAACAACTATCTTTTGAAATCTCCATTAATTAACATTGGTTGTTGAAATTTTATTTGTCCGTTCGTTTGGTCATTTTTTTCTTTCTCTCCTTTTCTCGCTAGGGCCGTTGGGAAATTGTCTTTGCGGTACCACGTGTCGCGTATCCCGCCTCTGATTGGTTAGCTCCTTCTGATAGAATCTCAAGGAGCGGGAATCCTCAGTTTTTTGATTTTCGTCGACTTGAGCAGTCCTGAAAATTTTAGCTCCGTCAAACCAAAGATGTAAAAAGAAGTTTTAATTTATTTGTGGGCTAGAGAAGCTCGCAAAAGAAGAAAAGAAAGAATTTCCTCCTGACGAACAGAGAAGAAACAAGATTCAAGATACTACTTCCAGAGGAAGAAAGAGTTCATTTCTCTGAAAAGGATCGTTTCCCCTGTTTGTCATTAACCCACGTGGCGTAAGAAAAAAAAAAGTTTAAACGTCACTTCTTCCAGAGGAAGAAAGAAAATTTATTTTAAGAAAAGACACTTCTTCCAGAGGAAGAAAGAAAATTTATTTTAAAATTTTTTATTTTACTTTTCAGAAAAGGGATACAGTTTCTCAGGTCGGCCTACAACCAACAAGAGTTGAAGAAGAGACTTAACAAAAAAAAACAAAACAAAAAAAAAACAAAAAACAAATAACAACAACAAAAAAGCAAACACTTTTTTCCAGGTTCGAGACAAGAAACGAACTACGAACACTGTACCTAACAAGGTAAACTGAGAAAGACTTTAATTTTTTTTCTTTTGTGGTACCAAGGCTATAACCTAGCCTTTGCTAACGGACTTGTTTTGCAGTCAGCGCTCAACTCCTCTCTTTTTTTTAATAAAGCCGTAAATTTCCTTTAATTTGAACCCTTGTGTTGTATTGAATTTTTTATTTTTTATTACCTTTCACCCTTTGTTCACAGCAGAATTTTTTCTTACAACATAAAAAAAAATTCTGCATGGTGTCACCAGGTGGAAACGGACAAAAGAGAGCGAACTTAAACTCCACAGTGAGGAATTTGACCGTCGGAAAGTGCATTGTGCTGACGTTATCGGAGGTGTGTGTTGTGGTGAGGGTGCTTTCTCCTGTTTGGAGTGAGACAAAGAAAGCGCCCGCCAACGAATGTTGATGGGCGGAATTAAGCCAGGAGAGGTGTCCTGTAACCTCTATATATTGGAAGTCGATTTGCGAATCGACAAATCAGCGGGTGGATCGCTCGGGGAACGAGACTAATTGATTGGTTGCTCTTAGTTAGAGAGTCATGGATAGAAATAGTGTTGATACGCCACCACGACCTGTTTCGAAAATTGGTAAAAGCGGATCCCAATATTTACTGGGAAGGCATCGGAATTCCAATCATGGGTAGACACTTTAAAGAAGAAGGCACGTATCTACCAATTATCCTCCACCGAGTTGGTAAACCTAGCTTACGACTACTCAGATGGAGTAATATCTGAATATATAGGCTTTTATCTAGACGGCAATCCTGGGGATAACTGGCCGGCTTTACTCGCATAAATGACAAGCCAATACACCCGCTTTACTAGCGCAGCTGATGCTGCGAGGGAACTGATTAGGATAAAACAAAAAACAAAAACAGAAACAAAAATGGAGAAACCGTCTCTGAACTTGCCAGAAGAGTTCTAGAATTAGCAAAACTCGCCTTTAAAGATGCAGTGCAACGGGTGGGAGAGGCAGTGTATACAAAATTGGCGGAATACATTACAGATGCGTTAATGTCTATTTGTAAAGGAAGATACAGCTAGAGCAGCCCCCACTATTCTCATCGATGCTTTTGAAGCTGCGCAGAAGAGCTCCAGACTCTATGATAGGTTGGCATTAACCCAAGGCCCTTCCTGGGCGCAAGGGGCCAGTCACAGGGAGGCTATTTCTAATTTCGAGCTAAACTGGAGGTGGAGTCAACCAAGTCAATTGAATGACGTCTCTGCACCTGAAGGGAGATGGAGGCGGCCATCTCCCAGGCAAATCAGATGTTAGAGTTGTGGTCAAGCAGGACACTTAGAGGGGGCTTGCCCTAGAGTACGAAGGGGTACATTTAGTGGGAGAATACAAATAGAGGCGCGAGAAACTCAGGAAGACCACTCCAAAAGAGAATAGAGATGGCCCGGACTTACGCTTTGTTTTCAGAAGGAGTGGACGTCACATCTGAGGCAAATATTGGGGGAGAGGATAGTAATACCAGCTCTAGTAGATACCGGCGCACCAATCTGTATGATAAACGGAACAGTATTAAAAATGTTAGGTTTTGGGGACCATAAATTAAGACCATCAAACTTAAGAGGAGTTCATGTAGACGGATAGCGAATTAGGGTATCAGGCATAATAGAATTGACTGTGAGTATGGGGGGCTTTGATACAAAACAGTTTCTCTATGTGACCCCTCCTCTAAGTAGATTAATGGTATTGGGTAGAGACTGGCTCGAGAAAAATAGAGCTCAGATGGACTTTAACCCTACCGTTTTGAGTATAGGAGGCAAGAAAATACCTCTTGGAGTCCGAGAAGGCAAAAACTTCACTGTTGTAGTCAAAGAAGATTTAGTAACCTCCACCCCCTCACACACATATGGATGGTTATCTCGGGTCATGCAGAATTAATGATCCCAGGCACCCGGGACGGTGAGACCTATGTTGTAACTCCCCAAAAAGATCCTTTCAAGGCAGACGGAGAGATTGGGCTTTTAAGAGCTATCGTTAAGGGGAACAGTATGAATGGCTTTCCGATAGTGGTAGCCAACGCAACAAATACCATTACAAAGGTCCATCGTAAAGAGGAAATAGAAAAAGCAATGAATGCAAATAGTGACAGTCACTCCAATTCGGGCGATCAGAACATAACAGTGAAAAATGTATCAGTGGACGTGATTCTGGGGATGAGATTGACACGACGACATCATCTGATATTGAAATCATATCCACACCCACCCCGAATGGGGAACGGGGAGAATATTTATTTGATCTGACTCCTTTGCGACTGACATTGCATTTGTGGAGGCATAGTCCAGTTCACAGCCATTATCGGTCAGATAGCCAGTTCAGTTCAAATACATACAGCAATTGTGGAGAGTCTGACCAGCTAAGCCCAAGAAAAGACAGTTTAGAAAGGCAAGATTTAGAATCAGATGATGAAAGTAATGAAGTGACATCAACTATAAGTAAAGAACACTCTAAAAATTATGAACAAATAAAATCAAACAAAAACACGGACAGTGAAAAGGATGCTTGGCATCCAGAAAAATTATTAAAGAAACTAGCAGAAATGTCTGAAATTCTTCGGCATCGTGAGAACAAGTTTGTGCAACTCAACCGAGAAAACAATGACTTTCTGGAAAGCAACAGTATTCTACGGAACCAACTCCTCCAGTGTGAAGAGACATGCGAGTCAGAAATGGCTGATGTTAATGCACTCACACAAGTGTTTACCATACGTATTGGAGAAGCAGAGAAGAAACTACAGACAGTTTTTAAGGAGCAAGGGACTTGTTTTTAAGTCTAGCAAACACCACGAAGGGGTGGATAAAATTGTGGGAGCCTCTAGTAGCTAGGGCGCCGAACGTAACCATAAGTAAATTACTTAAACTAATGGCACCAAACAAGAAGATTGATTTACATAGGTTGATTGATAAGCTCGAGAATATCGGTGAGAAGCGACTCCCACCATTTCACAAAGAATCCAATAGATCTATGGAGTGGTCATCGGTGTCAGGGAGTGTCCCTTTGGCAATCATAATAGTAATAGTTATATTAGGAATATGGTGTAGGAGAAGACCAAGGCGGCAAAATATTACTGAAGAACCAGAGGGGGAACACGAATGCAAGGAAGAGAGGGGTGTGAGTGTGGGCCCTCTAGGGGCCATTAATATGAAAGACATGGAGGAAAATACGACCGAGGAACGAATGCGACTAAAAGTAGTGACAGTTAAGTAGAAAAAAAGAAATAAAGATAGATGATACAGACATTGCTTTCATTACGTAATTTGTATTCTATAAATGACGAGGATCGGTAAGGGAGGAATGTGACAATATGTCCGCGGTTGTCGACTAAATCAAACAACCATCTTTTAAATTTTCATTAATTCATCGGCTTTAATTTTGACTCAAACATAAAAGTAAAACTAAATGCTTTTTTATAAAACGAGGGAGGACTTGTTTAAATATCTATTTTCTTTATTAATCCAATTGAATAAAGGCGTCAGTATGTCCTTGGTTGCCGACTGAGTCAAACAACCATCTTTTGAAATCTCCATTAATTCATCGGCGTTAATTTCTTTTCAACTCAAATATACTAAAAGTAAAACTAATTTTTTTTTTATAGATATAAAACCAGGATGGACTTGCCGAAATATTTTCTTCCGCGTTGTTCAGTTTATAATTTTAACAAAGCAGTATTGAATACAGACCAGGATATTGCTTTGATACTAATGGATGAAGAAGTGCTCAGCTGTTAATCCTGAGAGGAATCTAATTTCTCCCTTCCTCCTTTCTTTGTATCTGTTTCTTCTTTTTTTTATGGTCCTGAGTAAGTCGGGCAATTAGCATGGATGTGATATCCATGCTAATTGCCCGACTTAGATCAAACATGTGAAAAGACAAAAGAGATTTTATATGACTCTATAATACACCCGCTGACCAATCTTAGTGTCCACTGATCTGAGCCTCTTGGCACGTTGTGGAAAAGATTAATTCATTCTATTGAACATTAAAATACAAAGTGATGATTTCAATGAGGTCATTTACATTTGTGTCTGTCGTGGACCCGGTTAATGGGACCAGTAAGAATAACGTAAAAACAACCAAATAGGAAATAACGAATATATATTAAATAAGGAAAGAATACAATACTTGAAACTTGGTTAGTAGGAACGATAATACGAGTCAGTGTGTAATACTATAATTCGACCCTCGGCCTTAGAAGTGGGACTCGTAATGGCGGTTAAGGTAGCAGTGTTCGTAGACCAACTGTCGGCTGATTTCGGGCCGCTCTCCTCAGGCTACTTCCTCTCACCTCTTATGAGGGGAGGTATAAGTAATGGTTGAAAGAGTTCATTCAGTCTGTCGGTGATGCCCCTATGACAGTGCCACCGGCTGGAAACGGACAAAAGAGAGCGAACTTAAGCTCTAGACTGAGGATTTTGACCGGTCGGAAAGTGCATCGTACTGACGTTATCGGAGGCGTGTGCCCTAGTGAGGGTGCTTTCTCATGTTTAGAGTGAGACAAAGAAAGTGCTCCTCCCACAATGCTGATGGACGGATTTAAGCCCGGAGAGGTGTCCTGTAACCTCTATATATTGGAAGTCGATTTGCGAATCGACAAATCAGAGGGTGGATCGCCCGCGGAACCCGCGCGGGCAACCGTTGGTGGCGATGGACGAGAGGCCGGCAGAACCCAAGGAAGAGATATTAACCCGATAAAAAGTCGATCGAAAGCTTAATTCATACCTGTAAAAAGATTAAAAAAAAAAAACCCTAAAAAACATATCTGCAATTTTGAAAGAGCTTTGTCTCTTTATTTTTACTTGTGGACCGAAGTAACTGGTTCATACAACGTGGCAGAGGAGTGAATAGTCGTGAACTGACAAATTCCTGCTAAGTCGAGTGAAAACATGACCACCATCACGATATGTGGCAGACATGAGATACAACCTGGGACTAGCACTACTGTTTGCGACTTGCCTTGTCCCCGCCAAAAGAGAGCCCGTATTTGCTTAGCATGTAAAACTATTTCGGCCTATTAATTCTGCAAAATGGAAGACAAAATTTTTGACGCCCGTTTGATCCCAGAATTCAGCGGCGCCCCGAAGGATATGCCTATTGTTGAATGGATAGAGAATGTAGAATTCGTTTGCGAACTTTGCGCCATGGACAAGATCGAGCGCATCATGCCCCTACGACTACGAGGCGGTGCCCTTGCCGTGTATAGACAACTTAATAAAGAGCAGAGGGCAGACGCGGAACAAATTAAACGGGCTCTTATGACTGCATAAGCGACTGACAGATTTAATGCGTTCGACCAATTTATGGGACGGCGTCTTCGCCCAGGGGAAACGGTGGATGAATTCCTGGCTGAAATGCATCGTCTGGCGCGACTAATATGAGAACCGCTGCCTGATCGCTGGATGGCATGTGCATTTGTGTCAGGGTTGCCCTATCACGTTAGGCAGCTCCTCAAAGCTTCGTCCAGGATGGACGACATGAATCTAGAACAGATTCTGACCCGAGCAAGGGCGATTATGACGGATGACGAAGGGTACCAGGAATTGGCCGCTGCATCTGTAGAACCATCACACTCAGAAGTTGGGGTTCCCCCTTCCAAACCTGTTACCAGAACCATTACCTACTATAAGTGCTCTGGACCCAACCATATGGCGAAGAATTGTACACAAGGACGTCCGGAGAGGTCAAGCAGAACGCAGAGGTCTGGCCGTGACAAGCGGTGTTTTAGATGCAATGGCATTGGACACATTTCTTCAGAATGCCAGGGAAACGCCCAAGGGGAGAAGGCATCAGCGCCAGCCTTCTCCCCGAGCAAGTAAAAAACCGGAGGTTACCCACAATAAAAGTATTCGTAAATGGGGGAGAAAAAAAAAGAACGTTCACAGTTGGTGGCTGAAACGTCTGTCAGTGAGATTTTGAAACAGCTCAAGAAGGAAAGACTTGATTAGAATACCAGCTGGGAGAGCCACAATTCATTCGCTGGTTGCTGTTTTAAGTTTATTTTGCTACACGATATTAGTGACGAACGAGCCCTGCGTTAACGAGTAAGGTGGTCTGAAGGAACTTGAAGATCAACGTAGGTACTTGACCCTGTTATTGATTTGTTGAGGAAAATCGAATCTTGGGCGACATTATTGGTTACCGTAGACCAGGATTTACAAATCAGCACAAATCGTATTGATGTTAATATTTTACAAAATTCTTATAGACACAGCACAAACAAATTGTTGCACGCCCTTTCAAGTTTCAGCAACGTGTCTCGTTAATATTAATTTAACTCTCGTCTTGGGGAGGTGAGTCACGATATCCAGTAGGTGATAAACCACAACAAAATATAAAGTAATCTTTCTAAATGATATCCAAATGGACTTCTTTGAAATGAAAACAAATATGTGCGTATTTAAGTAAATGTGTCAGATTTTCCGAAATGAATTCCCGACATCAACATTAGTGAGTATCAGAGTATCTTCACCTGGAAGGTAAGAACTTGATTTTTCCTGAAACTTTTCAACACTTAATCAGCCATCATACGCCAGTAACAAAGAAAGAAGTTCATTTCTCCACAGAAATAATTGCAAGCAGATAAGACAATGAAATAGAAATATTTTGGTGACGATTTATTTCATCGCTATTTAAAATATAAATATTTCACATAGTTTTACATAAACAAACAACAACAAAGCCAGCAACAAAAATAACAATAATAGTAATTATTATTATTACAGATCTCTATTCAAAATTATATTATTCAAAATTAACTTTACCTCTTCAATCATCAGCTAACAGGTTTTAGAGTCGAGATAGTCAGCCATTTGAATCTTTCTCTTGTCTTATTGATTTTATCAAATTACAGACAAAATTTTATAACCTCGCAAAATTTTCAGAAGCGTGGTTTCAGTTTTTCTCTTTTGCTACATTGAAATCATTAAATGCCTTTTTGTATTTTAATACGCGTCTCTAAGTCTAAAATAGTTGCAGAAAAAAAATCGTTTTTTTAATCATTTTCCCCTATGCAAGGTTTGTGCAGAAGTTTCGATCTGTTCATAAATTATATTTATTGTTGTTAATGCATACAGATTCTCTGTTAGGAATATTATGATTGATGATTTTCAGTTTTGTAAACTCTTTCAGTGTGTCACATGTGCAATTTCATTATTGTTCGGAAATATCGATTGACGCCAACTAGCGTCTCTCACTATGTTGAGGTTGAATAAAAACGTCCTCATTTAATAGTCACTGCTCCAATTTACTTGAGCAGAAATATTACTAAGCTTAGCTTCGTACGGCACAAGTCTATTGTGTGCAGAGGAGGAAGACTGTGTTCGGAGAATTTGTTTAGTAGGGCAAGTGTCTAGCTTTCGAAATCGTAACTTTTTACCTGGGCGGAAATACAACTATTGACACGAATGGGAAGCCCTCAACTCCATCCGCCTCCAAGTAATCCCGAAAATAATGTATAATGTAAGAGGCACAGATGAAATAAAAACAAGAGTGAAGAAAATAATACGGAAAAAATTTGTTTGCAGTGCAATCAAAATGTTAAATGTCGAAATTTGTCCTTTTGAATACGCAGTGGTGCAATTTACTGTGGTAACAGTATACTCGTTTGTTTTAATGAACACCAGGTTTTTTCCCCTTTTCCTCAAGGAAAATTCTCTGCCTTGTTATATAAATGAATTAAAAAAACTTCGTGACATTTCAAGAAAAAGTCAATGAATGGTCCTATTGAACTAATGATAAAGTGTTAATTCAATTCGAATCAATCGCTAAATGTAATTTCTTTTGGGAAAAAAGAAACTAGTAAATTATTTACGCATCGTTCTGCAGCAATGAATTGAACACTCATGGCTACTGGCATTTGTTTACATTGTGAATATAACACGCTAAAATTTGCCTACTTCAACCATACGCCAATAGCTTAGTGGTAGAATCTCCTATTGATGTCAAAACGGTCGGGTTTCTAATCCCGGCTGGAAACAATCGGATATCTAACCGTACTGACGAGCTATGATACAGCGAAACAGGACTGTCTGCAGATGACGATATATATATATATATATATATATATATATATATATATATATATATATATATATATATTTCATTGAATACGTACGAGAAGGAAGATTTTTTAAAAAAAATTAGCTTTTCTAGCATCCTATCACTTTTTTTGTTTTGTTGGAGTTGTCCTCCATAAGGACTAAAAGTATAGCCAAAAGCACTTGAATACCTAAAACATTTGGACAATTTTAACATAATTTATCTACTCAAAAGAAAAAAATGGAAGCATGTAATATATATATATATATATATATATATATATATATATATATATATATATATATAAATGCAAACTTATCACTATACTCGTTTCAAAAAACCCTCCACACATATACGCGGAAGGAAAAAATGGTTGTAAAAAAAGAAAGAGCTTAGCACATGAACATCAGCCAAAGCGATTTGGACCGAACCAGTACGTAGCCCAAAGAAAAAACCCGAGACGAGTAATCAATAAAAGAAAGCGCTCAATACGTAAGCCGAGCAGAATAAGAAACCTTCAGGGCCAACCTTCCTTGAAGATCCGTTTAGGTGAAACCTTGGTAGGTTTGTTGGCTCACTAGGTTAATTTACCTATATATATATATATATATATATATATATATATATATATACACACATTCTTACATTTTTGGTTATATATATATATTTATATAAGAAAATATAAGTTTTCTTATATATATATATATATATATATATATATATATATATATATATATTGATAGATAGCTAGAGAAAGAGTGAGTGAAATGGATACGTCAAGAAAATGAATTTCAACACGCTCATCATTTCTGTTGAGAATAGATGTTATTCACCTTATTGGTTTATTGATAAAACCAAGCCAACTGTTAATCATTCAAGCGCTAAATCATGACCCCCCCACACTTTTTTGCTGCTCGATCTATTTGGTTTCTCTTTCATTCTTTTGTGAAATATTTGACGAACAGGAATTTTGACCTCTAAAATACTGGGTTGAGCATTTAGGAAACAGGGATTAATTTTGACCTTAATAAAACTTGGGCGTGAAAACAAGATATGACTGGTTGGTCAAAGAACAGAACCTTCGAGAAAATCGGATATGGATCCTTGTGTTTGATTGGCACACGTAATTAGTGAGAGAGAGAGAGAGAGAGAGAGAGAGAGAGAGAGAGAGATCCATAGATTTATGAGATCCATAGATTTATGAGAGTATAATGATACTCTCGGTTTGAAAGGAAAAATACAAATAAAATGTAAAACTGGAAAATTTCTCGAATAAACTGCTTCAGCTTATTTATTTCTTGACACCATTTTTTTAAACATGATTTTTTTCTCTTCGAACTCATCTTTTTTCTTCCAGTTCTTCGATGAGCTACGCTTATCTAATCTAAACTTATTTATAAATGGAACTTTTTCTCTGTGTGTGTGTCTGTGTGTGTGTCCGTTACCTATAGACTTCGAAATGGCTGAACTGATTTTCTTGAAAATTTGCACAATTGTACTATAAGCGTCTGCGAGTGTTCTTAGCTAGGTTTTGTGTCGAGGTACCCCCGATGAATATCGAAAATCGATAATCGAAAAAATCGGGTTAAAGAAGGAGTGGTCCGAT
The DNA here is from genome assembly GCA_037127315.1 of Ascarosepion bandense. Taxonomy (NCBI): domain Eukaryota; kingdom Metazoa; phylum Mollusca; class Cephalopoda; order Sepiida; family Sepiidae; genus Ascarosepion; species Ascarosepion bandense. The sequence goes on along the minus strand of JBBBDQ010002121.1, from coordinate 604,336 downwards.
TTTAATCAAATTTGATACACTCATAGAGAAAGACATAAGAAACGATATTCAGATGTTTCAAGGTTGCAGTTCTTACAATAGTGCAGAAAATCGATAATATATATATATATAAAAGGTAAGATGTTTGTGTGTGTGTCTGTTTATCTGCCTGTATGTCTGTATTTTTTCAGCCCTTTTATTTTAGTTTTTGCTTCGGGTTTGGCTCTAAGTAGGTATAATTGTAGTTCTTAGTCTTAGCCATGATACCATTTACTCAGAGGACTTATTTAGCCTTTAAAATTCAGTTTACGACGAAAAAACTTATTTGATATCGATAGCAGGAAATCAAAATTTGACTTACATCCATTCATTTTTATTTCAGTCTACGGTTTCGCTTTAACTAGAAACAACTATTGCTTTTTAGTCTTTCGTGCCAACGTCCAAAGAGTCTGAGCTCCAGGACCATGGATTAGTTTTAAAGCTTTCATTACACCCGAGCAACGCCGGGCTATACTGTTAGTAACTGATAATCAGTGTGCCCTTGAAGGATATCGTACGATGTGTAGACCATAAGGTTTAATTTTAATTGGAAAAAGAATAAATTTTCATTAGAAATTAGTTGAACTTCTATGTAATATTTAATCTCTTATGTGACAGTGAATGCTGAACAATCTTCACAGAAGAAAAGAAAAAAACAGAGATATTGGTCAACAGACAGATACTGAGAATATGGTCGACGACGAAGTCTAAAAGGAAATGGCAACTAAAAAGACACTTGAAATCAGAAAGAGGCATTAGAAATTTCTAGAGAATTTAACACTCACGTGGTATATTAAAAAGCGGGGTCAAACAGCAAATTATTTATTCTAATAGCGATGGTAAGAACGAAAAGTTACGTAAAATAATAAAAGACAGGAAGGCGTAGAGAACCATAATCGCCCACGACCTGGATGGATACGGTATATAAACGAATATGATAGTGTTGTATAATCTTTTGTTTTGAAACTTTGGTTGCATTTTGATCTTTTGTGTTTTTCTCAAATAATATTTTTTTATTTTTAATTCTGGTGGATCTAAGCATAACTGTTCTGGATTACAATTTACTACACTTTATGATTACCATACTTTGCTATTTTCTAATTAATATCGGGTTCATGCATAAAATAACCAAAGGGAAAATACAAAACCGGAAGTCCAAGTGGCAGCCCTCATTAAAATGACTAATTATCTCTCGTAATTATGTTTTTGTTTGCTTCACTTTTGTGTAGAATCATTTAAACAAGAAAAGAAAATTGAGTTTGTTAACATTACGGCAGGTTTATAAACGTAACAATAATTGTATCAATGATTCAATTAATGAAAATAAATTTGATATTGAGAGCACTGAACCATATTGGTTGATAACAAAACAAGTATTAACAGTTAGTCATTTATTGGCAACAGCCATATTGATCTAATTTAATGACGGATGTTACCATTTAAAACTAGGACAAATCTTGAAGGACAGATATATGGTGAAATTTTTTTTTCTGTATAATCTATAGTATTTATAAATTAGTTCCCCAATTCATTCAATCAGCTTTCAAAACAGTAATAAACAAATGGCAATAGTTTATCTAAATAAAATGTAGTTTCTTATTTCTCATCAGTGTCAATGTTCAAACATAGCTAACGTTTATGATTTCGATTACTGATTTTCAAAGCAAGCAAGCTTCTGTACTAAATAGATGGCATAATATAATATTTTTTTCGAATTAATTAAATTTGAAAACACTCTTACACTTAAAAAAAAAAAAAAAAAGGCCTGCACCCGGTGACTCAAAAGACGAATCTATCCGGAAAATTTTTCCAATGCCAATGGATTCGTCTTTTGAGTCCCCGGATGATTTTTTTCATCCGCTTTCGGCGTTTTTTTATTTTTATTTATTTTTTATTAGAGTGCTAGTTATCTCTTTTTCCATTTTCACTTCACATTTCTCAGGACTAACATGGATTAAATATCTGACAGTATACGAATGAATCTTTCTCTACATTAATCTGCGAACATCTTTGTGCTTGGCGATTTTAATGCCCATCATGTCAAGTGGTTTAATCATTCTGATGTTACTGTTGTTGTTGCTGGTATTCAAACTTTCAAATTATCCGTTGCACAGACTCTGTCAAGTAGTGGATTTCCCTACTATAGTAATATTAATATTACTGTCACATCTGATATGGTGGTTTTATTATATTAGAGATTCTTGATGAAAGTCAAAAGAGAATCTGGCATGTTATCGGTCCTGACCTGTTATCTCGGCTTCACTCACCTTCCCACTGCTGTAATACGGCTTTCCCTGTATTTTCATTGTAATTGTTCTGATGTGTTTTTCTCTTTGGTATCTTAACTTTACGAATTTGAGCGCAGCAATAGATAGGTAGCTATGTCTCATCATTTTGAAATGGCTAGATGTAACCGTAAGTTCTATGCTAAGAGTTTCTTTTCGCGCACTTCTCGCTTGTGGAACTCTCTTCTTGCTTTCAAATAACTTTGATCGTCAAAAATGTAAATGCATTGTCACTTGTTATCGCTTGACTTCATAATTGTTGTTCTTTTATTGTTCTCTCGCCTTAATAATGTTTTTCTTTTTTTCATATTCTTTCACCCTCAGCAACCCCTTGCATCTTGGGGTGAAATGACGAAAGAAAAAGCAAATGCTATCAGGAAGCACCATAAGGGCTCAAGTCGTAGCGGTAGAATGACTTGAGAAAAGTGATTTTCAATTTAACGAAGAAGTATATTTATGCGTGCGTGAATGTGTGTGTGTGTGTGTATGAGAGAGAGAGAGAGAGAGAGAGAGAGAGAGAGAGAGAGAGAGAGAGAAAGAAAGAAAGAAAGAAAGAGAAAGAGATTTTGTCGTTTCACTTAGTGAACACGTCCATGACGAGGTTTGATTTAATAATTTTATGCATTTTAATTCGGTCAGACAAGATTCTGGAAAACTATTTGAAGCTGAATTTTATTGTCAGATTTTAAGGCTTTTGTTTGGTTTACAAGTTTTCCTTTGTTTAATTTAGTTTGCGCAAAAATATCGTTGTAGTAATATCCCTGTTATTCTGTTGTCAGGAGTCGAAGTGATTGTTTCCCTCCCCGTCACACCTGTAAAGTTCAAACTAATTTCCTTCGCGAACTGTTTTGCGAGAATATCTAGTTAATTATCGCCCAAGTGTAGGTGCTCAAACAGATTGGCAGAGAAAATAATCTAGTTGACGTCCAATCCCTTTTCATCTTCAGATCGTTGCAAAGTCGACAATGTTTCCGCTACCATCATTCAAGGCTCCATCAGAAAAGAGGCAGAAAAAAGGAAAACTGGGTTGACAATGTTACTGAGTGGACTAAACGATAATTAACAGAAACTCAGATATTGGCCCGCGACTGAGACATAAGGAGGGAGCTGGTCAGGTACTCAGCAGCACAGCCACTCTACAACCACAATAGGGTGATGGGACTGTTGTTGATGATCCGTTAAATCAAATTTGTTTTAAGAACAATTCAGAATAAAAAATGGCTGTCTTTATTCTAAAGTAGGTTTAAAGAATCGCTAAAATCAAGTTACTATAAATCTTAATAAAAACATTTTATCGTCAGAAACTTTATTATGATTAACAGGAAAGACAAGGATTTTTTCATTATTAAGTTATTTTTCTTCAATTTTTGTTAGAACCTTCAATATTTTGCTTATTTTTTTTTATTTTGTGCCAACGAGTCATCATAAATTATTAAAGGGAAATTCTAACGGCTGTTTGTGGTGAAAAACACATTAATTTGGAAATTCTTACAAAAATTAGATAATTGTTAGTTTTTAATGCAACTTTCAGAATTGAATGAGATTATTTCAGAAACTTTTTCTTTTATTTTAGAAAATGTTGGTAAAGAATATATTTTTGATCTGTTACCCTCCACAAACTTATTTAACTTTATGAAATTTCAAGGAATTCATTTTTGCAAAGCCTAATGTTTATATTAGCTTTAAGCATAAGTCCTTGGAGAAATTAAATCATTAAGTCAGACAGGGTTCACAATTCCAGAAAATAGTCTCTGAATTGTAAAATAAAAATTGCAGTAAAACAAAAGTTATTAATTAGAAAAACTTTTAATTGTTTTATGAATTAGTTATTTACAGTAACGATGCATTTATATTTTCTTAATGAAATTTGTTTTCGATGAATAATGAATTTTTATTAGAAGTTTTTCATTGAAAAAAAATTAATCATAATAATTCACAAAGTTTTAAATCTCTCTTAATTTGTAGTGGTTAACGGATAATTAAAACTATATTTACAAATTATAAACAGAAAAGCTTCAACGACCCCTAGTATTTTAAAAATGATTTTGATTTTTTTTGTGTGTATAAATATACCGTTTTTTTGGAAATAAATTTGTCCATGCCCGATATTATCTAAAAATAAGTAGAGTATCAATGCAAATATGTACTGCAAATGAATATGCACATCACGTTATAATTTGCAGCCACTCAGCAGAAAATTTTCAAACTTGATTGTTAGATAAAGTGAGATAATAATAAACAATAATTACATTTGAATTATCTGCGATCAGATCATTCAATTCAATATAAATGTTTTTACTTCTATTTTTAACAAAATTTTATTTTCCTTTTCGGTATATAAAAAACAAACAAACATAAGTAACACTGTGCATTTAAAAAACAAAAAGAAACATAAATAAAAAAACGAACAAACAAATGCTCTAAATTTTGTTATTGTTGTAATATGCCTGGATGAAATAAAGACCCACTCGCTCAATTTTTTAATTGTAGTCGGCGAGAATTATCAAGAAGAACACAGAGATCCCGAAATACACCGAAATAAAAAAATCTTTTTTATTTTTATAAATGATGGATACATCTTGATTTACTCCAGAGGCAAAACAATTTTAAATTTGCCTCAAGTGACCTTACCTCTCTATTGCGGCTATACTGTGTAATTTTATTTTTAAACATTAAATACAGAATGAATTAATTACAGAAAGCGAAAAAGCAACCATAACTCTAACATCTAATGTTGCATTCGTCTTGTGCCTTATTAATTTTGACATTTGTATATTTGGGTTTTCTAGATTGTGAGATGTGCGAGTTGTACAATGGTTAGTAACTCGGAAATAAAAAATCAACAATCTTGTTCGAGTTCTGATTGAAATCTTTCTGTTTGCGTTCGTACTTTCACTTTCACTTTTCCGAAAGATATAGATTCATCTCTTCTCCCCTAAAATATAGCTTAAGTAGCAGGCTTAACTCGGCTGACGTTCTTTGAGTTAATAACCGGTCTAGGTTAAAAAAAAAAATGAATTCAAAACTAGCTCGAAGACGGATGGGCTCCGTCGGGTTATTTTACCCTAGACACACAACCTCTGCTATAGCTGCAATACATGTTGTGCTCCAATCACGCTAATGTGCTACGGCACACGTGATGTGGTGTGACTGGGATGGGCTTCAAGCAAAAATAAATATATTCTTCCTTCTAAGCAACAATGAACCGTGTTCACTATTCCTGTATTTGAATTTTTCAAATAATTTTAAATTACTGAGTTATGGCAGAGTGTTACGATGCTATGGTAGATTCAGAAAGAAAACCGAGCGAACCATTAGACAAGGTAGTCAAGAAGTGGAAGAAGAAAAAAACTAGCAATTAATTGTAAAAAGATTAAATGTACGATTGTCAGCAAAGCGAACAACTCAAGTTGCGATTTACGTAACGGGAACATCAAAGTGGAAATGTAACTATCTGATGAATATAGTTGCAGACGACAGAAAGTGTAACATAGAAATGTGAAGGCGCATAAGAATAATGAAAAGATGGTTTTCAGAAAGTGGGAAAAGTATGAAGGGGTCTGGAAATGTCCTGAGAAACAAAGAAAAGAGTGCTGAACTCTGATATGTAACACCAAATCTATAATGCAACGAATGACTCCGAGATGAAGAAAATATTTGAAACAACAGAAATATGTGAAAAACAAGGACATTTTTAGGAAGAATAGGAACTCACGGGCATATTGATTGTAAAAGAAGCTATAAGGAAAAAAAACAAAAAACAAACAAACAAAAAAAAAAAAGCGAGTAAATAGATTATCAAACATGAACTAGAAAAACAAAGAGTAGGAATACAACCGTTGCTAAGAGCAAATAAAAAAAAAACCGGAAAGTTGTGGAGTGATTTTGTCTCTCCACAAATAAATTTTAGGAATTTAGAACAAAAAAGAAAACGTCGCTTGTTACTCCTGTTCAACAAGAAGATAATTTATTTTTTTGAGATGCTTCACGAGAAACCACCTTTTCTAGCATATGTAATAAGACTCTATTCAAAGACTTCATATTTTTACATTAACGATACACTCTAATACGAAAAATATAATATAACAATGAAGAAACAATAAAATTTTTGTATTCTTCGGGGACATTGTTAATAATAACTTTGAATTTGCTCATCATTTCACTGCGTTACAAATAATCTTTTTATCAAAGGAACTTTATTGGAACGTCTGCATTTTAAATAATATATACAAAATCCAAAAATAAATTTTGATAAACGCTTGGCTTCGTATACTTTATATATAGTCATTCGCAGACAGATCTGTTTCACAGCTCATCAGTACGGTTTGGCGTTAGTCGGCGATTCTTCCTCTGAGCTATGGGCGCTCAGTAGAACAAGGTAGACATTTAGCATGTGATATACCATGTAAACATACGCCAGTAGTTAGAGTGTTTTAATTCATTACTGAATGAACGATGCGTAGATGCTTGAGTAGCTACTGTTTTTTCAAGTTCTACCAATCTTCCACGGTAGGAAAGCGTAAATCACTCTTACCTAAAGTCTTTGCTTGTGTTGCATATTATTACATATATTAAGGTTAATATGGATGCGGTTAGAACATTCACTTTCTCACCAGGGTCGATTTGTCAGGAAGGTGACTTTTTGATGTTATCGGTCTAGAGGAAGCGATCCCAGCGTGCGGCACATTTAGAAAGTGTCTGTAAACAATGCCACGAGTTGACCCAAGCCTTGTGAGTAAAATGAGGTAGACGTGTGTTTATGGGAGCCATCGCTGGTCGTGCTAGCTCGAAGTCGCAAGTCATCGGGACCGAGAGTTTGAGTGTCCTGGCCTTGTATAAATTGTTGTTCACGCTAGATAATATGTATTGCATATTATTACATATATTAATGTTAAATAAATGTTATTGTTAAATTAATTGTTATACGTATATCTAAATACTAAATCCATTTAAGTTGAAACCGTTGAAGTTCGAAGATGTTAATAATCATTTTTAGCATTGGTTCATTTAAATAAACGAGGAATTAAGCTTTGATATTGTTTCTGCTGTAATCTCAGCAACCTTCATTAACCCACTGGACATTTTTATCTCTATTGGCGGGGAGAGTTATAGCAATATACGTAATTATTAATTACCATTGATTTTTAATTAATTAATTACTTGAAAATTAAATTATCAATTGATGGTAAAATTATTGTAGTGGGATTGACAAATAGGACTTCACCTATTTACATATGTTGGTTATAAGAGAAATTAAGTGCAGAATAAAAATTCAGACGGGAGGAAGTTGACTACTGATCACGTGTCGTAGAACAGTTCAGAACAACAGTATGGCATCGGCAATAGGATGTTTAAGAATTTGTCTAGACTTGTATTCGCTAAAAAAATTGAAATACAAGGCAAGAGGTGGAGAAAATGAAATAACAGACCTGTTTCCAGGTTCGGCAGTTTGTGAAACCATAATGAAAATTTCTTTCATGGCATAACCAAAACAATTGGAGAATTTGATTTTAGTCGAAATTTCAGAAATTATAAAAAGAAGTTTACGACCTGAAAAGAAACTTATTATAACGGAATTGATGAACAGGAGTTTACTTATTTGCATATGTTGTTTATAAGAGAAATAAAGTATAGAGTAAAGAGTTACACGAGAGGAAGTTGACTACTGATCACGTGCTGTAGAACAATACTATACAACAGTTATATTCTTGTAACATTAATAAAATTACACCAAGATGTTTAAAATTGTTTCAAATATATTATATTTGATAAACTTTGATGAAAATTCTCTTTTAGTTCATAAGTTTCCTGTGTTGCTCTTTGCAAATATTTTTTTAATTCTTTTTGGTGTTGCGGAGAGGAAGATTTAAAGCGTTTTAAAGGGATTTCATTTGTCAAAAATCAATGAAACTCAATTTTAAGTCACACAGAAAAATGTTAAAACTGAGTGAAAAAATAATTAGTCAAAACATTGGAGAATGACTGTCAACAGCTTTGAGATCCAACGTCATCGAAGTTTTATATAATATAGAAGACTATTGTAGTGTAGAAGTCTCATTCGTAGTTATTGCTTTGTCCTTGATTATTACAATTTAGTTTGAACACCAAATTAACAGTAAAATAAGCAATAAAATCGTTGCAACGAAAAAAAAAATAGTTGAAGGTACTCATAAAAAATAGTTGGAAAATTTTAAGCATTCAAAGAGTGAAATGATAACAATTGTTTTAGTTTTCGAAGATAATCGTTCACAAATAAAACGTGTAGACGAGGAGAGAATGGTTTAAGGAGTTTGAAATTTTGCAATTTCATGATGAAAAAAATAAAAGGTTCGATGTAAGAAAATATTGTCATCTTTGGAAATGGAAAGAATGAAGAAACCCTGAAGGATTTTGGAAATCTGAACATATTCAATAAAAATTCTAATAGACACGTGTACACACACACACACACACACACACACACACACACACACACACACACACACAGATATATCACCTGATGAGGTGCTGAATACGACAGCTCTAGTGAAAAAATGTTATTATTATAAACTCCAATAAACGGAACATTACTACAAATATTGTTCTACTACGTATTCACTGTAAGAAAATGAATTCTACCAACTGTGAGGTGTCATTTCATTAGTTCTTACTAATACCAATATATATATATATATATATATATATATATATATATATATATCCACTTCTGCGATATATGCATTACTCTTCAGGAATGAATTGATTTCTTTTGATGACTGGCGGGTGTATACACTGCTTATATACAACAGGTTAAAATTTCCCTTCTCTGATTCCATACGCTTATCGATTAGTGGGGTAGCGACTTTGACTGACACCAAATTGGTCGAGTTGCGATTCCAGCCAGAAGCAAGTGGATGTGGCTAGCCACACTGATGAGCTGTGATACAGGTTTGTATGTAGATGACTAATACACACACACACACACACACACACACACACACACATATATATATATATATATATGGCTTTTTCAATACTAGACGAGTTTGTTGTGTTCACTTAGCAGGTATTGTTCTTGGGATAGGGATTTTTTCTTTTCATTTATAAGTATAAAATACTAGGATATGTTGTTTGGGTTGTTTAACCTTATCAAATCACTCAGCCCTGATGAAAAACTCTGAATTTAAACCAGTAGAAAGACCAACGAAAACAAATACTTCCACTAATAGAGATGGGTCAACAGGGTCAGTAATGAAAACAAAACAAAAGTAGAATTTACAACATAGTCATTATACACCAAGCAAAATTCAGCTTGGCTCCATGCAAAGACAAAAGAAAATATACATATGAGTGTTAATTATATATATTTACATTAATTACATTTTATATATATATATATATATATATATATATATATATATATATATATATATATAAAATTAAATTTGCTTTTGATTTTAAATTGCGACATGGAAATCTCTATATTTTGAGATTTTACCTTGCCATCAAGCAATTGTTGTGAAAATGATTTACATTTGAATGCATAAAGCAATACGCTTGTTATTTAAAGAGTTGATATGGATGTGGGGAAAACAGAAAAGTTTACGTGTCTGTTTAATTTAACTAATCAGAATTAAGTTCAACTTTTAAAATTTGAAAATATAGGTTATATGTTTTTGCGGAAAACACGTTTTTTTCTTTCAATCTTAACAGGAAGTGTCAGTCAAGTGTCTAGAGTGCTCTCTTCTGGTGCGATGTATCTATTCTTGTTACAAGATTATTGTATTTTGCGCTACAATATATATTGTATTGAGCACTTTTTAAAGAACTAAATGCCAGAGAACTTGGAATTGTAAAACAGTTATTTCTCTTCACCTGGATATATATATATATATATATATATATATATATATATATGTATATATATATATATATATATATAGTAGCGGTCATAATATAATGAACGGAAACGACAAAGACATAAATATTTGTATTACTTAAAAAGTAATGCATGATTAGCAATGACATTTTTACCGAATAAAGATTAGGATGTAATGCATAAATATACAAAGTTACAAAAATTTACATAATAGTTTTTTAAATAAAAATTAAATGGAATGAAGGAAATAAGCTACTGGACAAAAGTTAAGGAACGATTTTGTTCATACTTGATTGTGAACAAACTATCAACAAAATTTAATATTTGGTAAGCATCCTCTTATTTTCAATGACTTCTCTGCATCGTCGACCACATGATCAAATTCATTTCTTGCAAAAATCAGCAGTAATTCCCTTCCATTCGTCTTTCAATAACTCCCATAGGTGATCCTGGTTTTTCGGCTTTCTTTTCTGAGCCCTTTCTCCAATTATCTTCCAAACATTTTCTATTGGATTCAGGTCGAGGCTCTGGGCGATTCCCTCCTCTTCAAATAAAGCCATAACCTTCTGAGCCTTGTGGCAAGGTGCATTGACGCGGATGATAGGGCCAACTCCTGCAGATGAAATCATTTCCCACACCATCATACTGCCGCCACCAAACTTAACGGTTTTCTTGACACATTGAGAAGACAGTCTTTCACCTGTTTTACGGCGTACGTAAGTTTTGCCCTCAGAACCAAATATAGTAAACTTGGACTCGTCACTGAAATGAACTGTATTTCATTGTGCGTCAGTCCAAACATGTTCTCTCGCATACTCCAGGCGTGCCCTTTGGTTTCGCTTTGAAATAAGAGGCTTCGAAGATGGAATATGGGCATGCAATCCTGCATTTTTTAACTTGCGAGCAACCGTTTTACTTGAGATCTTATTATCTGTGTCTTCATTAAATTTACGGGCAGTTGATGTAGCAGTTTCAAAACCGTTTTTGTAGATATTCTAATAATTCTTCGATCTTCTCTTTGCGATGTTTTTGGAGGTCTACCGGTTTTTGGTTTTGCATCTAACGTTTTTATCGGTTTTATACCTGCTAATTACACGATGAACAACACTTTTAAACCTATGAACAATATCAGAAATTTCTGGAATTGACTTTTTTTCTCGATAGGTAGTGATAATGAGTGTTTTTCTTTCAAAGAGAGCGTTTTGCGTGTAGAATTTGCCATATTGCTTAAAAATAAAGTCCTAATAATAAATAAACTTTTACTTATAGTTGAAAAGCTCCATCGAGTTTCTTAACAATGTTAATTAAAAGTTTATGCAAATTATTAACATCGTTCCTTAACTTTTGTCCAGTAGCTTATTTCCTTCGTTCCATTTAATTTTTATTTCTAAAAAAAAAACTATTATGTAAATTTTTATAACTTTGCATATTTATGCATTACACCTTAATCTTTATTCGGTAAAAATTTAATTGCTAATCATGCATTACTTTTTAAGTAATACACATATTTATGTCTTTGTTGTTTCCGTTCCTTATATTATGACCGCTACTGTATATATATATATATATATATATATATATATATATATATATGGAAAATATGATTGGTGATACAAAACCTTATTACCGCTATAAATAGATAAAAATATTTTTTATTAACATCCATGATAATATCTTTCAAAAATAAAATTGAAAAACAGGCTAGCTAACCGGTTTGGCACCTCGCTCAACAAAGCTAAATCGAGGTGAATAAAGGAATAATTATCGTTTTAAGAAAATGAACAAAATATAGAGGGAAAAAAATAAAAAAGCTAATTCGTTTTTCAACTTTATTTATTAAAAATGCTATCATCATGGGTGGTAATAAAAATACTTTTGTCTATTTATGGCGGTAATATATATATATATATATATATATATATATATATATATATATATATATTATAAATTATGTTTTAGAACATGTACATAATTTCTTCTATATATGTCCTCTTCCCTACAATCATATGTTTGTTTCAGTGTCTGGATTTAAACACTTCTTCAGGGGAAATAAAGGTTTGGAATCATTCTCTGTTTATATTTGGTTCGTTGTTGTCGTGGGAGTTGGTTGGGGTTATTGGTAATTAAGTGAATGTCTCGTTTTGATCGTTAGACTTTTGAGGAATTTGGTGTGTAAGTGTGAAATTGTTGATTAATGGTATTATCTGTTGGAATGTATGTTTTATCTTTTTATCGGTTGGGTATATCTTTTGGTTAGGATTTTTAAGAGGGCGATGTTGAGTGGTCATTTTTATGGTTGGCTATCATTTAATTGGTTGATGTCTGCTGTTAGTGGACCTAATTCATGTATTTACACTTTGATCCTGTGTCTAGGTTTTCATAGACGTGATAGGGGTGGGGTGTTTTTTCTTTCCAATTTAGGTTTTTTCGGTAATATATATATATATATATATATATATATATATATATACCCCTCTTCTCCTCTTTCTTCCTTCTTTTTCTTTCTCTTCTTCTTTTCCTCTTTTTTCTTCTTTTTCCTTTTATTCAAGTTTGGAGTATCATTGTATTTAGGCGAAGTTATTTCAAGAAATCTAAATTTGTATTTTTTGGGAAGTAAATGCGAATTAGCGTTTTATCAGTTTTTTTGTATAAAGTTGTATGTTTAATCTTAATTTTAAGTTTAAAGGGACGGTTTTTTCTTTTCATTTTTCTTCTTTTCCTTTTTCCCCTTTTCTTCTCCTTTTCTGTTATCTTCTTTTTTTCTATAAATTATCGTTTGGAATCGTATTTATTTCTTTTAATTTTTTATATATTTTATTTATTTAGATATTTTGGCGGGCATTAGATCTTATTTTAAGGATTTATTACATCGATTTTTCTGTAGCATTTTTTATCTTTTATAATAATAAAAATATTTATTCAAATTCCCAGTATTTTTTGGGGTGATTGTAGGGTTAGATCTTACGTGTGCTTACAGTTTATTTTTGTGTATGATATAATTATTCTGAAGTAGTATATATAATCTTGATTTTGAAGATATGAATTTTGATTCTTTTTCAAGTTTGGGAGTCATTTATTTAATTTTGATTTTTCTAGTACGGAATATTTTTGTATTTAAGTAAGGTTATTGTGTTAAGTAAGGTTATTGGTGTAGGCTTTAGTGATAGACCTTCCTTTAAGGATTTATTGGATCGATTTTTTTCTATAGCATTTTTTATCTTCTATAATGAGGTTATCAAGCGAACTCTTTGTATTTCTAAGCTGATTGTAGAATTAAGTCCCTAATGTGCTTGCAGTTTACTGTGTTTTCGTGTCTCTGATTTAAGAACTTGTTACTATATATATATATATATATATATATATATATATATATATGTGTGTGTGTGTATGTATGTGTGTGTGAAAAACATATATAGTTTATGGTATGCTGAATTGATGGGTTAATGTGTTTAATCTTAGGGATAGAGCGTGCGTAAATATAAACGTGGACATCACTGAGATCAACACTCAGAGGCGACAGTCTGCTTAATTCTTCAACACAATCGATAGGTTTTCAACCTGAAGACTGTTTTAAAGTATGTAACAGGTTAGGTGTTGACCTCAATGCCCATTTATATATATATATATATATATATATATATATATATATAGAGAGAGAGAGAGAGAGAGAGAGAATTGAGGTAGCCTGACGATCGCATCCAAGCATGAAACACTGTCGCCGCTCGGTGTTCACCTCAGTGTCCGCACACACACACACACACACACACACACACACACACACACACACACACATATATATATATATATATATATATATAAAGCATATATACAAAATGAAGCATGCACAAGAGTGTGGTTGTCTGCTGAGCATTTTATAAATTTCTCTTGCTATCAAGTAAGACGTTTGATGCCAGGCGAAAATTTGTAAGGGAACTTGCCGAAATTATATTTTATGTTCCACAGATTTTCAAACATCGTTGGCCTTTCCAAATAAACAAGGTAAAAAGCCGAGATCTAGCTGATCAACACCAGAGGAAATCAAGAATTTGAACAGACATTTTGCACCCGTAATAAAACGAACGTCCATGTTTATATATATATATATATATATATATTAATGACGTTTACTACCAAAATTGTTGCTTTTTAGTTATTTACTGGTGGAAAGTCATTTTAAGAAGTAGATTTTTTTGTTATAAAGTGCTTAATATCAAAATAGGGATGGAACTTTAATTATATCAGTCACACAGACTTCGGAGTTTCCTGAGGACACTATTAAAATGTAAGGTCTTCACTCTTCAGTGTCATTTTCTTTTTTGCTGCTATTTCATATTTTTTTGTATTTAGTTTGGGGTAATTTGCTATCTTTGTACGTGAGTAATTTTTTAGTTGATTAATGTTGTATTATTTATCTTTAGTTTTTGATGTTTCTTAAGCCGTGTATGATTTGTTAATGGTTAAATACTTCTTATTGTGTTGAACCCTTTTAAGCGTGCTTATGTATATGCCCGCTCATTTGCTTTATGCTGAGTTGACCTATTTTTACCTTGTCAGTGTATATGCCCGCTTAATATTTTCTAGGCCATGATTAAGTGTTTGTATTTGTGTGTGCATGCGTGTTGGGTGTTTTTTTTTGTATGTGTATTCTTTTGTGTGCATGAGTAGAATAGTGATAGGATGTTTATGTTGCTTATGTTTAAAAAAAGCTTTTGCTTAAAACTTAAACATTGGCATTAGAAATCATTACACTATACACTTATCTAAAAAAACAATACATACATATATACATACATACATACATCGTGTAAAATCTTCTGTACAATAAAGACGGAAGCTGATGATGGTTCGCCTGAAATTGGCCCATACTTCCGACTTACCATGAAATAACGTGTCCGTCTTCATTTTTACATATATTTGCTCTATATGTATTTATATACATATATATTTAGAGATCTTCTAGAGAGTTATCCAACCACTTTATGTATAGGATACTCCTTTGGATTCTTCTATATCTATACCGCATGTTTATATATATATATATATATATATATATATATATATATATATATATATATATATAGTGTATCGAGGCAGCAGATAATTTTCTAAACATATAATGTTAAATATAAGAGACAATGATGTTTAGAGCGGCTCATGATTAAACATAATAGACATTCATTGTCTCTTATATTTAACAGTATATATATATATGGTTAGGTCTTGAAGGCTGTCACAATGGGTTTAGTAAAATAAAGGAAGGTGAAGAATTTTTTAGGTATTACCTATTTATTATACATTAATATTTCGAGATCAAAATGTCATTCCTTGAAAGGCACAGACTCACTCGGACAGACACAAGCTCCTCTGCCATTCTGAAGATGAGAATTTGATCTCGAAATATTAATGTATAATAAATAGGTAATACCCCAAAACTTGATTACTTTCCTTTATTTTACTAAACGCATTATGACAGCTTTCAAGACCTAACCATATACCTAATATACACAATGCTTCAAGTAAATTTCAAAACTTCACTATATATATATATATATATAGTTCAATGTTCTTGCCATAGTTAACAAATAAGTCACGTGGACGGTTGCTTGTGTAATGAGTCTGATCCTCAATAGCGATCTTGAATCAGGGATTGAACTCAGGATCACCAGATAAATTGCAAGCACTTAAACAGTTTGTCCACTATTCTATAGGATAATCAGGTGGTTGAATTCTGGAGCCTTAACTAGTTATTTTCTAATCAAAGTTTTCGTATATGTATTTAACTCTAATGTAGGTCTACTGTGGATGTTATAAGAGCCTCCTATGTATACCGATGCTCTCTTTATTTTCGGGTGTTGTTCGTTATTCACAAAGGCCCCAATGTATTTCTTTATCCTTTTGATTTCATTCCACAGAATTTGGTGTGCCTACTTACTACTCCTGGTCAAACACATAGATATATATAACTTTATATCTAATTTATATCTACGTGGACTATGGATCGGTGATGGATTTTTGATGGAGAGTGGATTTTTGATATTTTCGTAAAAAGAAAAAAATGTAATCTGACATTACAAAAAAAGAAGAAATTTGTTTTGCTTACGTGTCCTTCCATCGGGTGAATAATAACAGGAGGTTTAAATCCTCTTCTTGTTGTTTGGCATTTCGTTGTGCCTGGTAGAATTTTATTGTGGTGAGCGCGTTTAAATGACATCTTCCAGTCGAGCTTTGATGCCGCCACGGAATCCGAAACGAACAAGAACAAGGAATTTCAAGAAAACCCCAAATAATTATGAACGACAACCAGTCTATAGGTTTAGTTCGGCTATGAGTGTAGAGATTTTAACAATAAAACGGTTACTGCAACGAATGTTTACCACTGATTCGAACTGAATATCAATAAAATAAGCAGCAGGATCCGTAATTAGATTTCTCTAACCATTGCAACATCGTTCCCGCCCTCGCTGGAGATCCTGTGTGTGGCCATAAGAGATAATTTTCTACTTTGCTATAGGCATTAATATAGTATCCAACCAGACACTGACTCCCCGACCCTCACCGGTCACTCGGTGCCTTTCTCTTCCATCCAATCCTAAATATTTGCTGGAATTGAATCGATCTTGTCGGACAGTGCAAACCGCCATTTTTATTTTTCTTCTCATTAAGTCGTTCTAACCTCAGGCATCAAACGCCCAACTACAAATCAATTTCCACGATTTTTTCCTTCTTACGCACTAAGCATTTGATGTTGTCTCTTTTTTCAACCACTTTATTCACTCTCCTCCTGCTTCAACCAATTGAAACAGAATTGCGCAAAAATGGCCGATCAATGATATGCATATGATATAAAACTAAACAGAAAACAGAATACATTTCTGCAAATAATGTGGAAAGTTTTTCATTAAATATGTAACAGGTTGTCATGAAGGAAATTTTTTCAGGTCAGAACTTGCTTTCACTTTTCATCTCGAAAGTCATAAAGTGAGAAAATCACGATTTTTCAAAAAATCAAAAGCCAACTTTGTAGACATAAAACATGCAAGATTCTTACAAAACTTTTTGTAAATTTTTGATACTTCTACAAATACTTTCACGGCGTCTGCTCCGATGAACTTAGCTCACTGGTGCCTCCTATATATGAATTTAATCGAGCCACAAGATTAGCAACTAGGTCCCACCCTTTTACTGTGAAACCAATAAAATGTAAACGCAAATTCTACTCCAGCAGCTTCTTTTTTGCACTAACCGACTGTGGAATTCCCTTCCGTTTACTTGCTTCCCCAACAGCTACAATCTCCAAGAATTTAAATGTAAAGTCAAATGTCATCTCTTATCTCACTAACCTGCATCCTCTCTCTCTCTCATGCTCCTTTCTCCGTCCACTCTACTCATCAGTATTCTCATCCTTCTCTTACCCACTTCCTGACACACACTATAACCTGTCACTATTTCTCATATCTTTCCTTCTATGTAACCCCTGCAAAACAGAGCAGTAAAATGCCTTGTTTGGGGCGATATGATTATAAAAAAAAAAAAAAATCGGCCCAAAAACAAAAGTGGCGACGAAACTGCTAAGAGAGAAAGAACAAAGCTGGAAACAAAACGACTTTTTATCATCCTGCTTTGAAAAGAAAGCAGGAAAATGTGATGCTTTTAGAAAGTATTTTTTATCAAATTAAATTGAAATCCTTGTTATCATTTTAATCTTTCAATCGCTGACAGACATTTTACACGCAATTCTACTTAAATGTATTTTGTAAAATATTAATATCTAATATGAAAACATAATTTAAGAGGAAACATTTATATTCGTCATGAATAATATATTGAGTAAGTTTTTTTTATGGCTGTTATTCAAATTATGTCTTCATCTATATTGTTTTGAATACAATATTTCAGTCGATGCGTTCTTCGGCTTTCTTTAGTCTGAAAATTTTTGAATCTCATTTACATTTTGTTACTAAATTTCGGCACTGTTCAATTCTTGATTGACAGATCAGAGCGACAATGATTCAAACTGCATTGAAAATTGGCATTCTGATATACTTTTATTATTTTTAATAAAACGAATATTATTAATCTTTCTCCCCAAATTCTGAGACATTCCCAATCAAATCAACAATCAACTTCTTGAACGTCTTCAAAGGTCTGCTTATTCCTATGGACATGTTACTTTATCCAATTTTTCATCCCGAATAAAACGATCTTAATTTGAAGTAAGACAACAATATTTACACAACTTGCATGAGCGGACTTTGTTTCTATATATATATAAAACCTGTCATTGTTGCTGACTTTGGGCCTCTATAGAAACCTTTTTAGTTCATAATGTATTTCACCTCTGAATGTAAAGCCGTATGTGGCCCTGATGGCGTCTATTGTAAAGTTTTCTTAGAACTGTAGTAGTATAAAACAGTTTGACTTTGTGGATGTTAAAGAAACACAAATAAACTTGATCCGACAGCCATGCTTCTAAACAAACAGCAATACGGAAGATAAGAAATCACATGTATTTTCAGTTGAAACGGCCCTGATGATGATGATGGTGGTGGTGGTGGTGATGCGGAAATTGTGGTGATGATGATGATGGTGATGGCGGAGATGTTGATGTTAATGATGGAGATAATGTTGATGATGACATATTTCAAAGAGTAATCCTTCCTCTTATTACATTCAAGAAAAAATAATTTATGGTGAACAAATGATTCTTTACTCGAATATTAATTTATATTCCGAATCACAAAATTTTCTTTCATTTTTTATAAGATTTTCCTGAATTCTTTTATCCGCTTCAACATTGGCAAGGCTGATATAAATTCGTGTTTAATTAAAGTTCATCGAATTGAAAAAGAAATTAGAGAATGATTGGGGGATACTTTTTTCGCGGAAAAGAGTCGAATTTGAAAGTCGGGAAAATCTCTTCAATCTAAAATCATAGAATTGATTCTTGTATTGTGTCAGCAATAAAGAATTGAATGTCCAATTAAAACAGTTCTAACAGTTTCGGTCTTGGGTATGACCGTAAACTGCATCTGGCAGCAAGGCCTCTGATTGAGAGGTTGTGAGGAGCATGGAACCACCTCTTAGTTGCTGTTGTTCCCAGGTCCACCCTGACCCGGGTGGCAGCACCTGTTAGGGTCTCAGCTATGGGCAAATAGTTAACCCCTAAACTGGAGTTAAAACATTATGAAAGTTTAAAATTAGACTTTTATAGAAAAATATACATTTTTGAATTAAAAGTATTGCCAACAATAGTTTTAAAAAATTCTGACCATAACACATTTTTGAAGGGAAAAATTATTCTCAGCAAAACAGTTTTGAATACAAAAATAGAAGACATTTTCAGTTTTCTAGAATAAAAACCATTTAATCAAAATCTGACTCAATCAACCTTCTTACTATAACTGAACATTTAAAAAAATACCTTGAAACCCCATCCTTTTGACATTAAATAACCCACAGAGGTTGATATGCCGTTAAACAAAACGCAAACTCAAACTCTAACAGTTTCAATATCAGAAGTCGACGACTGATTCTGATAAACGTTGTGGCTATCTCGTTTACAAGCACAATGCTTGTCTCGCGTTTCAAAAAATAGATTCTTATTGGTCTACTGCTGATATGCTCAAGACCATCAATGAGTATATACACCAGGCTCTCGACAATAACGGCGTAGCTCAAACTCTTGCCCTGGATATTTACAAAGCGCTTGACAGAATCTGGCATGCTGGTCTTCTACGCAAGCTGTGAGGCTATGGTACAACTGGACAATTATTTGACCTTATCCAGTCATTCCTTTCAAATCGCACAATGAAGGTAGTATTGAACGGACAAGCCTCCCAATACTACCACACGAACGCGGGTGTCCCTCAAGGCTCTATTCTAGGTCCTATGCTTTTCCTCATGTACATTAACGATCTCCCAGATATAATAAGATCCCAAGCAGGCATATACGCTGATGACACTACGGTTTACTCTCGCCTCGATCAAAGATCTGCCGAGGCTGACAAAGTAAATCTCGCTGCCGAGCTTGAAAAGGACCCCCGATCCGTGGCGAACTGGGGTAAGAAATGGCTCGTGAATTTTAATGCTTCCAAAACGAAGCTGCTATCTATTAGCCATCACTGACAATCACACTTAACCCCCATTAGCATGGATCAAGTAAGTCTTCCTGAAAACAAAACACTGCGCCTCTTCGGGTTAACTCTCACAACAAACCTCAAGTGGAATGACTATATAGAATCCATAGCTAAGTGCGCGGCTAAAAAAGTCGGTTCTCTGTGTAGAGCCAGGAAGTTTTTCCCGTCTGAAACAATCCTGCACATATATAAATCTATCATCCACCCATACATTGAATACTGCTGTCATATCTGGTCTGGTGCTCCTGCTGTCCACCTAGGGGTCCTTGACAACATTCAACGGAGAATTTGTAATGTGATCTATCCCGACTTGGCAGCTCAAATACAGTCACTTTCTCACCGGCGCAATGTGGCTTCCCTGCGTTTCTTCTACAAATACTTTCATGGCTTCTGCTTCGACGAACTCAACTCACTAGTTCCCCTTATATATGAATTTACTCAAGCCACAAGATTAGCAACTTGGTCCCACCCTTTTACGGTGAAACCAATAAAATATAAACGCAAATTCTACTCCATCAGCTTCTTTTCTCGCACTTACCGACTGTGGAATTCCCTTCCGTTTACTTGCTTTTCCGACAGCTACAATCTCCAAGAATTTAAATGTAAAGTCAATAGTCATCTCCTATCTCACTAAACCGCATCCTCTCTCTCATGCTCCTTTCTCCGTCCACTCCACTTTCATCAGTATTCTCATCCTTCTCTTACCCACTTCCGGACATCCCCTATAATCTGTCACTTTTTTTTCATAACTTTCCTTCTATGTAACCCCCTGCAAAACAGTGGCAGTAAAATGCCTTGCTTGGGGCGATATGATTATAAAAAAAGATTAAATATTTTCTGATGTATTGGCTTATTAAACAAACTGACCAGAAAATCAAATGATTTTCTTTCGTTTACTATTTGAATTTTTTAATCAATTATATATCAAATCTTACAGAATCAGTATGAGTTCAGTTCAGATTGAATGCTACTATTGTTAACAGATTGAGTGCTAGCGAGAAGTTAAATGATTTTAAACAGGATGCATCAACTGAATAATCTACCAATCGAATGTTTCCCATGTCTCGTTAGACATGTTACATAGCTTTCAGAATGACAACACTACAAAGCAAATTTTAACGTTTTTTTTGTTAGGATTTCCTCTATTTTTAACTTAAATTTCCTAAACTTTACGATATATATATATATATATATATATATATATATATATATATATATATATATATATATATATACCGAGTTGAAAAATTAAAACTAATTTACAACAGATGAAGCAGTCAACGTTTCATAAATGTTGTTTCAAATTGGCTTAGTTCATACATCTTGACTGAATCTTATTGACTCAGCTACCCAGTAACATTCCTTTAGCAATATTAATCCACTCACACAGCACATTTTTAAAAAATTTGAACTTTGTGTTAAAGGTTTTATGTCAATTAAAAGAAACAAAGATATAATTGAACTGAGGATTCATACAGGCGATTTGTTTAAATATTTCCATACTTTTATTTTGTATGATTTGATTTTTGAGATTTTTCAATGAATCAATAACCTTGTAACTATTAATGTATGACAAAGCTATATATAAAACTAAATAGACATCATTATTTTGTATTGGTATTTAATGAAGATAACTTATTGACATTAACTATCAAAAAACATTTAATATTAATTCAGTCAGTCAGTTAAGTGCCATACATAGTACACACTTGGGCAATCATGTCTCGAAAGAGATATGACTAGCTGGACAGATGATTTTACCGCAGTAGGTTACTTTCTGTGGTAGGCTGTAAAACCCAATCTGTCCTGCTATTAAACCAATAGCTGGAGAGAGAATAGAATGATTAATCTCTTTCCTAAGCGTATTTGCACTTAAGTGAATGCAATGAATTCAGCTGGAATTCGAACTATTAATTACTGCACTGTATTTTAAGAATAATATTGGTTAAGCTGAAAGTAGCATAAGATCGCATAAGATAGAACTGTAACAATGTAATCATTAAAGAAATTTAATTTCTATTTTCAGATGACTGATATTAATTTTAAGTGATTTTCGAGATGAGAAAAGATTTTTATAAAATTGCACAATACAATTATTTTTGTCGGGAAGAGTAACCGAAGTGGGGAAAAACTCAGATGTGAAGTTTACTAAGTACAAAATTATTTTTAAGCGAATTCATCAAAGTTATTCGAGAGAAAATATCTGTCAATGGGCTTTGACGATGGGTAACCCTAGGTCGAAATGGGGGCCCTGGCATTTTTCTGTGTATTGGGTTATCAGGAAAGTTGATAAGAGCAGGTAGACAAATAGAGGGTGTGTGTTAGTATTAGAAGTCGAAATGGTCAAATGCATGTTTTCATTTCGAGCTGGTAAAATTTATACAGGGAGGGAAATGAAAACTTTACATCCCTCTTTCCCACCCAGTTTGGGGTGCTTGTTTAACAAAATCAGAATGCAAAGACGAAATTAGTGAGTCAGCTCCCTTATCTTGGAAGAAGAAGTTGGAAAGAGATTTGAAATACAGTTGGACTGAAAACTAGCCTGCTGCTAGAAATAAGAGGTAGACGATCGGATAGAGATATTGCAAATTCAACCAACTGAAAGTTGAATAACCGATTGACCTGAAAAATAACAACTCGCCTGCTGCTAGGAAAATATAAGAAGACGGGAGAGAGAAATATTGCAATTTCAACCAACTGATCGTCCCGTAGAAATAATATAGCACGAATATTATCGTGCGACTGATTAAACCAGACAACTGATATTTCTTTTCCGTCACTTATTTTGACTTGCTTGTAATTTTGTAATTATTCGATAGATATGAATATATATATATATATATATATATATATATATATATAAATCTACACCGTGTTGTTGCGGTCTTGAATTTGTTTTTGTATCATTATACAAATCCCTCGCAAGTCGAGACCAGCCTCGTCAAGTGGTAATAAGCGGTCCTGTTTTGGCTAATCCGAGATCAACAACACAAGGTGGGCGGAATCGGCTAAAGGTCAAGGATGTTGACTGAACGCAGTCAGAGGTCGTGTTATAGAATGATATCACTACGTTTTGTTCCGTACCCATCAGAATGGTGTCTTCATACGATGAGACGAGAATTTGAAAAAAATATTCGTTAAAAAGCGAGAGACATATTAGAGTGCGTCGAAGTCAATACAAGAACTGCAATCAGGCATTTAAGATACAAAGGTTCTTATGGCAATGAAAAAATCATCTTTACACTAGTCAAAATTCAGCAAAGAAAGTAAACGATGGTATTTATTTTGAAACTCTGCCACCTTTTCAGATCAGTCAACCATTTTCCCAGTTTTGAACAGTGGGCAAGAAATGATGTAGGGAATGGTTCGTTAAAAATTTTATTTAAACTGATTACAATCCATTATCAAATACTGTGGAATTTTTGCTTATGATGTGGAGAGGAATTTGGAGCAGCGCTTTCTCAAAACTTTTGGGATGCGTAGAAAGTATTAATTAAAAAACACATATCTATTTTCCAGAGAAACTTCTTCCCATATTCACAGACGGTTATTAAGAGAAAAATACAACAGAAAAGTTATTAAAATAGTTTTAGTAGTTAATATCTTGACATGACTTTTATTGAACATTTTTGCGTTATGTAAGAAGCTGAAATAAAGAAATCTATCCATAAAATATTTTCCTGTGTGATTAGAATGCAACTTGGCCGGATATACAAGGAAGAGAAGATAAACATATCTGATAAATTCAACGCTTGAAAGAGTAAAATCCTTGAAATTTATTCATGGAGAATTAATTTCGTAAAGGTCCTTCAATAAAAGTTTTTGTTTGAAAGAGGTCTATTTATATTTCAATACTGAATTTTGCCCAATAGACTAATGATAAATGTTGCTGTAGATCATTTGCCTGAGAGCTCAAGATCCAACGCGGGTCGTGGCGCAACATGATTGGTTTTTATTTGTAGACAAGTCCAGGAAAAATGTCAGGAACAAAAGAAATGCTTATATATGAACTTTGACGAGAATTTAAGACCATAAGTAGATTGCGACTTTGGATGACCCCATGGAGGCTAGAATGTCTACTCACTTTATTCCATATATTCATCCAGATACACGAGGAACAGAATCTGCGCAGATCTCTCAAATTCTTCCCCAATCGAAAACGGTGCAAAGCAAATTTATATTCTGCCTACCACACTGTACACAGTATTCTTCAGTATAGTTTTACAATAAAAAGAAATGAATGGTAATGAAAACGGGTACATTTATACACATTAAATAGTTACCTGTTTAACCTAGAATGACCTCACTTCCATAAAAATGCTAGTGAGGGAACTTCTATTCAGAGACGATGCGGCTTTAGCCATTTACTCGGCCCCACGACAAGTAACGACTTGCTTTGCAAATATAAAAATTTTACGTGAGGTAGGTGAGTTATCTCCCCTTGTCAACTCCACCCTCTAGTGGTCACGTTCATTAGGGTTTTCTTTTACCCAACTTCACGAAGGGTTAAGACGTGAATTTCGTTGCTGCTACAAATACCAGCAGTTACATCACGAAGGACTGTATTACTAATTAGTATGTAAAACACTCAACTACACAAAGACTTCAGTTAAGTGGACTCATAATGGTTGTCTTTGTATAATATATTATAGCCGCAAACAAAACAATTTGTTTGCAACGAATAATATTGTTTTAATTGTATTTTACATGACCGTATTATAATATTCTTTAAAATTTCCAAGTTGTGTTTCGTGTTCTTCCTGTACCGACTTCATCAGTCGTTACACTAACCATCATATGTGGCCTAAATCACCATACAAAAGCTAACGATCTCTCCCTCTTAGAAATTAGTCCAAAGAAAACTATCATCCCCCCATCAAATGTACTGCATACCTTATGTATCTATCAGTTTAATAAAGCTGAATGTTGTTGAGTACTTTATTTATTTGAGAGGGTTTTTTCTTTTCTTTTTTTTTTTCTGACACGGAACTAGACAATGACTCATGACACGGGAGAGGAGGAAGCGCCGTAAATTTATCGTTTTTTCATTCACGGGTCTGATAACAATCTGGAAATATTTCTTCCTACAAGTCAGTTAAGTGCCATACGTGATACACGCTTTGGGCGATCATGTCTCGAAAGAGACATGACTGACTGGGCAGATTATTCCGCAGATGGTTGCCATTGCTTTTTGTGGTAGACTGGTTGCCAGCCAAGGCTATAGAACCCAATCTGTCCTATTATTTAACTCATAAGTGGAGGGAAGACACGGATTAATACCTTTCCCAAGAGTATTTGTGCGCAAGTAAATGCAACGAATTCAAGTGGAATTCGAACTCGGCTCCCCGATTTCTCGTTCCGAGACGATATCCATTGCTTCCCAACGCACATTCCTACAAGTATACGTCTTTATATTCCTCTACAAGCGTGTTGATATCGAGAGGGTATGTTTGAATAAAACTATTATTCACGTTCCGTTTTAAAGTAACGTTCGTCATAAAAAGTAAATAGGAAGGAACTTGTTTTTACCAACCTCATTTGCAAAACAGAATTCATCTTGTGCCGATGTTTGGAATTGATCTGTAGACTGCGTAGTGTTGTCATCTTTGGTCGTGTATGTGTGTTCTTTGCCCGATTTATTTCTCTCTCTTACCCCAGTTGTCACTAATTGCAGTTTGTCCCGATTTGCACCTCGAACCAGAGTGTCCGTTCGAGAAGATGTGAGGCTCTCGTCGTTATAGCAGGAAGTCTTTCGCTCCATATTATTTTTATGACCTAAGAAGAAGCATGCAAATAAACATAACATTAAAAATAATCTGGTTAAACTTAAAAGTTCAAGCAAATGTCAAAAACAGATATTCGTAGTTATAAAATGATTGGTGTTTTAAATTAGCAATGTCAACAAGATTTCAGAAGTGAATTGTCAGCAAATTAAAAGGAAATCGATATCAACTCTGTAGGTAGATGTTTATAAAATGTTCTTGAAAGCTTGTATGAAGAATATTCAGTATATTTGCGATTTGTTTAACGCTAAGAAACAGCTTGATGATTAGAGTAGAATTTTTAAGAGTTTCTTTCAACTATGAAGATGGATTTTTAACAACATGTTCTTTTAAGAATAAAGAATTCTCTTAATGCGATTCCTAAGCAAAACAATTTAAATTTCAATTTTTTAATGCTTCCTCAAAATAATTCAGATGAAGAGAAGTGTAATGCAGATTTGGAAATGCAAGCAATGAAACAGGATATTTATAATTATTTACTCTGTTCAAACTGTTGTCTTCATCTTTATTGCTATGTTTACGACGTTTCGGCCGTTGTACGTTCCGGTTTTTTTCAGGTGCTAGGAATTTTGAACCGAACCCTTTATTTTGATCACCGGAGTATATAATTTTCATTTCATGTGCAATGTAGTTATCTCCCTTTCAGCTCAACTCTCTAAGTTATTTGTTCACTACTGCTGTAGCCAGATATTGAACTTTGGGTCAAGTCACTGGAACAAACCAACGCCTATATCCACTGGGCCATGTGTCCTTGATATTTGTTATTTTCTTGATACTGATGTTTACAACTTTGGTGTTGCGGATAACTTCACAGACGGGAATATTTTTATTTTTTAGTGAATATAAAAATTAAGAAAAGGAATGAAATAATACTTATTTTAGACAATATAAAACCAAGTTTGGGTAAAAAATCTCCAATAACAGGAATTATTTCTTCTACATTTTTTATTTCTAAAATTCATTTTAAAAAATTTCAAGACTCAGACTTGTCTTTTAGAAATCTGATTTTGATTGCAAGAGGGAAACGGTTTAGCTGACGAGTTTGTTAAGCATCTTTCCACTTTAGGTCCACACGATATGATACTTTACATACCTGCCGCAGATGCTAAATTAGGCATCCACAACAAATGCTACTTTAGGTTCGAACAACTAAACTTCAACTTAGTCTGGGACAAAGCCAAAATAGATGCATTTATATTTCATCGTTTCATTTGAGGTTATAATTGTGTTGTTGATAATTCCGTGTCAAAAATATTAAAATACTTTTCTTTAATTTCATTTAGAGATATTAATTTTATGAAATTAAATTTTATTTAAAAATAAGTGTTCGCTTTTTATAAAGGTATTTATTTCAAATTACCACAACTATGATTTTCAGAAACAATGATTACACATTCAAGCAATTCCGCAGTTTCTTCGTTTTAACTGATGCATTTCAAGCGAATTTGAACATTTCACAACATTTTTTTATCAATATTTGATCATTTTGCCAAATGAAATACATTTCTTTCTCAAATTGTTTAATATATTGTTACGTGTTTGGTAAATCAGAAGAGTGATTTTTGATTCACAGTCAGGCTCGAGGTTACAAGTTTGGAGCACCCAGGGAGGACGGAACTCATTAATAGTAAATGGTATTGCTTTTTACTTGAAGGGATTAGTTTTCGTTTTTGCAAATATTTAACTTTTGTTTAAAGTAACACGAAAATAAAGTAAACTATTCTTATTTACAATCTAAAATATCAAATAATATGAAAAGATTAGCGTAGGAAGCTTGCACTGCGCCAGTCTTAGTCTTTTAAATGAAGCGATCATGCTTGCCTTGAAAACCAGCATTTTTGAATCTTGGAGTTATAGTAGCTGGAATATCGATGATAAGCCTCACTGAGAAATAATCAATAAACAAGACAGGAACTTAATTATACATTTGATATTAACCAGACTGGTTCATAAAATACAAAGATGGATCAAGAAGTCTGTAGTTGAATTTTCCTCTAAAATTTTCACTATAATATTTCATCCCTGTGATTTATAGAGAAGTTTTTGGTTAAGTGGTTAAGTGGTAAAGTTCGTTTTTATTAAGTTTGGGTCCTTTTTTATTCATACTATGCTGTTTTTTCAGCGATTTAGCGGAGGTGAATTTTGGCGAATTTGTATATAACGTTTCATTCTAGGAAATGAGCAAGAGTCTTTTCCGCACTCGATGCAAGTAGAAACGTTGTATAGCGTGTAGTCAATGGCTTCTCTCTGTATACGACGCGTTAATGATTTTGAGGCTTCCTCTAGGGGGGAGGTCCCGAAACGGTACACATTCTCTTCTGATGACCCTAATTTAAATATAAATGCGAAAGGAACGTATTAAAAGAAATTCAATGAAGTCATATGCCGTAGAGAAGCTCGGTGGAAATGTCATTGGCATGAAAAGCATTACATATTCAGCTCATTTCAGGTGAGTTTCAATTACTTTCCAGTAATTTCCTTCTGAGGCTTCTACCTTACGTAAGAGCATTCACATATATAACACGTTATATTAAACGTTAAATATATCCACACACACACACACACACACACATATATATCTAAACATATATTGTTAAGTGTAACAGACAACGAATGTCTTTTATTGTTTGCTATATTTAACAATATATGTTCAGATAGTTACCTGTTGCCACAATGCACTTGTATATATATATATATATATATATATATATATATATATATATATATATATCGAATAAAGGAATAGGAATATATAATAAGTAAAGAACAGGTAGGAAAAAGTGTTTTTTAATCTAACATGTTTGACTTTAATAAGCTTCTTCAGAGATTTTTTTTTAAAAACGAATGATTCAATTTTTTTAATCCACAGAGACAGTATGTTGATTGAGGTTTGATTTAATTGGCCAGATACGTATCACGTGTAATAAGCAATGAATGAATATTTTAAATGTAGAGGAAAAACTAATGTCTGTTTAAGTATGTGTGCCACGTGTAATATAAGACACTAGATGTTTATTATAAATGTGAGTATATGTATGCGAAAATAATGTCCGTCAGGCGTATTCAAACAAAAGACGAGTTAAGTGTGTGTATATGTCGCTAACGTTAGTATGTGTGTGAATGACTAAACGAAATATATTTATGTCCAAAATTGTAGCGAAATGATGTGTACACGTGTCAAGCGATGGAACAACTTTTTTAAAAATAAAATGAGAGAATCATGTATGAATGTGTGTATGAAAGAATCATGTATGAATGTGTGCAGTTATGAGTCAGTAAAGTTAGTATATGTGTGAATGATAAACCGAAATACATTTCTGTTTAAAATTCTAGCAAAATAATGTATACATGTATTAAGCGAACTTTTTATAAAAACATTTTGAAAATAAGTTGGTAAAGGTTAGAATTCTTCAATGAAATAATATGTATTAAAATACTAACAATCTATGTATTAAAATTATTACAATATCTTAAATCATATAAGTAATATATAGAAATATAAAAACATATATATATATATATATATATATATATATATATATATATATATATATAAAATTAAGGATATATAAAGTATCATATTATATCATTGCAATATTACAATTAAGCAATATAAACAATGATATATAATAGTATATAATAAAAATATGATGATAATACTAATAATAATAATATGACTAATGATAATACTATAATAATAATAATAGACTATAATAATGTATAATAATAGTGAGAAAATATTGATAATAATTGGGAATAATAGGTAGAAAACAATTAAATTAATTACGAAGTAAAATATAATGTAGTTCATATAGAGAAAACAATATTACAATGTTATGAATATAAAGAAGTACCTTTAAATTATTTAATTATATCTATTGGTATTTTGGATTCATGGATTATAAATTTATGGAAAAATGCAGAAGTAATGTAATGTTTTTTAATCGCATGTTTATAATTTGTAGTAATGCTATTAATATGTTTTCAAAGTAATTCCTCCTTGTTGTGGATCCCGGGAAGAGGAATCGCACAAAATAAAGGAACAACAACCAGAATTTGAGATACAAAAATAAGTATATTAACGTAAATGATACAAACTTGAATGCAGATTAGTAATCCAGGAATAGAGTTAGTAAGAAGGATGTATACAAGTCTCTGAAATGAAGCCGTAGTAGAATCAGTATGTCCACGTCGGAAGCTGACGGGTGCTGTGCAATAATATTTTGGCTGAATGGAGCTCAGAGCTACTATGAACTACTGACGCTGTATTTTCCATGAAACCTCGGTATCTTTCGGTATTGTTCGGTATCTGTCAGACCTCACGTTATCTTACTATGCTATTAGTATATGTATACACAAGTCGAGTCCATTATCATGGGAAAAGGAGAGACCCCCACAACACTCCTTAAAAGGTTATGCTCTTTTTTAATTAAATTTAATTTAAGAAATCAAAATTGTATCCTACGTTATTTCGATGTTGGAACGTTTGTCTAAACGTAAGACTCTTTTAAGTTCATAGATACGCGCCTTTAGAGTTCGTGATGTTTTCCCTATATATACGTTATTGCATTGTAGACACTCTATTTTGTAAATCCTGACATTTAAATTGGTGTTTAGTGTCTTTTTTAAAAATCTGACAATATCATCAATGGTCTTGGAAATGGTGGTAACGATTCTAGTGTTTGGGATTGGTAATTTATTTGAGAATTTGTATGAAAAGGTGTTAAAAGGTAATATTATGAAATTCATGTGATTTTTTTGGATATTCTTTTTTTAATTCGTTTATAGTTTAACTACACTTGACACGCATTATTTTCCTATACATGTACTTACATTTATAATAAACAGTTAGTGTTTTTATTACACATGGCACACACACACCTAAACAGACATAAGTTTTTCCTATACATTTAGAATATTCACCCATTGCTATGACACGAGACACGTATCTGACCAATGAAATCAAACCTCAATGAATATACTGTCTCTAGATTTAAAAAAATAATTAAATCATTCATCGTTAAAAAAATTTCTGAAGAAGCTTATTAAAGTGAAAAATTTAGATTAAAGATACTTTCTTCTACCTATTCTTTACTTATTCTATTCATCTTGTTGGATTTCGATCCATGTATTCAACTCGTATATATATATATATATATATATATATATATATATATATATATATATATATAAATGTAGTTTTCTGTCGTGATGACGAGTTTAGTAACTCATTAAGTCGGTAGGGACGTGACCACGTGATGGTAATGGTTTATGGTGATTTGTTGGTTGACTGCACACAAGTTCGAATTGATTTTCATTGTGTTACGATGGAATTTTTCTTTTCTTGGAGATTATTATGCGATTTTTAAAGATATCTCATTTCTTTAAAAGTGTTCCAATTACAAGATGATGAGGAAAATGATTGGTGACTGAATGGTACTCAGTTTGAATTAAATATCTTTTGGGCATGGTTCATAATAAAATTAACATCACTGGTCACACTTGAAATTTGAACCCTGTGTCAGTCAGTTAAGTGCCATACGCTTAGGCGATCATGTTTCGAAAGAGTCATGACTGACTGGACAGAAGATTATCCCGCAGTAGGTTGCCATTGCTTTCTGCGGTAGACTGGTTGCCGACCAAGGCTATAGAACCCAATCTGTCCTGTTATTTAACCCATAACTGGAGGGAGAGATGGATTAATACCTTTCCCAAGGGTATTTGTGCGTAAGTGAATACAATGGATTCAACTGGAATTCGAACTTGGCTCCTCGATTTCTCGTTCCGAGCCGATATCCACTGCACCACAACGCACATCCTCGCACACCTTGGCGTGACAGGAGGCGTTGTCGGACGGCCAGACCAAGCAGTCAGGCAGTAGGCTGTAGGCTGAGTGCCGACGACGAGAGAGATATCTGCCTGGGCTAGCTACCACTCGTTGGCGTGATCGGACGCGAGTCACACGCCAACCGCACCCGCTCGCTTTTGGGACGGTTTTGTAAGAGAAATCGAAAAAAATACAACTCGAAAATGGAATTAAAGTGTTGTATTCTTACTGTCGTAACGTTGGCCAGCTACGGGAAGCGATTCGCTATGGTTCAGTGTGGACTTTGAGAAAAAAAGCACTGATCACAATCAACTTCACTTTTTCGTCTGAAATTAAAACAAATCAAATTGTAATTTTGCAAGGAGGGATAGAATTTTTGAAATTATACTTACCACATAACGAATCGGCGAAAAAATTGGCCTTTGTGCTGAAGAGATTTTCTTCTTGGAGGAGATTGCCACCGCTGAAATGCTTAACTGATTGCGATGAAGAAGAGAATTGTTTGGTAATTACCGTTTGCGTGTCACCCCTTTGAGGTATGGGTGCACAGAATTCAGGAATCATAAGTCGACCTCCACTAAGAGGCATCGCAGCTAAATCAACAAATATCGGGGGGGGGGGGGAGGGAAGAAAAGAAAAAGAAAAAGAAAAACATAATTAATAACATTGCATGATTCAAGGAAATAGTTCAAAGTAAATCAATACAAAGTCTTATCGCCACGCTGGAAAAAAAAACTAAAAAAAAACCCCCAAAAAACGTATCTTTAAAATAAAACATCAGGCTTAATGCAATCTTTGAATCCGGTCCTTTTCTACAATTTTTATTATTAGAAAAAAACAAAAACATTTTGTGTGCATGTGCGTTTAAAATAGCAAATCCAACCAAAAATCTTTGGCTACTTGTCAGCAACGTTACTCTATTTTTAAACTGCGTCACTATTTCATCGATTCAATTGTCGA
Organism: Ascarosepion bandense; assembly: GCA_037127315.1. Lineage (NCBI taxonomy): Eukaryota > Metazoa > Mollusca > Cephalopoda > Sepiida > Sepiidae > Ascarosepion > Ascarosepion bandense. The sequence continues at coordinate 571,469 of JBBBDQ010002121.1, read as the reverse complement.
GTCTCTCATAAAATGTTGGGACGAGGTTCACCCCGCAAGCAGTAGCTCTCTTTTTGGAGGAGGCTGGATGTTATTACCCGGCGCTTGAGGCATCCGCAAAATGGGAAGTGCCGAGGAGTTTTAGCATTTTTTTTACGCTATTGCCGTTAAAACAACTTTAAACTGACCTAATCCCACATTTGGTAGCGACGTGTCGAGTCCCCAAGTTGGGGTGGGCACATATGGGATTGGTTCCTCAGGAGCAGTAATTTTCAACCACAGTGCCGCGGCGCACTAGTGTGTCGCCCGATTCTTTTAAGTGCGCCGTGAAATATTGACGAAATCTAAAAACAAAAAAACAAAACAAAAAAAACAACAACAAAAAACAACAAAAAACAATAAAAAAAAACTAACACCAGACATAGGTTTCAAACGAGATAAAATGCAAAAATAGTTGAATATAAACATTGAAATAAAGTAACTTCATATTTTTGTGTCTATTTAAAAAAAATTATGGTTTTATTTTCTAACATTTAAATGTAAAACCTTTAAAAATTTTGCTAAATGTGCCATGATATTCTGATTTACTCCCAGGTGTACTGTTGCTTAAAAACGTTGAGAAACATTGCTCTAGACAAAGCGCTGAATACAAATGTATCAACTGAAGAAGTCACATCGCTTAATGTAATAGCTTTCATCACTAAGACGAAACAAGCTTGAATCATTTCAAGGGAAACACAAGTATTAGACATTTTTTTTTATTTTTATAAGCGTTTCACCCCGAGCAAGGCATGTCACTGCCACTACTGTGCAGGGGGCTACGTAGAGTGGAGAAAGGCTGATTAAATATAGGAAATAACAGAGGGTGGGTGATAGGCGGGTGAGGATACCTAGAATGAGGGTTGGGTAGATGAGAGTGTTGTGAGCATAGTTGGGAGTTAGTGTGATAGGAGGTGTCTATTGACCCTACATTTAAACACCTGGAGATTGTAACTGTCGGGAAAGCAGACTTGTGGAAGGGAGTTCCACAGGCGGGAAGCGCGAGAAAAGAAGCTGTTGGAGTAGAATTTACGGTTACATTTTATTTGTTTAACTGTAAAAGGGTGGGACCTAGTTGCTAATCTAGTATCTCGTGTAAATTCGTGCTTAGGCGGCACCAGTGATCTAAGCTCATCGGAGCAGAAGCCATGAAAGTACTTGTAGAAGAGGCACAGGGAAGCTACATCACGCCGGTGTGAGAGCGGCTGCAGCCGGTCTGCCAAGTCAGTATCAACCATGTTACAGATCCTCCTTTGTATTTTGTCAAGAAGCCCAAGGAGAGCAGCAGGGGCACCCGACCAGATATGGCAGCAATATTCAATACACGGGCGGATGGTAGATTTGTATATGTGCAGAATAGTTTCAGGTGGGAAAAATTTCCGGGCCCTGCACAGGGAGCCCACTTTCATAGCAGCAGATTTGATTGGTAGCTCTAACACTTAGTAGAACAATGGAATACTAAACACAAGGTTCGATTTAAAAGAATATAATTAAGAAGGTAATTTATCGACAAAGTTTGAACAAAGCTAAATGAAATAAAACGGAATTTGGAAGATTTTGTTTTGGCCCTCTTCAAAGTTGTTCTATCTTGAAAATCAGCGTTTGAAGTGGTGATTTTCATCTGGGCTTAAACACCAGTTACTGGCATCGGTGAGAAATATGCAAGTATTTCAATCACAAGTCAACTGTATTGTTATTGAAGTACAAAGAAAAAATCCTTGTTCGGTTTAGCTTTTTCATTTTCCTTCTGATCAGATCAACTTGTCAATTTCTGGAAAAATGTTATTTTGTTTTTTTTAGAAATTGAAAAAAACTTCAAAGTCAACATTCCGACAGAGACAGATACGTGTGATAAGACCCACAAAATATTTTGGAATAGTTCACCTCTAAACAATCAGGCCATAGAATCCGAACATTTTATCAACGGAATAATACACAATATGGCAATGAAATTTTGCTTTTCAAGAAGTACTTGAAAATAATGAAAAGGTTCTCGATCCGAACAAAAAAAGGATTCTTTCGGTTTTATCAGATTTTGGGAAAGGCATTGAGCCGAGAAATTTTTAATGCACCTCCTGTATTTTTGGAGTTATGCAAGTTTAGAAATAATATAACAACTATATACTTTAATAGACTGAATTTTTGCGTGGCTTCTCGTTTCGGCCTAACATCTTTAATATTATGACTTAATTGTTTTTTTTTCAATACTAGAAAGTATGAGAAAGTATTTCAGTCCTTTGAGAAAATATATATATATATTTATATTAATAAATGGACATATAGTCCTACGTCTATGGCACAACTTGGCGTTTCATGCATTATGCAATCGTCAGGTGCATATTTCAAACTGACAGTTTAACAGATTTGAATTTCACTCAATGTTCATGGGAATTAAATCTTATAAAGTTAAGTTACTGCCTTTTTAATAACAAAATTAAAAATTGAAATATTCTAAGATTATATGTAGATAAAAATTTAAATTTAAAATTTAAAAAGATAAATATTGAAATGCATGGATGTATATTTATTAATTCACGTCACTACATTTTGCTCCTTACGGCTGAGCACTTTTCTTAGGTGTAATACCATTTTATACCTTATTTCTTACTCGTCGCCGTCATATGTAACCTATGAATTTAAACTACTCCACCAAAAATATCTTGGTCACCGGCAAAAAAATTATAACGCTCTGAAACTCTTACACAAGATTGAAAGTGTACTAAACAGAGTGTGATAGAAGCTCTACTTCTTTTTTTATAATCATATCGCCCCAAGAGAGGCATTTTACAGTCACTGTTTTGTAGGGGGTTACATAGGAGGAAATTATGAGAAAGAGTGACAGATTATAGGGGGTGTCAGGAAGTGGGTAAGAAAAGAATGAGAATACTGATGAAAGTGAAGTGGATGGAGTAAGGAGCATGAGAGAGAGGATGCAGGTTAGTGAGATAGGAGATGACTATTGACTTTACATTTAAATTCTTGGAGATTATATTTGTCAGGGAAGCAAGTAAACGGAAGAGAATTCCACCGGCGGTAAGTGCGAGAAAAGAAGCTGATGGAGTAGAATTTTCGTTTACATTTTATTGGTTTCATAGTAAAAGGGTTGGACCTAGTTACTAATCTTGTGGCTCGAGTAAATTCATATATAGGGGGAACTAGTGGGCTAAGTTCATCAGAGCAGAAGCCGTGAAAGTATTTGTAGAAGAGACACAGGGAATTCACATTGCGCCGGTGAGAAAGTGACTGTATCTGAGCTGCCAAGTCGGGATCGATCACATTACAGATTCTCCGTTGGATTTTGTCAAGGACCCCTAGGTGCGTAGCAGGAGCACCAGACCATATATGGCAGCAGTATTCAATGCACGGGCGGATGGTAGATTTATATACGTGCAGGATTGTTTCAGACTGGAAAAACTTCCTTTGCCCTACACAGAGAACCGACTTTCTTAGCAGCGGATTTAGCTATAGATTCTATATAGTCATTCCACTTGAGGTTTGTTGTGAGAGTTAACCTGAGGAGGCCTAGTGTTTTGCTTTCAGGGAGACTAGCCTGATTCATGCTAATGGGGATAGGAGCGATTGTCTGTGATAGTTAATAGATAGCGGCTTCGTTTTGGAAACATTAAAATTCAAGAGTCATTTCTTACTCCAATTCGCCACGCATTGGAGGTCCTTTTCAAGCTCAGCAGCGAGGTTTGCTTTATCAGCCTCGGCAGACTTTTGATCGAGGCGAGAGTAAACCGTAGTGTCGTCAGCGTATATGCCTACTTGGAGATCGTTAATGAAAATAAGAAAAAGCATAGGACCTAGAATAGAGCCTTGAGGTACACCCGCGTTCGTATGCTACCATTGGGAGGCATGTCCATTCAATACTACCCTCATTGTGCGATTTGGAATGACTGGATAAGGTCAAACAATTGTACAGTTATACCATAGCCTCGTAGAAGTTCAGCACACCAGACTCTGACAAACGTTTTGGAGATATCTAGGGCAGCAGTTCGAGCTTCGCCGTTCTTGTCGAGAGCCTGGTGTATATACTCAGTAATGGCCGTAAGCATATCAGCAGTAGACCTGGTGAAGCGGAAACCATACTGTTTGTCAGAGAAGAGTCTGTGGGTTGTGAGATCTTGAACCACCTCGGCGTTGATGATGGCTACGAACACTTTGCCAAAAATCAGTAGGAGGCTGATAGGGTAATAATTAGAGGGGTCAGAGGGTTCACCAGTGCTTTTATATATTGGAACCAAGGAGGAGGACTTCCATCAGGCAGGAAAGCAAGAAGAGTGGTAGTAATTATAGAGTTTGGAGAGAACAGAGGAGAGTTCAGGGAAACAATTTATGGGATACCATCACCGCCGCTAGCTTTATGAAGCTTTGAAATTATGTTAGAGACCACCGAGGGGGTAATGTGGATGTCATTCAGTTGGGCCTCAGTTTTTAAAAAAATACCAAGAATTCCTTCATCCTAGATAATACAGAGTTTTATGGGTTTAAATCTCTAAAAACCCACTACCTGACGAGAAGTTATTGAAATGTGAGAACGACTTATTTGCTCTAATTAACAAAATTAAATTCCTTAATACCAGCAACGAACTGCAAAAAACAATGCGGATGGGCATAAATAAGTTCGATCAATCTGACATTATTAAATCGGACAAGACAAGCCAGCATTATTTATTAACACGGAGTCATATATATATATATATATATATATATATATATATATATATATATATATTAAACATATACTGTTAAATATGAGAGACAATAAATGTCTATTATGTTTAATCAAGAGCCGTTCTAAACATCGTATTTTAGCTTTAATTTCAGTTGAAAATAAAGACAAAAATTCTCCAACATTTGGATAATTTTTTATTAAGTTGGTTCTAAGCTTTCTGCTCACATGAGCTATCTTCAGAGATGTTATAAGGACGGTAACACAAAAACATCCACCATCAGCGACGATTTTATCTTGTGTTGACATAAAACTCCGCTAAGCATCGGCAATAGTTACCAAAAATAACAAACGCAGTTCGCAAATTTGCAATGTGGTTCTATGACGTTACACCGCGTGATAGCGCGAAATGACAACAGAACCATGTATTCAAATGCAATGTAATGTGTTATGACCAGATTTAAACGTGATTTTATTAAGTGTGGGTTGTTTGGACTTAATGTAGATGGCCTGCAATTTTTGAAGGTTCTTTTTATTGTGTGTATGAGTGAGGATTATTGTATTGTTGACTAAAATCTGTCTGATATTACCTACATGGTTATGTTTTTCTGAGAAATATTGTTTAATTGTACTCTGATCAGAAAGGTGACAGGTAAGTCTACCAATATATGAAGTGGTTTTATATATATATATATATATATATATATATATATATATATATTACTACGCCTTCTTTCCTTTTCACTTTTTTGTAGGCGTTGTTTTTCCCATTTTCTTTTTCAGTTTCCGTTCTCTTTTTCCTGTTCAAATGAATATTCTTACTTTGGGGGTTTTCTTTAACCACGCACAGAGACGCATGCGCATCACTGATGGGAAATCCTCTCTTTCGATGAAAAGATATACACAAAGTAGAAGATACATTTAGTTTTGAAAGTACCTCTAAACCTCGTTCTTTTAACCTGCCAAAAATGTCACGTTAGAATCCGCGGTAGGTTATTTAGATTTTAGGAAATTCTATACTAGTCAACTTTTTTTAAACTCGTATTCATATCAAATTAAACTTTTTGAAAAGACAATATTTAAATATTAATAACCGTTGAAGTAATTTTTTTATTCTATGAAATATAAGTTTTTGCGTTTTATTTTTTCTTTCAATTTAATGATATCGTCATTCAAACTCATCAGCTTTTCATTTAACTTATGAGAAGATAAGATGTTTTGAAAAGTATTCAAATGCAACGTATTCCTTAAGACGGTCTTAGATAACGTATCACTCAAGCTGTTGCAATAAAACAACAAAAATGAAGATACTAGTCTTAAACCTTGAAATAAAAACAAATTAATACTAGCAGAAAAAATGTCAGAATTGGTAAAGCCAACCCGGACAGCTGCGGCTGAACATGCAATATGGCACAATAAAATTATCTGAATTGCATTTTTCTGCATAACAAGTAGCTGGGGTGAATGTTTGGAATCCGGATGTTGGCTAATTCGGGAAATGACCCTGCGTTTCATACGATTTGGAAAACTTGCAATTTAAAATTTTCAGGCATGAAAATTTTGGAACGGAAAATTACTTCCGGTTTAACGGTACAACAAATTTAAACGTTATGATTTTGAAGTCAACCTCCTACCCAATGTGTTTTCCTTTTTGAGAACGATGTAAAAAATACTGAAAGATGCTGCAAAAAATTTGATTGTGAAGAAAAAAATATACCTCATTAAAAAATTCAATTCGATTTTTCATTTTTATTTTTTAGATTTTGTAGTTGGAAGCGTATAATCCAAGCAGAAAGAAAGAAATTTACTTTAAAGTAAGATCAATAAGTGCCTTTCTTTGGAATGCAGATAGAGCGATGTTTAATTAATAGCGGCAGATCATTCATTTGTTTTTGTGTTGTGTATTAGTAACTCCAAATTATTACCCCGTTGTCAATAATGTCAATAAATGTGATTCGGAGTCAAAGTTTGTTGGAGTAAAGAAACAATTTCGACACTGATTTGGAGAAATGATCAAAGATTTATTTTAATTTACGAAACATCAAAATGTCTTTGGTAAATCGTAGCGTTCGGGTGTACTGCATACGAGAGAAAAAAAATTTAATACATTAAACTATAATGTCCGGCTTCTCTTATAGTTTATATAAGGGAAACGCACGGATGTACTTGAAGACACGTGTGACAAGCGATGGTCGCGTCGATAATGGCTTGCACTCTGGTATGTTTGTGTTTGATTTAAAATGTTTTCAGTAGAGTGCGACGTGTGTGTAATTTAGCTTCACGAAAATTGGGGTGTACTTATATATATATATATATATATATATATATATATATATACAGTACTGGACAAAAGTATTAGGACAATAACTATTTTATCTTTTATGAGGCATATTGATAGAAAATAAACAATTTAATTAAAGTAATTTTATTTGATTTACTCAACAAATGCTTTAACACGAAAAAAATACTTGTTACAAAATAAATTTAATATTTAGTATAATAACATTTTGTTTTGATCACAGCCTTCATTCTGTCAGGCATTGATATCACAAGCTTCTTCAATGTATCTAATGGTATCTCCTGCCAAGCAGCTTGTATTTGTTCCCAAAGTGTGTCTTGCAAAGTAACATTAGATTTATCCATTTTTTTTATCTAAAATTTCTCATAGATGTTCAACAGGATTGTGATCAGAGTTTTGTGGGGGGCCAATTCAAATTCCGAAGTTTTCCTTCCTCTTTCTTTTTAGTTAAATAATCCTTACAAAAGGTTTGACGTATGTTTAGAGTCATTGTCTTGTTGATAAATAAATCCTTGTCTTATTAAACGTATCCCAGATGGGACATCATGGCGGATAAGAATCTGGTGATACATTTTTTTATCCATCTTTCCATCAATTTTCTTCAGATCTCCAACTCCCTGGCCAATAAAGCATCCCCAAACAAGAATATTTCCACCTCCATGCTTCATTGTTGGCACAATGCATTTTGCAAGATACTTTCATTTGATCTCTGCCTAACATACTGTCTCTTTTTAGAGCCAAAAAGTTCAAATTTTGACTCGTCTGTCCAGAGTACTTTCGTCCACTGATCTACCGTTCAATCCTTGTGTTGTTTTGCAAATTCTAAGCGCTTTCTTATGTTTACTTCACGCAACAATGGTTTCCTAACCGCTACTTTCCCCTACAATCCATTTTCACAAAACCTTCTGTTAACTGTGGACCTAGAAACCTATTCATTTTTAGGAAGCAGTTTGTTGCACTCGTCCCTTAATTCACGGGCTGTCTTCTTCCGGTCTCTCAGGTTAGCTAATCGTAGATATTTAACCTTTTTATCAGATAGTTTCCGTGGCCGTCCATTCCACTTCTTTGTTTCAAAGATCCCAGTTTCTTCTTCTCTATCAAGGGTGTATTTCTCTGTATTTGGGGAACATTTGATGTCAGTTACAATCCTTCTAAGCGTCTACCCAACGTCTCTTAAAGTCTTTATTCTGCTCCTTTGTGCAATTGTTAGCTCTGCTACCTTTGGCATTGTGGGCTGCTTAAAAAATAAATTATTTGCCAAATTAAAAAATAAAGAGTACTTACATGAACTACTCGAGGTTAGACAGCTAACTATTATCAAAATAAAGTTTAAAAAGGAACCTTTCAACTATATTGACACTATTTACAGCTCAATTCGAGAGTAGGGAATAAGAAAAAAGTCAGTTATATCCAAGGATAATAGAATAATGAGTAGTTTCAAAATAACTTGTTTAATAGAAAATAGAATATAACTTCTTTTTAATACATTTCTTTTACACCTTTGAGAGATTTGGATGTACGTTGTGGTGCATTGGATATCGGCTCGGAACGAGAAATCGGGGAGCCGAGTTCAAATTCCTGCCGAATTCATTGCATTCACTTACGCGAAAGGTATTAATCCGTCTATTCCTTCCAGTTATGGGTTAAATAGCAGGACAGATTGGGTTCTATAGCTTTGGTCGGCAACCATTCTACTGCAGAAAGCAATGGCAACCTACTGCGGGATAATCTTCTGCCCAGTCAGTCATGTCTCTTTCGAGACATGCTCGCCCAAACGTGTATCACGTATGACACTTAACTGACTGACTTTTACACCTAGTTTTAAATAATCAATATTTATTAGCAATTTACTTGGCTTTTCACCTTGTATTTGAATTTCAGTGCGGTTTTTAGGAAGATCACCCCTGTCCTAATATTACCGGTAGTGTGCAAAAGTGTTAGAATAGGGGTGATTTTAAACTTTATTTTGATGACTCATAAAAGATGAAATAGTTCTTATCCTAATACTTTTACACAGTACTATATATATATATATATATATATATATATATAATTTTTAATAATTGTATAAATTTGGCATTAATTTATTATCTTTATGTGTAAATTGCATTTTAGTGCTAGTTTGTTTTGGCGGGGTGAAATTTGTTTTCTGCTACGAATGCACCCCGTTTTCATCTGTATCGACTATATATTTAAACCTTGTCTGAAGTCAAATCTGCACCTTGCTCATCATAAATAAAAGCATTTGCGTCGAAATTTAAGAATATTGATAAAATAAGATGGCCTCTTAAGCTATAATCAAGGTATATGTAAAATAAAAAGTCTAAAGACATGATTCGGATTAAATATTTTTTAAAGATTTATTTAAGGTAAATACATCGTAAATATATATTTTTTTATTCATCGCCTACCACTGGATTTTTATCGAAGTGAAATCGAGAATTTTGGAGTAAGCGACCAATATAGGACACAATCGTTCATAAATAAAATAATCGATATCAGTAAAATTTGAAGTGTTAATCAAGATAAATGAAAATTAAGAAGTCTCTATTCGAGTCTATCATTATCATCGATAACTACAGTGCAATATTCATTGCTTGCAGACCATTTCTGAAAAGAAGGAAATCGCAGACTGAAAAAAAGTATTTAGGTTGACTGATCCTATCGGACATATTGACAACGTGACTCATACATTGTGACACATCTGAAGAATTCACATCGGTAATTACATGTCATAAAAAAGATATTAACAGACTAGCAGTCCCCATTTTTTAAAGCTAATTTGCATAAATTTCCTTTTTTTCCTGTTAACTCCACACAAAAGGAAAATATTTTAACAACAGGTTGTAGGTGGCGCCAGATGGGGAGCAATGTGCTCAATGATCGGACGTCTTAAGCAGGTCATCTATCTTCCCTAATTCATTGTTAAGAATTGACTAAACGCCATAAAAATCAATTTAAAAAATACTGCTTACTCCCAGATCATATAAACAACTAAAGTCTATTTAAAACTTTGAGTCAAAAAACACCTCGCACCACAAAATATTTTGTCGAATATGAGGGCATTCAATCATTGTCTCTATATATAAAAAATAAAATGTGTGAAAAAATATTCCAAATGATACAAAAAATAATGTTACAGAATTGCGTAGGCTGGGCCCAAATGGCAAACTGTTGTTTAGAATTATGACGACCCGAAGTGAGTAGGGTGGTTTGAACACTCTGGGCAGGAATTCTAAATTATGGATATTCTTGTTTAAGTTTTGATATAAGACACCCACTTCCAAAAAAAAAAAAAAAAAAATGCACGAATGCAGTCATTACGACTGTAAGAAAAGAAGGGTTAAGACGTCTCGTCACACCCATATTTCTTTAGTAAGACAAGCCACCACATAGTGATGCGTAGTTGGCTAAGTGGATTCCTTTCTCTACATCTTCGTCTCTCGCTCCATGAAAATGATACTACTACTGCTGTGTCTCCCCTTAAAGTAAATATTCATAAATAAGAAAATTGTCTGTCGTCAGTTCAGTATGTAATGCGGTGCTTGGACCAGAAGAAGCCAGTAACGACACGAGAAACTAGACCAACGTCCCAGGCAAAGTTTTCAATAAATATGATGTTTCCGTGAATTCCTCATTTTTCATGCAAAAATATTTTTTAAAGAATTATAATTCAAGCCAACTTAACATGAAGTTTTTAATTATATTTCTCTTAATCATGTGGTGACTACACTAAATCTTTCGGTCCCAGGCAATGCTTAGTAGTCTACTAGGCTATTTATACAATGTGGCGCGAAAAGTTGTCAGGTAGACCAAGAAGATCTTTCAAAACAAATGTTTTGAAACGTGGGTCAGTTTTTAATTTTTCAACAACCTCTTGAGTGTGCGTGTATATGTATGTATGTATGTATGTATGTATGTATGTATGTATGTATGTATGTATGTATGTATTAGTGTGATCTCCAGATGAAGTCATTATTACTGTTTCTATCTCTCTTTGCACACACACACACACACACGCGCGCGCACACATGCGTGTGCAATGGTGACTTCGTCTGGATATCATCCTGAAGCGTAAAACTGATTTTAAAAAGGCTCTTGACTTCTATATCTACATTGTTTATATGCCTATATCTATAAACGTTCTATCTCCGAACATTCTTATTTTATAAAAACACCAATTTTTACATTATATATATATATATATATATATATATATATATATATATATATATATATAAATAACAGTAATAATAGTAACAATAATAATAATAATGTTAATAATGGTTATAATATACTTAAATCCGTCTGGAAAACCCACCGAGTATAAATGCGGAGGGGAAAAAAGGGGGAAATAAAAAAAAGAAACAAATACTTGAACATGTCAAAATACTCGTTGAAAAGAAAAAAACCGAGACGAGAACCCTAACACGTAAAGCGCTCAATACAATAGCAGAGCAACAAATAAGAATAAATCTAACCTAGAGCCAACAGACCTACCTAGGTTTCACCTAACGGATCGTCAGGGCAGCCCACTCCTATTTTAAATAGATGCTCCATTTTATTTTAAACTGTGCATATTAAGTCTATTGACCTCAACATTCGGGAAACCTTAACAAAGAAAATGTGTACTCTGACAGGGATCGAACCTGCGTCCCACTTTGTAGACAAACCGCCGTTTAATTCGGTGTGATTTGGCTCACTCGGACAGGAGGAATGTCATAGTAAGAAAGGCTTTTAATTTTCCCTTTTTATATAATCGTATGTATAATTTCTAAATAATATATATATGCGGTATCAAAACTCCTTATGTATATTGTGTGGTCCACCAGGCACTACCTAATGTATTTAAGGCCCCGGGGAGGTCAAACTCCGTGATAATATAATTCCATTACAAACACCTAACGCGTGGCACACAATGCACCTGTATGGGCAACGTTGCTTTGATGGAGAGTTTGCTTTGTACTGCACAAGCAACTGACCACTTTAAACAAATCATAGTTCAGGTTGATCTGTAGCTTGATGGCTAATAGTTCAACACTAGTGCATGCAGGACATAAATCCCATGCATAATTGTAAAACGAAGGACTCCATCCACTGCTGACCTTCATTTATCGTTTACGATAAGAGAGTCCACCATATAGGGGACTATTTTCGACAGCGTTTGTCATACAGGTCTTCTTCATAAGTTGAAAAGTTACGGTGTTTCCGGACAATTTTTTGAATTGATGCTGAAATGAAAAAATATCCTGAATGGCCACAATCCTTTTGTATTAATGCCAGTGTCCCTAACCCCCAGGTGTCTATCATTGGTCCTACTTTGTTTTTAATTTTCATTAACGATCTTCCTGATGACACCTCTCTTTGCGGATCTTGAAAACTCATTTTCTCGAATCAAGGATGAAATGATGTGGGTCGTGAAGAAGTCTACATTTTTTCTCAATATATTTCTCTTCTTCACATGAGTATTCTATGCTACACATCCTAATGACTCTGAGAAAGAAACCTATGATTAGTCCTATTTATTCTTTGATTGTAGTTGGAATAAAAATTAATTAGATCTATTTTTTATTGTTACATATTAATAAGATGTCGGGGAAAGATAGAGATTTGTCTATTTCAAATTCATCTGTGAATTCAGTGGTAAGTTACATTATTATATCTAATAGGTTTGTGTCTTGGGGATATAATAAAATACATCATCTAAAGTAAGTCGTTTTTTTTATATGATGTGTTTAAATGGTCCGGATTATGAACATTCTAGAAAAAGACACGGAAGAACGCCACTGTCAGGTGACTAAATCGGTAAGCCGAATTTTTACTCATAGAAATTATTGTTGAAAGAGAAAACCAGTGGTTAGTGATTAGTTTACATAGTTTTAGAATTCTGCGGACAGGAAGAAGGAGCTTTTTGGATTTTTTGAGGTGATTTCTGAATATGTTGAGGCATTTTCTGATGGTATATAGAGATTTGATGTCTAAACTCGTCATGACCATATTTCCGATATTTATGTGTCGTATCTCTGTATTAGGTCGACATTGTTTAATATATGTTGGGTAGATGGATCCTAAGAGTAAAGTATTTTTGTAATATTTTTAGCTAATTTGTCTGGTGCTTTGTTGATTCCCAGTAAAATGGTTCTGATGGTTATGTTGGGTTTGTGTGTATTGGGTAAGCCGTATAATGTGGGTATATTGGGGTTGTATTTTATCAATCTAGTCCAGGATTGTTTTCGTTTTTTAGCAGTTACTTAACTGTTTTGTTGAGTTTTTGTGTGCCTATATTTGCTATTTGTTCGTTAGTTTTTATATAAGTGCTGTCATTCTTTAAGAGATCCATTTCTTATCTACGTTTGATCAGTCAACATTGTATATCAATTTAAATGCCCTTTTGGAGATCGTATCTCTGAAAAAAAAACAACAAATATATATGTTGGTCACACGACAATTACACTATCAAGAAGGATTACATTATATATGTCTGATTCATCATCAATTAATTAATATTTAAATTAACATTCATATCCGCATTCACGATTTAGAGAAATAATAATTGACAATACATGCATATTCCGCTATAACAATAATAAAGACTTCGAATTCTCAAAACTATCTTTATCAAAAAATTATTAACGTCACTAAACAAAATGAATTATGAATGTAGTAATATGTTCTAAAAGGCCTATAACAGTAGTTTTTTTTTTAAATATCTAAAATGTATCTTTTAAGAAAAACACAGTAGTTTAAAACAGGTAAATTGTAATTTTAATCAATATTAAACACCTACCCTTACACCATTTAATTTTCAAATCGGCGTCGCATTCCTACGTGTATGCTCAAAACTCGTAACGGTTCTTGAATAAGTTTTACAATGAACAACTGTATTCCTGAATTTCAAACTTATTGTTATGCAATCAATTTAGTTTTTTGTGTCACCTCCTCAACTTCTACATGTTCATAGTCGTCTTGAGTGTTCTTGAAACCAAGTGTTGATTATTACCTGGTCGTTTGCTGTGGACCATTGGACCCATTTTTCTCCTGGATCATTACGGCTTCTTAATCCGAAGGTGGCAACTGTTACCTTTCCTCTCCTTACTTAATTTGGCATTCAGATCTTCTATGATAATTCTAATTCTTTGCGATTTACACTGAGCCTTGGCGCTATCCAATGTGGAGTAGAAAGATTCCATTTTTGCTTCAGTGCTTTGTGTTGTCGGTGCATACACTACTATAATTGCAATGTTGAAGGCCTTTCTTTTCAGTTTGACTAGGAGGACTCTTTCAGATAACTGATAGTACCCTAAGTCACTATTCTTTATGTTTCTGTTCAGTTTCAAGCCGATTCTTTGTTCAGTATTTTGCCGCCTGAGTTTATTATCCTGTGGTTACCACTGACGAAATCTCAATTGTTTGGCCATCTTGTTTCACACATTCCCAAAATACTGTAATTTACAACTTTTCATAACGGAAAATTACATTAACTACGTCGTGACAATCAACTTCTGAAGATGATCCTAGACAAAATTGAAAGTACTTGGGACTATAAAAATAGAACTAATGAAAATGCATATAGCACCTTTCTTGCTATTTCACATCACTATACCAAGAAACTTATTCGTGACTGCGAAGGGATTAAAATAAAAATAGACACAATCGCTAAATTATTTAATGAAACATGCTTATATATATATATATATATATATATATATATATATATATATATATAACAGACAATGAATGTCTATTATGCTTAATCATGAAGATGGCTCATGTGAGCCGAAAGCTTAGAACCAACATAATTAAAAAAAATATCCTAATGTTGGAGAATTTTTGTCTTTATTTTCACCTGAAATTAAAGCCAAAATACGATTTTTAGAACGGCTCATGATTAAACATAATAGACATTCATTGTCTGTTATATTTAACAGTATATGTTTAGATAATTATCTGCTGCCTCGATACACTATATATATTTATATATAAGTGTCTGTGCGCGTGCGTGAATGCGCGTGCGCACGTGTGTGTGTATTAATTGTAGGCCTGGTCTTTACATAGCGAAATATAGGCCATCTTAACAAGTTTAATTTTGGTCTTTTAAAACTAGAACAAAGTGTATGAATAATTATAAAAGAAAGAAAGAAAGAAACGAATGACACAAGCAGAAAAAAAATCGTCAGTTTTAAGAAGAACAAGTTTCCCCGTAGACCAAGCGGACAATCGTCGACATGTTTTGTGAATTCAGAAAAATAAGCCAAGTACAACTGAAGTGTTTTTGCAAGCCTGATGTTGGCTACTTGATAGCGTTGAACTGAGGGGAAATGATAAAGACCTTTGTTGAGTCTGACAAATCAAAGCGATATGTCGTCGGTGCCGAAAATGAAGGAGTGCTCAATAAAGACTTGGATTTTAACGAATTTACGAAGGCGAAAGAAAGTATTTTGCCTTTTCTATACAGACGAGTATCTTCATCTTCATCTTTTTGTTGCCTTTTATCACAGCGTTTTTGGTTGAGTTGTTCTTTATACTTTCAATTAATGAACAAAGTGAAGCTACAGATGAGATTTTGACTCAATTCTCGTCACACAAAATTTGTCGGTTACAGATCTTGTAATCTATTAGAGGCATCACTTGTACTGCAACTATGGCAGCAGCAGTGGTGTGTCTAGGGCAAGATTGTCTGACCAATTCCGTTCCTGTTTTGTGTAATAATTTTTAATTTCCTTGATGTTCGTTTACTCGATAATTTAGATAGGTATTTTTCACTGACTTTCGGACACTGATTTTCTCGGTTCTATTCACTCGAAGAATTGGTGCAATCCATTCTTTTTGGCACGAGAACCTAAACTCTTATTTATCCACACGTTCTCTCGAACTGATTATGGCAAAGGACTGCATTTATAGTGGGGGTAGGAGATGCAAATGAAGCCCCGAACAACTTTCGTCAACTCCTTTTCCCAATTCGTACTTTTAGTCCTCATGTATATGAGCGAGCCTGCCTTGAGACTTATGCTCCCTGGCAGGTGCGATGCTTCAGACCCAAGGAGGAGTTGTGTTGCTTGACTGCTAGGCGAACGCAGACACATACACTTTATCGCGCCTGAATCTTTCCTGGGTTATGTGTTTACCTTCAGCACCTTTAAGGGTGCTGAAGGTAAACGTTTTTAGGGTTTGGCATCATCTGCATGATAGCCAGTAATCCGAACCTTCAATCCGAAGGAGGCTATTCTATCAGCGGGTGTATAATATCGGGTCTATTGTACAAGCATACCATCTCCTAGACCAATGTAAAGGGTCTAGGTTCCAACTTTTCAGAAGTGGAACATCATCTTCTTCTGTCTAAACCTAACTTTCTGTTCTTGTCTGAAACGGGAATCAATACTCCATTGCCACTGCAGGAGTTCACAATCTCGGACTCCTCACTCATTATAACAAAGTACGACCACCTAAATCGCCACGGTTAAGTGCTCGGTGCCTACATCAAGGACGGGTTTTCCTGTGATAGGGGCACAAAAAAAAACAAAAAAAAAACGAGAACCTTAATTTCCCGTATATGTGTTTTTGCGTAACACTTATCTATAGTACCGCGTTCTTCTTTGCTCTGTATCGTCTTCAGGATGTAGGGTTGGCAGTTTTCGATCAAATATCAGAGAGGCTTGACAAAATCCTCACAGAATTTCTCTCGCCCAAATTTCACATACGTGGTGATTTCAATGTTCTCCACAAAGAGCGATTAGTCCACTCTAAAAAAACCAATGACGAAGGCAGATATCGCAGAGACTTCTCTATCGCTTATAACCTGAGCCTGATCATTGATGATAAATAAATAAATAAATTCCACATATGTGATGACTTCAATGTCCACCACAAAGAGTGATTAGCCCACATTAGACCGATGAGGAAAATAGATATTGCAGAGACTTCTTTATCACTTATGATCTGATCCAGATCATTGAAAATCTCACCGAGTCCCGGATGCGACGGGACAGCGGGCGAACCTGCTCCACCTTTTTTTTTTTTAATATCCTACCCTAATAAATGCACAGAAAAAGTTTTACCTCCCAATGACAAGTTTGATCATTCCCTAATCAGTACCTAGATTGACTCAAAACTAATGTCATCCCTTGATTTACCTTTCCATAGAACGATTTTTTTTTGGTATGAGAAGGTAGACTAGGAAAGTTTTCTTTTCTATATGATGGAAGCTCTCTCCCAACCATGTTCAAACATTCTATCTTAATTTCTGAAATGGAGTGTTTTATACAAAATAAATAAATAAATAAATAATTCAGCAAAAACCAAACAGTCAGCTATGGTTCACTCTTGAACGCGCTTCAGCTATAACTCGCAGAAACCATTGCTTCAAAATCTATCGCAAGAAACGCTCTAGTCTAACACTTAATTCTTTCAGAATCGCCCGCAATCACTGTATGTAAAACATCCTGGTTTTGATGTTGGTATTAGTCTCACATTTCATGATAACTACAGCTTTTTACGTTTACTATTGACATGTAAATCCAGTTTTTATCACCTGTTTTAATGCAATGCCATAATGAAAGTTTACCATTACTGTTTAAAAGACTTCTGCAAATGGTGAACCATTTTGTTCGATTTTCATGCAAAAGCTGACGAGGATCCAAAATTTCCTCTTTCCAAGTTTTCCTTAATTAAATTATGAAATGCACTATGAACCTCATGTTATCAGAAAGAAGAGATGGTGAACTAAGTTTTGAAACAATTTCTTACCGTTCATCCATTCATCTGTTTTGGTTTATTCATCGCTTTGAAAAAAGTAATTATTTTCTGAATATCTTTTTAAATTTTACTCCAACACCCAGCCCGACTGGATCAGGTAAATAGGTATTTATTTGTAGACACACTCAAATTGAACAAGACACAAACGTCCACGCATAAACAGGCTAGGGACAAAAATTGCTCATGCCCTCCTTGGCGCGTCTCCTTTTGGGGATTCTACAGGCACCAGATATTATTCCCAGCCTACTATTAAAGGAGAGGTAAAGTCTAGAGAAACCCTTTTGGAATTCGAGCACATAATAGTAATTTAATTCAATATTAAGAGATATCCCCTTACCTAGCCTAGCCAGCCCGGCAAGGCTAGGTGAGAGGATTTATTTGCGCGTGCGCACTCACTCGTATATGATGCGACATAATGTCGAAATTTAAAGTGTGATTTGGCAGCCGTACAAAAATTGTTCAAGTTACTTTAGCAGGCCTTTTTTGGGGGGGAAACCCAGTCTCGTCTGGAGTATAATATTCATTTTGAAGTTTAGTTTTTTATATTGTATGGGAGCAATTAGTATGTTTTAAATAGATTTTTATGGTTTTTATCACTATATCATCTACCCGGGTGCAGCACAGCGGTTTGACGTGCCCCCCACCCCTCACGTAGTCACCAGCAATTGAGCGATCGTGGGTGGATGTTATAACGATGATTCTCAATAAAATGCAAGATGTTGGTAGTCAGCTGTTCCAATCACATTTTGATCATTTTTGTTGAAAGATAATGAGAAAAAATTACAATGATCTATTCGTGCCATTCTTCGAAGATGTACGAAATGTTTATCACGAAAATAAATTTATGTTGTATTTGATAGCGTGTTTATTTTTACCTCTCTATATCATATAGATATTTTTACCTCTCTATATCATATAGATATATAAATATTGATATAAGATTTAAATTCCCCCTCTCGTCCACCTGGTTTTGGTAAGTACGCTTCAAACACGTTGTTATTAATAGTTGATTATCGAATATTTTTTGTTGCTCCGTTTTCAGCGGCAAACATTTGCTGTGTTCAAAAATTAAATGTTCAGGCAAATTGCCCGCTTCCTCATTCTTTGCATCTCGTACTTTTTTAACGATAAGTGATATCGACGTTTACATCGGTTCCTACTGGCGAACAAAACAATTTCTTTTTATATTAACACCCACACACATTCTAAAAATGTTCTCACAATTAAAATTGTATGAATCCTATAATTCCGCTCCATATCCTTAAACAACACAGAACATTATCCTTCAAGTCAATCCTTATCCCAGTTGTTGAACCACCGAAAATAGAATATCTGTCGAAACAACACTCTTGAATGATTTAATTTTATAGTGGCTAAAATTGAAATCTCTTACCATACAGCTATGTTCATATAAGAGTCCTATTGGTGGGTGAGAGAGTTGTGTACGTTCGTCTCACATTAGTGATCTGGGTTTGACCCAAAACAAAAATCAGGATGTTCAAGGTAGGCAGATTGACTGCCTTGAAAGCAACCCGCGTGTCCCTCTCTATTCCAAATTCTAAATTTAATAAATAATTATATAGAAGTGTATTTGTGTATATTTCAAATCCCCACCAAATCCTGATCAACTCTAATAATTATGATTTGGTGGAGATTTGAAATCTACAATAATGAAATTAAAACAAAGTCGATGTAATGGAATACGCATCATCTTAACCGTTACACCCAATGGTGTGAAGGGCAGCAACATTTTTGTTACTGTTTCCGTAAAAAACTGTTTTATTTTATGGGGCAGAGTTGTTATCCCTGCGCCTAATTTGGCCCTAGTCTGTGTCGCATTTATCTAAAACTACCTTGGCTTAGCAAAAAATGTAAACTTCTAAGTGATAGAGTTTACACTATTGTCACTGCCACTCTTTTCAGCCAAATTACGTGCTTTTTTTGGTATCCGTTCGATCTTTCCATCATTTTCTAAAGACCGTCTATCCTATCATAAGTTTACTCATCTATATGTTTAGATGTCAGTGCGAAGCTGAGTATATAGGGCGAACGAGTTTTCCAACACGTTCTCAAATATGTTAGATTATATTTACATAATCACACCCGTGTGTCGCAATCAGCTCACGGGTCAGCGATTGGACAACAAAAAAAGGAGAAAAGGAGTCATACACGTCACGTTTTACTATGGACTCATTTTCTATTTTGCACGCGGGCAGGTCCAAACATCAGTTTTTAATTTTGGAAGCCATATGCCTAAAATTACTGTAACCTTCACTTTGCAAACCAAAAGACAATTTTTTTTGCGATTTCTACATTTATTTGGAGTTATGTGGGCGATCATGTTTCTATTTTATGCTCTGCTGGTTCCTTTACCCATTTTATTTATTTACGCATTTATTTTAATCGTAAATTCATTTATTTTCTCAATTTTACGTATTCAGATTAATCGTAATTTTAAACGTGTTCCGGCCTTATCTCTATGAATTCTTCGCCATATAGTCTAATGTAATTACGAGTTTGCCAACGATTGGTCCCTGAAGAAGCGTTGGCCGAAAGGTAGCCTAGGTTCTAATATTAAAAAATAAATGAGCATAAGATTGTACTTATTCAGATCACACCCTGGTTGAGCACTCTGGAAGAATGGTAGACCTTGAAAAAACAGGAGCTACTCGAGCATCTACGCATCGTTCATTCAGTAATGAATTAAAACACTCTCAGCTATTGGCGTGTGTATACATGGTACATCACACGCTAAAAAAACTCTTCCTCCTTCTACCGAGCGCCCATAGCTCAGAAGTAGAATCGCCAACTGACGCCAATTCGGTCGGGTTTCAATCTTGGGTAAAAAGCAATCATATGTCTAACCGAACTGATGTAGCTGTGATATATATATATATATATATATATATATATATATATATATATATATGTATATATATATATATATATATATAAATCCAGCTAAAGAGGACCCAAGGTTTTACGATTTTGAGTTCCATGGCATTTATTTTTCATAAACAGTGCTCAATACAATAAATATTGTAGAGCATAATATAATCATACCTGATGGTATGATTATATATATATATATATATATATATATATATATGGGTCCATTTTTTAGTTCAAGATTAGTTGGGGCAGAGTTGCCAAATGAGAAAAGGTCTGTCTATATATATATATATATATATATATATATATATGTATATATAGGTCCTGTTTTAATTCAAGATTAGTTGCTGCTGAGTTGCCAAAAGGGAAAAGAAGCTATATTAATATTGAAGTAAAGAGAGGGCAATATTTGAAAGCCAAGCTTTGTTACATGTTGAATTTCTTCTGGGACTACTTTTATAATAAATTAATCTAGTGATAAAATTAGAAGCGTTCTGTTTTCAAATATAGTCAGTTTCGCTACTTGTTTTCAAATCAGGCAACATTGCTTTTAAACAATAAGTGAAAAAACAAAAAAACAAAAACATTTAAAACAAAAATGTGATTGTGAATTCATGTGATCAGAATGCAATGTTTGTTCAGGAATTACACGATGAAGAATATTGAATTATGAGTAATTATGGATAATTGGTTATCTAATGTTTAGTTTTAAGGGAAGATATGACAAATATTCTGCGTGAATACATTAAAATATTCAAGCCTAGCATATATTTTAAATTAACCTTTTTCTGTTACTAAATGTTTTCCCAAAACAACGCCCAAGTGAATAGCTTTAGAAAAATACAAAACGAGTAGGAAGAATGATGTATTGGGCACAGTACAAATGATTACGCAATTCAATATGCCAAATCCATAATCTGTATTAGAAAAGTAATTCTATAATGCTTTGAGATTCAAACGCATCAGACAGTAAAGCAGATTAATCATTGTAATCAAAGAGAAGAAAATCTATCAGATTGTGGATGTTGCTCTTTGATCAGACAGCCACAGGGTTTGAATCATGGCAAAACAAAAAATTAATAGATTCATCATCATTGGTGTACTTTAAACAGTCCCTTGAAAAGAATTGGAAATTAGAGGAAGAATAGAAGCCATCAGTGTTAGTGAAATCAACAAAAATACTGAGAAGAGTATAAAAGGAACTTATTATTGCTTGATATCTGTCCGATTAAAGCTACAAAGATATGAGTGGTGCGAAAACCTAAACGAATAGATCATGATGATGGTGATAATGATGACTCTCTTTGAAATTTCTGTTCACTTCAATAAGAATAATTACTTTCTATATGCAAATATTTTTGCTGATTTCTTTTACTGGGTTCATTGAATAACCTGAAATATCTTCTTAAAGGAATCATGATTTCTGGATACAAATATCAATCTTCCGCTACAGGTTTCCTTTCCGACGAAATAGAATCCGTAGAAATATTCATTTTACGATGAGATTGAATGGAAATCAGTAGGAACAATTCATATTCATCACGCGAGACGCCTACTCGGTTATATGTGGGGAATGAGTAATGTGATCGAAACTTTGAACTTGTGATAGCGACCCTTCTTATCTCATACGTTTTACGTGTTGGGAAATCAATAAAAAGTAATATGAAAGATTATCAGCATTTCAAAATATATTTAATATCTTTCGTGAAGTTAGGCAACATTTCATTGGTGAGAGCGTTCTGCACTTACAATTTCAGATGAAAATTCTATTTATTTATTGATTTTGTTCCTTCTCCTTTCTTTCTTTCTTTCTTTCTTTCTTTCTTTCTAGTTGACTGCGTTACACTTGCTGGGTTTTATTTTTCTATTTATTCATTTGTATTGAAATAGATATTCCCTAAAACATCCTATAATCTGAATCATTAAAAACCTTATTCTTTAATTAAATATTAGAAGAAATTAATTGAATAACTACTACAGAGCAGTAATTAGCAAGTATACAGACTGATGTAGTGATTTTGATTCTTATTTGGGTCTCCAACTTAGGGCTCTATCCCTAGATTATTATTGAAGGGTAATTTAATAAATTTACGGCGGTGTGATAGAAATTATATTTTGAAATATTTCCTTCCTTCTGGTAGGAGTTATTTTTAGCACGATAATAATGAACAGTCAGCCCTTGTCCAGAACACAAATCATAATTTTCTTAAAGTGAGTCGCATCGTTCTCTTCTTGTAAAGCTGGTCATTGACTCTACACAGAGATATCGCTTAGTTTTAAACAGGAAAATTAAATTTTACTCACAAAAGTAGGGAAGTACTGAGCAAATTTACGATTTTATTAGCAGAATTGGCTGTTTTAGGCATGAGAGTCGCTATGTTTTAAGAAAAAGGCCATATATATATATATATATATATATATATATATATATATATATAATGTAGTACACTTGGTATGTAATCCGGGTAAATTCCAAAAGAGACGAACTCGAGAGAACTCAATGTTAAATTCATTTATTTAACAGAGTAATATTTTAACGGATTTTTAATTATTAGTTTGGATTATACATATTTCGCCGCTCTTGTGTTCTTGGCGCGGCTTTTCAGATCCAAATGGTACAACGATGGATAATCTAAATATCACCACTGTGAGTCTTGAATGAACGAGAGCCTTTTCGTATATAAACGTCAAAAATGCCCGTCCTAATATGGGCATGTGGGCGTCTACCGCAAGCCAAATAAAGGAGAAGGAATTTTCGGTTTTTTTATTCGGGGGTGAGGTGATATTTAGATTATCCATCGTTGTACCATTTGGATCGCCAAGAACACAAGAGCGGCGAAATGTGCATAATCCAAACTAATAATTAAAAATCTGTTATGTAATATATATATATATATATATATATATATATATATATGGGAAAGGTATTCATCCGTCTCTTCCCTCCAGTTATGGGTTAAATAACAGGACAGATTGGGTTCTACAACCTTAGCTGGCAACCAGTCTACCGCAGAAAGCAATATCAATCTACTGTGGGAAAAACCTTCTGCCCAGTCAGTCATGTCTCTTCACCTATGGCACTGATATATATATATATATATATATATATATATATATATATATATACAATATCCAAGGATTTAAATGCAAAAGGTTAATTGCCATCTCTTATTTCTTTGACTCACTCACAACCCTTGTATCATGTTCTTCTTCCTTTCCATTCTACTCTCATGCAACCCTCTTCACGCATATTCTCATCCTTTTCTTACTCATTCTCTGATTCTCCCCATAACGTGTTCCTCTTTCTCATGTAACCCCCTGCGCCCCATTCACAGTTCTGCCTTGTTTTGGGTGATATATATAAAACATTACCAAAATATTTCTTATTGCACATGTCTCCTTTTTTGGGGTTTGCTGACATAAAAAAAGCATTGAATAAAATATGCACATTTTTTTATGACGTATTAAATTAAATTCATGGATTTTTTAAAGTTCTCTTTTCCATTGTCTGTAGGTGAAGGTCATGTAAAAGTCGACTGACTGACAGAGTCACCTAAATCAATTGTTGACAGTTCTTCCTTTTGCTCTCAGTGTGGATGCACCACACACACACACACACACACACACACACACACACACACACACACATATATATATATATATATATATATATATATATTCTTGCTTAAAATGCGAATGACTGTGGTGAATACGGAATTTAAATTAACTCTCTTCTCTTCACTATAACAAAATTTTGCAAACCAGTGAGAAATCTTAATTTTGACCAATAAGAAAAAAGATTGACCCCGTACTGAAAGAAAAAGATGAAGCCAAATTTCGCGATCCGATGTTAAACTAATTTTCTAACCAATGAAAGGAAGTAATTTATAAAACTGAGAGAGAAGTTAACAAATCGATGTGAAAAAGTATTTTGCTATAAAAACAGAAAGAAAGTCGAATCAGTCAGAAAGAATGAAGCGAGATCAGACACCGCCAAGATGTGACAAAAGGAGCTACCATCCACTAACCAGGACATAACGCCCCGACACACATTCGTTCTCCTTCTCCTTCTCCTATGTTATTTTCCTTTATCTCATTTCTTCGTCTTCACCATTCTCGCTATCAACAAAGAAGACGACGACAACAACAACAAGATACTTCAACTGAGTCCTAAAAACTAACGTCCGATAAGTACAATTTTCCTTTATAGCTTTACCTTCCTTTTCACTTTCTCGCCGGCCATAAAAAAGAAAAGGAACACAGATTTTATTAGAATCCTGTTAATTCTGCATATACACATTCTGCTACTTACAACAAGAACTCTGTATTCACTTAACTTCGTCCTACATCTTCTCTTTGAACATTTCACTCCTACCAAATTGATGGTCTTCTGTTCTGTTAATTAAATTCCACTTTAACATACAAACAAAATACTTTTATTCTTCCAACCTTCTGATGATTACGAATAATTCTAAGTTTTAGGGAGTTCGATTATGTATGACACAAGGCCAGTTTAATAAAGACTCAACCTTCTCTCTTCTTCAAGACCATCCTCAACTCAAATCCGACTTACTTGTCAAAAGACGAACATGTGTTTATTGAAATAATCCAACACACCTTGTTGCTTAACTTTCTTATCGAACAGAAAATAACATTTCATTTTATGTTAAACTGGCATTTCTCAAAGAAACTCCGTCATTGTTATTATTAGCAATATCAATCAAAATGAACCAGTGACATCAAGTTTAAGCATTTGTAGTTTAGACTCACTGATTGGACTGATTGCTTGGAAGTAGAGAAGACGAATTTATTATCATTTAGAGAGAACATGGAGGGCAAATAGTCAAGAGAGACATTTTATCTCACAAGTCGTCAGAAAACTGAAACTTTCTGTAGCCCAAAATGAATAAAATTAATTCTGTGGAAAGAAAGTTACAAATACCTATGCAAACACAGAACACATTAAGCTTGTGCTTTTATTTTGAGGTTTTACTTTTTTCTTATAGTGACTATTTTTTATTGTCATTTCAAATTAAATAAAAACAAAATATAATATCATATCTTTGTATTTCTGGGTCATTTATAATTTCTTTTGCTGTGTAAAGAGAGTTTTATATACCTATCTACATATTACATGTTTACTGTTATACATTTGTCAATATAGATAACTGTATGTATGTATGTATGTATGTATGTATGTATGTATGTATGGATAGATAGATAGATAGATAGATAGATAGATAGATAGATAGATAGATAGAAAAATAGAAAAACAGAAGCAAGTACGTGAATGCAATAGGTACATCATTAAGTTCATAGATGAAGAAAGCACTTATTTTATACAACTTTCTCCATTTGTAAATGGAGAAATATCAGATTTTATTCTGCAAGTCAATGTATTCAGAATGAAATAAGTATTCAGTCATCGATGTTGGTAAATTTTTTCATTTCAATGTTATTTCTGCAATATTTATGAATATTTTGGCTTATATATCGTTATTTATAATATTAATAACTTGTTTTGGAATGTCACATTTTTATAATGTAAAATGCAATATACTTACATGAATATATTAAGAAGATAAATACATTAAATAAATACATGGGATATTGCTTTCATCGATTTCTTCGATGAAAGCAATATCCCATTCACCTGAATCAGTCAGTTAAGTGCCATATGTGATACACGCTTGGGCGATCATGTCTCGAAAGAGACATGACTGACTGGGCAGAAGATTATCCCGCAGTAGGTTGCCACTGCTTTCTGCGGTAGACTGGTTGCCGACCAAGGCTATAGAACCCAATCTGTCCTGTTATTTAACCCATAACTGGAAGGAATAGACGGATTAATACCTTTCCCAAGGGTATTTGCTCGTAAGTGAATACAATGGATTCAGCTGGAATTCGAACTCGGCTACCCGGTTTCTCGTTCCGAGCCGATATCCACTGTACCACAACGCACATCCATGATTATATTATTTTGCATATTAATAAAGGAACATCGTCTTGCCTGGATTACCTTTTTCACTTAGTTTCTTCATTGTGATCTGTACCTATCAAAAGAACGCCCTTTAAAAAAGCAAACAAACATTGATTTGCATAATAAAATTTGACATAGTGTAATAGCCGTTATTGTTCATGTACTTAATTAAATGATGAGTTTTAGCCATATAGATCGGACATTATACAATAAAAATTAAAGATCATAATTTAGCTAATAATTGTACAGAGCTATGAATTTATTGATACAATTAAAAGTGAATCAGTAAATCCGTCATTAGCTGAATCTTCATTCCGAAATTTTATAATATATATATATATATATATATATATATATATATATATATATATATATATATAAGTAAATTGCTTTATGTAGATATTTGCATACTTTTAATTTTTTCTTTAGTATTTCTATTTGTATGTTATTTTAAACAAAAAGAGACAAAGAAAAAGCGTTTTCAGTTTATTGCAAGAAATTCGCTGTATTTTAGGAATGCAGTTTAACTATGCACTTACTCATGTGCGCGCGCACACACACACACACACACACACATATATATATATATATGTATGCATGTATAAAACGCAATGCCTGTGTGTCTACCTTGTGTGAAAATCAGTATGTTTACAATATTCATATACACTATAGATACTACACTTTGACCTTTTGCAGGGGCGGGGGGCGAAAACACATTGATTCTAAGCAAAGTTCATTTACTCTGATCTATGGTAGACGTACTAATCCATCGGCAAATATTAGAGAATCCAATCATTTGTAACCGGTACGCCTTTTACAATAAGGAATAAATGTTTTAATGAAATTAACTAAAAATGTATTTCTTGTAATTCTTTTTGTTTGTTATAATAAATGTTTCAGTGTTTGAATGTTCAGAATAAAACGGCCTTGTAAAGTCTGAAACTGAAAAATTGTGTAAACATTATTATTCTAAATTGAAGAATTTTGTCTCGAAATTACAAAAGATACGCTAATTAATAATGTTTTTTTTTTTTTTTGTGAACTTTTAGATCATAGCCATAGCAAAATTTGTGTTTCGTAGTCACCATATTTATATAGATTATTGGTGATATACAGATGAAGGATAGAGAATATGTTTGATAGATTACCTTCAGCCGAGAATCTTCTGCCTTCCGATTTCTTGAATGGTGAATACATTTTGTTATCATTTAATGAGAATCCAGTTCAACAATTATCCGACAATTTGCGACAAGCCGAGTGTTTAATAGTGATTGTTGCTCTAATAAACTGCATACAATAGAAAATATCTCAAACCGGATTTAAACGACGAAATCAGGCATTTCCGCTTCGTGGGTTTTTGTCATTTTAAAAACATTTAACCTTAACTTTTCCTCTTAAATTTTTTCATTTCAATGTTATTTTATATGCCCGTATCGTCGTTCATACCTCACTCCTTTTGAGACTCTCTTTTTGTTGTCCCACGATCTCTGTCACTCGTGTCAAGCATTTGTGTGTGAAATATTTTTTATCTTTCAAGATTGCAAACACTTAATCCTGATATGCATACGTTTCAGTTGTAGACCGCAGCTAATTAGATTCGTCCCAAATGATAAATCTATGATTAGATTTATCAGTTAAACTTTTTTCTAATTTGTAATGAAAACTTCGATTATAATCCCGAAATCTTTTCAAATACGACTACTCTATGCGCTATTGAGTTATATAACATTAGATATCTCCACTCCATTTTCGATATCTAAGATTTATATTGCATTTTTAAAAATAAAAACTTTTTCATTAAACTTTAATTTTAGCTTAATTGAAAGCTAAATGTTCACTATTTACACTAGGCAGTATTGGTTTATTTTAAACAGAAATTATATGACCTTTTAATGATAAGTTTCTTATAAGTTTACATAGCAAAAGAAAATGTGCAGTATAACATAATAAAAAAAAATTTTTAAAACAAAATCTTAATTCTAAATGATTTGTTTAAGCTTTTGAATTTTCGATTTGTAAACAGTCTTTTTTTAATTAATAATTGAAGACAGTGAGTAACTGGAAAAAATTTAAAAAATATTTGAAACTTTAATTAACTTACAAAAATTCATTATTCATCGAATTTTTTTTTCAGAATATGATATCTTAAAATTATATCATTTATAAAACCAATTAAAAGTTTATCTACATTAAAATAGCCTAGTTTTAATGCATTTTTGATTTTACTATTCGGAGCAGATTTTCAGAAAAATGGTCTCGTAATTAAAAAGCATTACATGATTTACATTCCCTAATGAGTCCTGGATTCGACTAATAAATAAAAAATTGGTATAGATAATGTATTTCTAGAAATCTTATGCAATTAATTGGGGGTGTAACAGACGTAAAAAATATTTTTATGAAAATTTTTAAAAATAATAATTGCATAAATAAATTCATTCTTTGTGAATAAGTCCTGAAAGTTTCACTAAAATCGGACAATTAGTTGATTTTTGCAAGAATTTTCAAATTAATGTGTCTTTCAACGCTAAAAAACGACTTACATAATATTACATTTTCCTTAATAGTCACATTACGTAAACATGAAGTGGGGAGAAGGCTTAATGTTTATTAGATTGACCTTGTGTCAACCATAACCGAACTCCCTACAACTTCAGGTTATGAGAGTCATCAGAAGGTTACAAGGTTGAAGGAATAAAAATATTTCGTTTGTATGTTTAAAGTAGAAATTTATTAACAGAACAGAATAGCATCAATTTGTAGGAGTTGAATGCTCAATGAGAAAGTGTAGTAATGAGTTAAGTGAATCCAGAGTTTGTAGTTGTAGGTAGCGAATGAGTTCAATAAAGTCTGTGTTCTTTTCCTTTTTATGGCCTGCGAGAAAGTGTAAAGGAACGTAAAGCAATAGGGGAAAATTGTACTTACCGTGACGTTAATTTTTAGGAGTCACTTGAAGTATCTTGTTGTTGTTGTTGACTGCGTAGATGATGAGAAGGAGGAAGAAAGATATGGGAAATTAGCACACGAGAAAGGGAAAGAGAACGAATGTGTGACAGGACCTTATGTCCGGGTCAGTGGCTTGAAGTTTCTTTAGTCACATCTTAGCCTATCATCTCTAATTTCTACTTCCATATGACTGACTGATTCGGCTTTCTTTCTTTTATAGCGAATTACTTTTTCACACAGGATTGTTAACTCCTCTCTCAATTTTGCAAATCGATTCCTTTCATTGGTAAGAAAATAAATTGAACATCGGATTGCGAAATTTGGCATCGTCATTTTCTCTCAGTGCGGGGTCAATCCTTTTCCTGTTCGTCAAAATTTAGATTTCACGCGGAATTGTGAGTTTTGTAAAAATGAAGACAAGGAGAGTGTTACTTTTAATTCCGTATTCACCACAAACATAGCGTGATTAACTGCCGGAAAACAAAAAAAGAAATTTTAACTGAAATTTCGAACGTGTTAGAAAGGATTAAAAAATTAAAAAAATAATGACAACAAAATTTGGTATTTCCTCTTAAAAATAGGAGAAGCATTTTGATGATAAAACTTTGTTTTTATTAAGTTTGGGCCCTTTTAACAGCATGCTATGTTGTTTTTCGGCAATTGCGTGGAGGTACCTAAAATCTTCAATATACAAAACTTTAAAAACACACCTTTTTTCTAACTTTCTTCTCTCCTTGTCAGCGTGAAGCTTTCTGCACGCAGACTCACACATCGATGCCACAAAGAAGACATTTGTTTTCCAAGTTGAGACCAAATTTATCAACAAAAAACAAAAATAATTTTCTTTTAAACACACCTGCGATTTACTTTCTCGCAATACCCGTACACGTGTTATTAAAAACAACAACTCAATATCAGTTTGAAGAAGTCGGTTCATAAATGAACAGTTTGGGTGTGAAATGAATTTGGTATCAGTGATTTTTAAAATGACATAGTTGTGACTCTAAGAATTTATTTTGAACGAATCGGGTGTTGCAATTTACTCAAGTGATTATACACATCTAAAAGAACAGCTGATGCATCGCAGCAATCAATGTTTGCACTTTGCGATTCTCCATACTTTTAATAGAAATCGATATCATAAATTGAAAGACAATGTTTAGGAAATAAACTCTATTTTCAATATAATTACATACCCAAGTACCCACCAAATTTTTTTTACCTAATAACAAACAGTATTTACAAACATGTCAAAAGGATCTACAGTACAACAAACACCATTTAAATGAAAGTACCCATTGGGTAGAAATTAATACCACCATGTGAAATATTTGACCAATAAGAGAAAGCTAAAACCCTATTTTTCTCGAGTCTACTTTCGAGATAAATTTATTATAAAAAAACATTCGGTTTTTAGAAGCAAAGAAACGGCTATCCCCAAATCGTTCAAACACACGGTAAGACATAGCGACATCGCCAAAAGTGTGTACTGAAAGAAATATATGTCAGCAACTTCAAACGAAACATCTCAAACAACAACAGCACGGGCGGCTAGTGAATCTTCGCTGACGATCAAAATCTCTACCACAACATTTTTTCTGAGTACCACAAAAGTTTTCTATAAACCACATCTTTTTCTTTGGACCAACTACCCAAAACTTTAACGCAGTTAAAAAATATTTTTTATTCCTTTTTGACTTTTTTATATTCATGTACGATCATAATCCCGAGTCACGTGACTCTAAAGAGTCGTAGGGGTTCAGATTACTGCAGGGGGAGTAGAAGTGGCGTGTCTTGGGTAAAATAGCATGACGGAGCCCAACTCTGTCCAGGTTGGTTTTGAATTCAGAGTTTTTCTTTCTTCTACTCTTGTTGCCACCCAAGGCAGTAGAACCCAGTCTGTTCTGCTGTTTGCCCACAGCTGGGTGGAAGATGGATTCATACCTTTCCAAATGGTATTATTAAGTAAGTAAATGTAATTAATTCAATTGGAATTCAAACTCTGTTCTCTGATTCCCCAATCCGTGTCGATATGCATTACAGCACCGTGCCAAGGGTCAAAATTTACTCAGCTTCCGCAACCGCAAGATCGGACACACTGCGCTATCTTTCTCGTTTCCTTCCGCAGACAGAAGACTGACTGAATCGTACTCTTTTTGAAGACAGAAAGCTTGGTAATTGCGAGCCCTCTCTGAACTCTGGATATTTACCCAAAGTGACTCCACTGAGACGGGATGTGATACAAGATTGGGTATAACCTGGGGAACTCAGGTGCGTACGCTCGAGTCAAGTGTCAAAATTACCCAGCTCCCATATACGAGGGATCAAGCATTAAGCCGGTCTAATCTCAGGTGAGTTTCTCTCTGTATATCGAATAGCGACCGAGTCTTCTCTGCCCAAAGACAATAATCTCGATTGTCACTTTCGAATTCAGCGAGACGGGATGGAACACAAAGTCGGGCTTTACCTGGGGAATCCGAGCGCGATTACTAGGGCCAAGGGTCAAAATGTGCCGAGCCCCTGCATACACGGGATCGGGCACTAAGCCGGTCTATTCTTCTTAGTCGAGGCTTTCGATAGACTGCCCAAAGACAGAGACCTTGTCTGTCTTTCTCAGTCGAATCCCAGTTCTACTCTTCTACTCTCTTCTCGTCTCAACGACCTGTCCCCGTGTTTCTCGTCGACTCTACTCGTCGACTCTCACTCGGTGCTTCTCGCCGTACTCGCGCAAACACGCGCTTAAATAGAGGCCGGTGGTTTTAGAATATAACCTGATTGTTAGCTCGATCACCCCCCTTAATGACACACTTTTAAAGTGCAATTTCAACTCTCCGAAAACAAACAATGTACTTTTTCATCGATTGGTTTTCGAGGTTTCACAACAAAACGCTATTGTTTTATCACCTTGCTATTAATTATTCTGACGTCATTTTTGTAAACTACAGAGATCTTGTTTTAAAATGTTCTAGATCAAAATATTCTTAATTTTAACTTCGATTCTTATAGTGTTAATATCCATTTCTTTCAACTGGTAATTCACGTACTACATTGCATATATTTTTGTTTCTATCTCACTTTTTTATGCTGCAATAACAGTATCCTCAAACGGTTCAATGTTTTTGGTATCAAGCTTGATAAACCACATGCATGTCATAATTTTTGGGCGGTTGATATTCCACCCTAAAATTGTTATTTAATCAGATGATACCCCAGTATTGTAATCTATTTGTGACTTTTTATGCACTACTTTTTCACACTTATATCACTTTAAATGAGATGTACCCTTTCACGTCTGAAACATGAATTAATATTTCTTTTTCCACAGTTTTTTTTTTTGGCTTGTATATATGCGCATTTTTTTGTTCAATTCCTTCTGTATCGCGTCTCAGATTTGCGATCCTCTGACATTCGTCCGATATTTCTTGTAGTACTAGTTTTTGAATCTGTTCCTGTTTTGTTAAAATTCTAGCTCATATTTCTGTGTCTTTTTTGCCATTAACGCCTAAACGAAAACTAATCCTATAAACATATTCGGAATCAGTGCGTTTAATTAGACACTTTCACACTCCTTGTTAACGATTCTAGCATATGTGACAAAATCTTCGTCTTTTTTTACGCCAGATTCATATACTTCCAACGAGTTACTGAATAACGAACTTTTCTCGCTAAAAGTTATAATATTTGCCATTTCAAAAACGAATTTCTCCTGATTTTCTCAGTAGTACAAAATTACAGTAGTTTTCATGTTCTAACTTTACTAACTTTCTCAACAAATTTCTTGATTTTTTTCTCATTTTTCCCAATCGCTGCATTCTTCTCTGCTTGTATCTTCTAAAATAAGCAGAAAAGATAATTCCAACATCTAGATTGTATCTGAAATCAGCAATGGCATTTGACACTGCGTCGAGGTGAAAGAAATGGAAAAACGTTCTGTTTTCTTTGAATTATTTCAATTTACATTTGTTGTTTGTGGAATTCCAATAACTACTGTTGTATTTTTACCACTTAGGCTAATAATTCTTCCATATTTAAAAATATGCGTTTCTTTTCGTTTCAGCAAAGAAAAAAAAAATGCACCAACGTGGTTTTAATTTTTCGTCGTCACTATTATTATTTCCTCCTCGGTATAAATTTCGATTCCTCGTCGCCATTGTTACATCTCGCGACTAACGGTTATAATATTATTTCTGAACTCAGTTCAACAGAACTCTAACGAACACTCTATCGGAATTTATCGTCATCTTCACTGAGGCTGAATGTGTCAAAAGGCAATTTTTTATTGTGGGATACTCGAGCCCTTAGGCTCGGTCAAAAAGCAGGGTCAGGCACCTGTCTAATTTTCCCCAGACGTGAATGCCATTCGGCTGAGCCTCCTTTGGATTCTGCTCTGCCCAGAGACAGAGAAGTTGACCAGGTTGAGCACTATCGAAACTCAGTATTTATTTGCTTTTCTAAGCAGGCGGAATGTGGCACAAGGCCATTTTACTGTAGGGTCCCCGAACCCACAAGCTTGACCAAAAATATCCCGTAAACCCTATTCAAATCTGAGCCGGGCACTTGTCTATCTTTCCCCAGAGTTTCGTCTGCGTTCCTCTCCGCCCGAAATCAGTGAATCCGGAAGTCAGTTTGAGATCTTTATTTAAGGTGCCTAATTCATTGTGTTACCAGGGGCGGGGGGCTTATTTATTCCACAACACATATCAAATTAGAAAATCTGAACAATTTATTTTTTCTTAACAATTTATAACTTAAAAGAGATTTTTTTGAGATTTCATACTTTAATCGTTTAATAAAACGCATTATTTTCTTTCA
The DNA here is from genome assembly GCA_037127315.1 of Ascarosepion bandense. Lineage (NCBI taxonomy): Eukaryota > Metazoa > Mollusca > Cephalopoda > Sepiida > Sepiidae > Ascarosepion > Ascarosepion bandense. The sequence continues at coordinate 537,095 of JBBBDQ010002121.1, read as the reverse complement.
GATTTGTCAGGGAAAAGAATCTGCAAAGAATATTTATTATTGAAAAATTTACTTAAAATTTTTCTGTGCGATTTTAAAATTGTTCCAGTTGCTGATGACAAAAGAGATGTATTTTATTGACATTTTTTTAAAGCATTGGTAATTCCGTGTTCGGAACTTTTTTCTTTTGCTCTCTCACACTACTCTTCTGACTTAGAGAGAGTGTGTAGCATGCGGTGTGGCGCAGCTGAAGCACAGCTATCGCGGGCGACAGACATCAGGGAACTATCCATTTTTTGGAAAACTGGGGTGACTAAAGCTAGGTTAAGTAAAGATGTTTGAAGAATCGAAAAAATGTAAAGTTTAATGTCATTTTCTAGTGCGAAATATTTTAAAAACATTTTTTTTCTTTTTGCAAATGTTAAATATTATTTTGGTACGGAAGATCCAATAGAAATAATTCAACAATTCTGAATTACTTCCCTTTAAATTAAAAATGATTATGTATGTTGTCTGGAGGTGTCTAGAATTTATGACACTGTTGAAAGCAATGTGAACACAATCAATGAACAGTCCCAATTTAATAATTCATTTTTCTGGCAGTTTATTTTGTTCAATATTTTTCTTATAATAATTAAAAACAGATTTGATGTAATTAAATATTCAATGACATCAAATAAATAAATACAGATTAAATGCCAAATAGTTAAAAAGGAAAGAATAAATGCAATTAATGAAAATATCACTTCATTTTATTCCTCACTTGTTTATTTTAAAACATAAATAAAACCAGAGCTTGTATTTTGGTGTTTGGGTGTTTTGTATTTAATTAAGTTATGGCAGTTTTTTTAAGCATTAGTATTAAAATTGTAAGAAGTAGATAATTAAAATATTGGAATTGTGTAAAAACCAATATAGAAACTATTTTAATAAAGAGTTTATATTGAATTGTATTAAAAACTAATTAAAATGTTACTAACACGGGTTTCTGTTTCAAAAAGGAACCGCCAAAATGATGTCGAACAGTTTAACATGAAAGAAACTTGATGTGTAACGATTTGGAGAAAAATAAAAGAGTCTAAAAATGTTAAAAGAATAATCTAGACGGTTTAGACTTTCCGTCGCAAAAGTTTTACAGGACAGGCCCAACTTTAATGTTTTCAAAAACCAGTCAAATTTCAATTGAAAACAGGCGTTTGCCTGGTAACTTATAGCGGGTATCTCTTCTTTTATTCCGTTTGTAGTGAGGGGTGGTAGTATACCGTAGCAGGTTAACGGAATTTGGCCTTGTGGGAAGATAGCCCACTATAATTTATAAAATGATTATAAATTCAAGAAAGGCAATTAGAGTATAAAATAACATTTATATATATACATAGCAATTATGTTTTACAATTGAAACAATACTTGAAATAAAGGTCCAACGGAAGTTAGAGAGTTCATGGCAAAATAATAAGCTGAAAGAGATAAAAGAATGTTCATGGAAGATATAATGCTGAAAAAGTAAAAGGCTTAGTAGTGTGATTAATGTTCATTTTCAAGTTGCCGATTCTCAGGTCAATAAGTACTTTTGAGGAATGTCTTTGAAAAGGTCAATAAGTACTTATAAGACAGGGAAGGAAGAAAGAGGCAAGCATAGTAGCCGCACGACTTAGGTCAAGGGGATTAGTTACACTTTTCTCCTCTGGTCTGTGCCTGTCTGCCTGGGTGCCTTTTGACTCGGCCTTTTACATATGCCTTTTGGATCAAAACGCAGCTAGTTTCGAATTTCATCCTTGTATTTGATTCTGGGCTTCCCATTGGCTGGTAAATAAAATTCGCGAAGGCTCGCGAAATGGTAATTTGATATTTGATTAATTTTTATTTTTCAACCGGAACATCTGTGCGAACTCAGATGCGCACGACGATTTTTATTCATTTTCTTTTTAGTTCTTGTAGAGCAAACATCCGGTCCTTCGCTTTTGTTCGGTCGGTATCACCACAAACTCTCGATTTTTTAAACAATGAGCACCAGCGTAGTTACTGTTAATATATAGCGTTCAAATGATTACAAAATTTCGGAATTTGTGACTACCATGACTAAGAGTAGACATGTAGTCGATACATTTAACCTATTTAATATAGAAAGTATACACGTGTAAAGAAAAATATAAGCACGTGGAAATATTGAAAATATGACAAAAATGCTATTAAATTTAGCACAAAATAACTCATAGAAATTCTTTAATCAACTATATAAGATACAAATCCTATATCATCTAACAATTGACTTAATCAAAAAAAGTAAAATTGCGCACCCGCAAAATCGGACCAAAACGACTGAAAACATTTTGGAAAAACCCAGACCAAGTCAAATTTCACAAGTCAGTGTGAAAGTTAAGATTCTAGATTCTGATTGGATAAGAAATAGCAAATTGATCTATGACCCAGGCTATTTTTTTCCCACATAAAAAAAATGTGTATGCTGTTCGGAGCCGATCACATGACTAAAATTCACTACTTAACCACATATCTTGACCGGTCAAATCAGTCCGAGATGGAAGCGGTAATCTGACGGACCTTGTCACAATGTAAGGAAGAAATTTCAAGACGCCAACCCGATTATGCCTCGTCGACATACATTCATTCTTCCTTCTTCCAATTTTTCTTTCTTCGTTTTCACCCACACGCAGTTAAAGAAAACGACAACAATAAGATACTTCAACGGACTCCTAAAAGTATAATCTCTTTTATTGCTTGACTTTCCTTTTTACAGTTTCTCCGGCCATAAAAAGAAAAAAAAACATAGACTTCGTTAGTTAAGTAGACTGAGTAATCTTTTTACATACACACATTCTGCTACTATCAACTATAAACTCTAAATTTCTGTGGAACATTTAACTACTTACATTTCTCTTTGAACAATTAACTACATGCATTTTCTATTTGAACATTTTATTTTTCTTCTTACAATTTTGTTATTCTGTTAATAATTTTTTTTTTACTTTAATGTACAAACAAAACACATTTATTCTTCCAACCATTCATTCAACCTTCTGATATTTTAAATTGTGGGGACTTCGGTTGTGTTTGGTACAAGGCCAATTTGACAAGCATCACCGAGACCCCTATAACTAGAAAAGTTGTATTTAAATAGAGGCAAAAAGAAGTCTGAAGCGGACAAATTGTTTTTATGCTCACCCTTTGCATGAACATAAAGAAGGAGAAAATATGCACTCCTAATATATACGCCGGAAGACATCCAGAAATGGTAATTGTTTAGCTTTTTAGCATTCATTAAAAATACAGTGCTTTTGGCTCCAACATTTTTCCGTGATATATTTGTTAAAAGCATATTCTGTTAATTGACACGTTGTAAACAGTTTATGTAGCTTTTTTATGCCAGGCAAACGACAAGATTCCCACGTTTTATATATATATATCACTGTGCCATTGTGGAAATGTATCATAGCGACTCTTTTCACGTGGAAAAAATTACGTTCGTTTTATCCACTGCACCACAATGCATATCCACATATACATATACATGTGGTAAATTTGAAAATTTAAAAGAAAATATGAAATACAATGAAACATGTACTTATGTTCAGAAAGAGACACTGCTTGCTTCCCCGACGGCTATAACCTCCAGGAGTTTAAATGTAAGGTCAATAGACACCTCCTAACACACTAACCCTCCCATTCTCTCCAACTCTCCCCCTATGTACATTCTAACTCGTCTATCGCCCTGTGTAACCCCCTGCGCTATAGTGGCAGTGGAATGCCTTGCTTGGGGTGACATGATTAAAAAAAAAAAAAACTCACAAGGTATGATAAAAGCCAGAGAAACAGGAGGAAGCAGCATGTCATACCTTAACGAACTTGTGTGAATGGATTGTATAACACAGATGGTATAACAGGGAAAAAGGTTAGGCAGCACCACTAACTTACTAACAATAAATAAATGAATAATTAAATAAATGAATAAATAAATAAATAAGAAAGCGCTTTAAATAATTCAAATATTTTAAAAGTTAAATCTTGGTTTAATTTGAAATATGATAGATTGAAGTTAATGCGTCAAAAATATTACATATTTAAATTTTTTTTTATATATACATATCTAAAATATTGGCACAGTCTCTCACCAAATTTGTAGCTGTAGGGACGGTCAGCCATGTCTGGTACAAGGCTAATTCACAAATACAGCCGACACTCCCCACATCTTATGCTTTTATCAGAAGCTTATCAGAAGGTGTATTTGTGGAAGAATAAAAGTATACCTTTTGTATATTTAAATAGAAATTTATTAATAGAACAGAACATGGATTGGTAGACGTTAAACGTTCAATGAGAAACAGTAGTAAGGAGTTAAGGGTATCAAGAGTTCGTAGTAGTAACTTGTATGTATGTATGTATGTATGTATGTATGTATGAGCGTTATCGTTGGGTAGGAATGTCTTTGAAATTATCGCTCGGTCTTAAAGTGTTCTGTTTGTTTATCAAGCATAAGAAAAGGCAGATAGGTGAACGGTGAAAAGGAAAGAGGTGAGAGAGAAAGATAGAGATAATAATAACGACCGCTTGACCTTTTGTCAAGGGGCGTGTTAATGTGCTCGTCTTCTTCTCTCTGGTGACAGGCGAACTTACGCGTCTTTTATTCTGTTTGTGGAGCTTGAAAAGGTCATTTGGGAATTCACTCCCGGATGTGATTCCGGCCTTCCCATTGGACGGCGAACAAACTTCGCGTTGGCTCGCGAAAAGGTCCGTAAAAGAATTTATTTCTGAGAAGTAAAGATTATTTGAATTTTGTTTTTAGATATTTCCCAGTTTTCTATTGGCCGAAAAACATTTCGCATCAAGATGTGAAATTTCACGAGTTTTGTTTTGGATTCGCTTTTGCGTGTGTGCTAAGCAAAGTTTGTAAAGTCGAGTTTTTAAAATTTTTAACAAAATCAATGAGTCAGTGTTTAGCATTTTAATTTTAAATCTAGATCTTGTTTTGTTCACTACAAATATTCATTATTGATGAAAAATGAAAATAACAAATTTAGAAATCTCATAAACTCCAAATATTTGCCCTAGTAGTTTAAAAACAAATTAGCAAATTTAAGGATTAATTAACTGGATTTTCAGTTACTTTTTATTTAAAACATAATAATAAATACACTCCCGATCAAAAATTTAAGACCACTTAAAAATCTGTAAAAAGAAATTTTTTTTTTACGGATAGATTTTAAACTTCTCCCACTTAAGGTTACCAATACTACAATCTATGGAAACAAATTCCAAACATTTTATTTAGAAATTTACATTTTTATAAAATGAGGCGATTTACACATGATCAAAATTATAAGACCAGGGGTATAAATTGCTAGATCTATGGTAATTCCAACGTTTTTAGTTCAGTTAGAGATTAGCAATCACTGCATAAATGTGTTACCATGCCTAAAGCAAGCAAACTTACCGAAGTTGCGCGTTCTCAAATTCTAGAATTCCATAAGCAAGATTTGTCACAACGGGCGATCGCAGCTAAGGTAAATCGCAGTAAAACTGTGATTTGCAACTTTCTAAAGAACAGTGAGAATTATGGAAAAGCAAAATCCTCTGGTAGGCCCCCCAAAATTTCTCCTGCATTGAGTAGGAGTATAAGACGGGTTGTTATGAAAGACAAGGGACTTTCTTCTAGTCAAATTAAGGCAGTCACAGATGCTGATTGCAGTCCCGTAAACCATCAGACGACACTTAAGACAAAAAGGCATGGTAAATAAAAGGCGTGAACAAATTCCTCGGCTGCTTCTACGTCACAAGGTGCACGCTTAAAGTTTGGTCGTAAATACCAAATATGGGACGTTGAGAAGTGGAAGAAAGTCCTGTTTTCTGATGAGAAAAAATTCAATCTAGATGGTCCTGATGGCTTCCAACGATATTGGCATAACAAAAACATACCTCCTGAAATTTTCTCCACACTTCATAGTGGTGGAGGGTCCCTAATGGTATGGGGTGCCTTTTCTTACAGAGGAACGATGGAGCTCCAGGTGGTGCAGGGTCGTCAGACAGTGGCTGGTTATGTTAGCATGCTACAAAAAGCATCTTTGATGATGGAGGGCCATCGTTTGTGTGGGGATTGATGGTTATTCCAACAGGATAATGCTGCAATCCACACTGCAAGACAGATCTTGATCTTTCTACAAGAAAATGGTGCCCATCTCTTGGGACATCCTGCATGCTCACCAGACTTGAACCCAATTGAAAATGTTTGAGGATGGATGACAGGAGATGTTTATCGAAATGGCAAACAATATTCAACAAAAAATGAACTTTGTGAAGCCATCTTCAGAAGCTGGAGCAACATCCCCCGCACCTTAATGGAAACGCTTATTTCTAGCATGCCCGACAGAATTTTTGAAGTCATCAAAAGCAGTGGAGGTAGAACTCATGATTAAATTGGGTTGTTGAATGTTTTCATACACTTTTCATACACTTTTTGTACAATTTCGTAGAATTTTTGTCTCTGGTCTTATAATTTTGATCTTGTGTAAATCGCCTCATTTTATAAAAATGTAAATTTCTAAATAAAATATTTGGAATGTAGCTTTTTGTTTCCATAACCTTTTAGATTGTAGTATTGGTAACCTTAAGTGGAAGGAGTTTAAAATCTATCCGTAAAAATAAAAAAAATTATTTTTAAAGATTTTTAAGTGGTCTTAAATTTTTGATCGGGAGTGTATCATTTAATTATGCGCCGTAGCTAGTGAGCACTTATCAATGTCAACGATCAACAACACTAGTTTTTTATTGCTCCTTCCACTTTTAGAAAACGCTCTTAAAACTGAAATTAAGTCCGGAGGACAATAACTTCTAGATTCTAGAAACTGGTATTATGTTTAATAACAAATGGACTTTAACCGTATATAACGAATAGTTTATGAATATATTTTTCATCCTAAAGACTTTTTAGGAATGTCTCTTTTTAGAAGAAGGATTACTTTTATTTTTATACAACAATAGACGTAGTTCCGGGCCGTACTCACTTTCTTCTCTGATGTCATAAAATATTTCATTGCGCCTAATGACTTTTATTATTTTTTATTTTTATGGTTAATGTTTTTTGCACTTTTCCCCAGTTAAAAACACATTAATTTGGAAATTCTTGCAAAAATCAAATAATTGTCGGATTTTAATGAAACTTTTAGGACTTATTGAAAAATGAATGCGTTTTTAAAATTTGATTAAAAAAAAAAACTTGGCAAAATTATTTTTCGTTTCTACGTATGTTACCTCTCACTTAATTTCATGAAATTCTGAGAAATTAAAATTTTCATCTCAATTTTTTTATTAGTTAAAAGCAGTTCCCTTTGAGAATGCAAATCACATTTGTTTTTTCAAGCTACAATTCATTCCCTGAAAATCTGCCGAATCGTAAAATAAAAAAAATTGCCCGGTTCACACTCCACCCACGTCTATTGAACAGATGGAGAGACTCATCCCTTGTTCCCTGTTTAGGATGTGGTTTCCGGCTTTCTCTTTTCCCATCTTTTCACTCTTACGTAGCCCCCTGCACATCAGTGGTGTTACCGCCTTGCTCGGGGTGATATGATTAAAAAATAAATAAAATAAAACTATAATATTATTTAATTAGAAGAGCTTTAATTACTTTTAAAAATAAGATTTATTAAGGACACTGTTGTCTTAAGAAATTTATTTTCAATGAATTATGAATGGTTTTCTTTTTTCTTTTAAATTTGAATTATAATAATTGTTATATATAAATCTTTTAAAATTCACTTTCATCCGGTTGGGTTATATTGTTATGAAGTGAAAACTATTTACTAATCAAAAATTGAAAAGCTTGTTATGGTTTATAAAATGGCGAGTGTTCTAAAAATAGAAAAAGATAGACACACTGACGCCAAGAATTCAAAATTGGTCGGCAAAATAAGGAACCGTTTCTTTTGGTAGGAGTAAGTAGTAGGAGTTAAGGACAGTAGTTTTGTGTAGGAGATATGAAAAGTGGAAGACGCTAGTCAGTTGACCACTGGAGTCCAGAAGGGATAGGCTCGTTTACTACTAGCGTCCCACAATGAAGAGAATTTATTTAGCTAGCCTGCTCCTGTATCCACACAAAATTTAAAGGTTGTAACTTGATGTAAGAACCTAAAGTTTTATACCAAAAATAAACATCATTAATTCAAGTTTGTGTTATCTTCTAATTGTACCAAGACGAAGCAACACAACAAGCTTAAAAGTGATTTTGCACCAGAATTTTTTAAATAATTTTTTTTCTTTTAGTATATAAACGTTCCAATTTTTGTAAATATCGTAGTTCATACATGACATTAAAAGATTGCTTTTTAAGGGTTATCTTCCTCTTAAAACCAATAAAACCAAGCGTTCTCACAGAATTCTCAAATTTATGTCAATTCTACCTTACCATGCTTAGCTTTTCAACATGTTAAGCTGTCAATCAATCAACACGTCAACAAGACTCCGTGGTTAAGAAATGTTTGTATACTACGTTTTAATATTCGTTTCAACTCAAGTCAGATTAATTTTATTTAACTCTTGCTAATTTTCCTCAAATAATGTATCACAAATATATTTTTAATTTTTGCACGATTTAAAACCGAGAATTAACTTTTGTTTACAAATATGTCAATGCGAATTTTAATATTTTTTCTGAAAGCAACAAAAAAAAAAAAAAAAAAAGGAAAAAAATCGATTCCAATATTACAAGGTTTTAAAAGTAATGATTTATATTCACTAAAATGAATTCCTTAAATCTCCTTTTTATGTGCCGTATGCCTCAAGAAGATGTAGGCGATCATAGCTCTTCAAAATTCCCTGTCCATTTTTAGCTCAATAATTTTCTTTTCGCTATAGGTGCTGGCAGTTTGATATATAGATCGGATAACTTCTTGATTTTTGGTGAACTAAAATCATAATAATAATAATAATAATAATAATAATAATAATAATAATAATAATAATAATAAAACTAGCCAAAGAACTTCAAGAAATGGTTGACGATCCCACTAAAATTCCTGCATGGATGACCAAAGGAATTACATTTCTTCTACCCAAGAATGGTGACACAAACAACCCGAAAAACTACAGACCAATTACATGTCTTCCGACAACATATAAACTATTAACATCTATTTTAACAAAACAGACATATTTATTCTTAGAAAGAAATGACATGATACCGCTTGAACAAAAAGGGTGCAAACGTGGCTGTTATGGTTGTAAAGACCAATTGCTAATTAACAAAATGATCCTGGAAAACTGCTACAGTACAAAGAAAAATCTTAGTACTGCCTGGATAGATTATCGTAAGGCATTCGATAGTGTGCCACATTACTGGATTTTCAAGACTTTAAATATATACAAGATATCGCCCGTCATCATCAATTTCATCAAACAGTGCATGTCTATATGGAAAACAACCCTTTACCTCAATCATATAAATGGAACCTATAAGTCTGATGAAATAAACATCAAAAGCGGTATATTTCAAGGTGATTCTTTATCTCCCTTACTATTCTGCATATCATTAATAGCACTAACCAGTCAACTTAATAAGACAGAATGTGGTTATAAAATAGGCCAAAAGAAAATAAGCCTTCTATTTTACATGGATGACTTAAAGTTATATGCTAAGAATGATAATGAGCTGGAAGGTCTTCTGCAAACTGTAAAATGCTTCAGCGAAGACATTGGAATGAAATTTAATTTGAATAAATGTGCTAAAGCTACAGTTTTACGTGGATCAATACAAGAAACATCCTCAATTAGCCTAGACCCTGCTGTAACAATAAAAGAATTGAAACCAGAAGAAGCTTATAAATACCTAGGTGTAAATGAGAGCGAAAACATTCACCATAAAAAAATGAAAGAAATAGTGCGTAAAGAGTACTATAGAAGGCTACGAATGATATTAAAAACTGAATTAAATTCACAGAACAGAGTTATGGCCATTAATAGCCTTGCAATCCCAGTTGTCCAATATAGCTTTAACATCTTAAACTGGACTCTAAACGACATCAGGCGAATGGATGCTAAAACAAGAAAGCTTCTTTCTAAGCATAAGATGCATCATCCAAAGGCTGATGTAGACCGTCTATACATACCCCGTAAAGAAGGTGGAAGAGGTCTTATTCAGCTGGAATTGTCATACACGACAACAACTATTGGCTTACTAACATACATAGAAACAACAAAGGATTGGATGATACAATTAGTAAGGCAACATGAAGAAAGAAAGAAAAAATATTCAATAATAAAAGAAGGCAGTAAATACAAACAAGATTTACAGTTAGTAGATTCTGTAGAAAAGCAAAACAGAAGCCAAGAACCAACTATTGCGGCAAAAAAATATAAAAATGAAAGCCAAAGATAAAGCTCTTGAACAGATGAAACAGCGCTGGCAAGACAAACATCTGCATGGCCAATATCCAGAACGTGCCAATAAATCCGATGTTGACAAAATTAATACTCATCGATGGTTGCGTGCATCTGGATTAAAGTCTGAAACTGAAGGCTTTATTCTTGTAGCACAAGACCAAAGTCTTTTCACGAGAAACTTTCAGGCAAATATTATGCATAATAATATGGATCCAAAATGTAGGTTTTGTGATAAACACCAATAAACAATAGACCACCTAATTTCAGGCTGTTCTGTGCTTGCCCCAAATGAATATAAAAATCGCCACGATAGAGTTGGGCAATATTTACATTGGACAATGTGCAAACATTATGGAAAATCTGTAAACAAACACTGGTATGAACATCACCCAGCACCGGTTACAGAAATAGAAGATGTAACCATTCTATGGGATTTACACCATCTACACAGACAGAAAAATTGAAGCAAACAGGCCAGACATTATTGTTAAAAACCAGAAGGAGAAAACTTGTCTATTAATTGATTTGGCTTGTCCAGCGGATTGTAACATAGCAATCAAGGAATTTGAAAAACTGTCAAAATATAAAGACCTGGAAATTGAAATAGAAAAAAATGTGGAAATTGAAAACAAGAGTTGTGCCAGTGATAGTAGGTGCACTTGGAATGATAAAAAATGAAACAAAACAACACATTGAAAGAATCCCTGGAAACCCCAGCTTAAGAGATATACAAAAATTGTCTTATTAAGTACAGCCCACACACTAAGGAAAACTTTATCTATGTAATGCTAGGGATGATAGGGTAGATAGAAAAACATGAAATGGAGCCATAACAACACGCCACTACCTGCCTTAGGTCTCCCCGCAGACTTGGTTGGTAGTGTGGTTCTCATACATTGACACCCACACACACACATACATACGCATGGTCACGCGGCGTCTACGTGACAGTCGTAGTTCCTGCCAAAAACGAAGCCTTTAAAAACCGAAAACAGCACGTGAGACAGGCAGTTAGGATTTCGTCCCGGGGCGAGGGCAGACAAGAACAGACATGCCTCCCTAACTCATACAAACACACGCGCACTAATTGCGGGTAGCAGTTAGTGGCGCAAATATTTTTTATTCTCTGAATTTTCTTCTCTGACATTAACTTTCATTGAAACAGGACTCTACAACTTCTTATGCATGCTTTCTCAACCCTATGTAACCTTTTTTCAATATATTGTTTTTCCGTTTACTTTCGCCTTCTTGTTCATTCATAAATCTTGCTTCAAACCTTAACGAATGTTACGTCGAGTCGACCGTTAAAATATAAATTAGTAAGTGGACGGCATTCATCCACTACAATGGTGACCCCGACGTGATCTCGATTCGGCGTAATTCAGTCCAGCATCGTTGGAAATGGAACTCAGCATTCTTCTGTGTCTATCAACAAGAACTACTATTCAACGTCGTTATCTCCCAACTCTTTCTACAGGACTCCAAGATGGCGACCCCACACAGAATTTTTACAATCGCACACTAGACAGCACAACTGTCATCTCTCTCTCCCAGGTTTTCCAGAAAAAGAGTAACACAACGTCGACTTAAAGACGTTTCTTTCAGCATTCAACGCAATGTCACTCAACCAAACGCAACGTCGACTTAAAGACGCCTTTTTTTCTCAACCAGAACACTGAGGAAATCGACAAGCCGAATTATTTATACTGGAGAATTGTGACCTCCAGAAAATTCGACATTAAACCTCGATATCTTTTTAGTTCTCTCAAACGCGTACACTCGGTATCAACAAGCTTCAACCAACCACTTTGCAAATCAAAGTTTATAACCAACTGTTAATTCTTCTAACACCAACATAAAAATCCACACGTACAGCAAAACACGGAAACTCTTACAAACGCAAGCAACTCAACGTGGAGCATTGGAATAAATTAGAAGATCTTTAACAGACACATCAACTACCGAGAATTTTCCAGAGCATGCCGCATCCTGGCACTCTGATAGGGGACACTGCAGCAAAATCCCTACTCACGCGCATCGCATTTCAGACTCTTCTTCTTTTCAGCCTACGAGAGACAACAAAAAAAAAAAAAAAAATTCACCTTTCACAAATTTTTCTCATTTTTCCATTTCACCATGTGCTTTTTGAGAATCCAATATGGCTGACCAGCAGTCAGACGTTTCAGCAACCTCCTCCCACACCTATGAGCAACGTCTGTGCCCCCACCTTTTTTTCAGCAACCAGCCCTCTCTGTCATTTTTGGCATGATTACTACTACTACTACAGGCATCATCATCAACGTAACCAAACCACCATCTATACGGACATATTGAAAAAAATATTTTTAATATTTGTTTCAATCTAGGGGGGGCTATTTGTGGTTCTCATACATTGACACCCACACACACACATACATACGCATGGTCACGCGGCGTCTACGTGACAGTCGTAGTTCCTGCCAAAAACGAAGCCTTTAAAAACCGAAAACAGCACGTGAGACAGGCAGTTAGGATTTCGTCCCGGGGCGAGGGCAGACAAGAACAGACATGCCTCCCTAACTCATACAAACACACGCGCACTAATTGCGGGTAGCAGTTAGTGGCGCAAATATTTTTTATTCTCTGAATTTTCTTCTCTGACATTAACTTTCATTGAAACAGGACTCTACAACTTCTTATGCATGCTTTCTCAACCCTATGTAACCTTTTTTCAATATATTGTTTTTCCGTTTACTTTCGCCTTCTTGTTCATTCATAAATCTTGCTTCAAACCTTAACGAATGTTACGTCGAGTCGACCGTTAAAATATAAATTAGTAAGTGGACGGCATTCATCCACTACAGTAGTGAGACCAAAGCAGAAATTGAAATATGATTAAAAATTGACATAATAACAACAACAACAACAACATTGTGGAGAGCGTCTTAGAAATTAGTGATACTTAAAAGGGTAAAAAAAACATACTTAAAACAAAAAAAAAAGAAAACAGAAAAATGAGGACTGTGGAGAACTACAATCTCTACATTACAACGATCATAAAAGCGTAATAAATCATCAAACCGATGAATATTATTAGTTTTCTCATATCTTTATTTTCTTGTACGTCGTGTATGCTTGTTAGGTCTATATTGTATTTGTAAAGCGGTAAATAAAATTAAAACTAAAAGTAACTTTTGCGACAAGTGAAAATCGCTTACATTAAAAATAGAATTTAATAATTATTTGATCTAAGGGGAGGTAACTATGTAGATGTTCTGAATATTTATTCAAGAAAAATATAAACAGAAATTTATAAGCAATGCGAGAAAGAAAGAAAGAAAGAAAGAAAGAAAGAAAAAAAAACATTCCTAATGACCTTGTTGCTTGAATCTATTACGAGAACGTAAGTATTTTTTTGTATGGAAAGCGAATAAAGTTACAAATCTAGCTAGATTTAAATTTTTTAATTATAAAAAAATAATTCATATGACTTTTTAAAACGTCATATTTCTATTATAAATTAAAAAGAAGAGTATGAAGAAATTAAATAAAATTTATAAAAACTTATACCGACATTTTGACACTTAAACTTAGTTTTTTTTTTAGTTAGTATCGACTGTCAGGTTATATAATTTCTTGTTTAAATGTTTATTTTGTTGTTAATATTTTACTTAATATGTTTTAATTTTAAACATACTAAAAGAATGATTAATTCTGCATTTTAATAATGTTTTTGTTTTCATATATTTTCTGTAGATTAAAACGTTTTCGGAAATTGTGACATTGTACATCCGTAGACAAAAAGTAGTACTGTACTATTCATTTCGTAAATATTAAAAAAAAAGGAACAATTCACTCGCTGAATGATTAAATATAGTGATTTTTAAAAAATATATATTATTATTTATTTAAATAAACGACGCATGTTTTATCAGTTGAGATTTAAAAAGTGTTATTTTGTTTGAGTGTAAGCGAAGTTGGTGCATGTGGATGACTAGCCTCGTTCTGAAAATTGGCGCCAACTGTAAAGAACTGACATAGAGGAAGTACTGTTTGTTTATTTTTCTTTGATGGATTTTTCTTAAGTATTTTTATCGCTCTGTACAACAATGATGCACGTTGAATTGCAAGCGACCTGCAGCGCCCTTGGTTATCAGGAGGGTTCGAAATATTTGAAAGAACCTGACTGTCTCGAATCCGTAAAGGATCTCATTCGTTTTCTTAAACATGAAGATGACACACTGGAAGTTCGTCGTCAATTGGGAGATGCAGAAATTTTACAAAATGATCTTGTGCCTTTGGTGGTTCAGTACAAATCCGATCGGGTTTTATTCGAATCTGTTATTCGTCTCATGGTTAACCTTACACAGCCTGCACGCTTATGTTTTAACAACATTATTCCGACAGATAAAACAGCTCGGAATTACTACATCCAGGTTGAAGTTTGCCTTCGGAAATACAAACGAGCTTTTGCTGATGAGGAATTATTTGCTGTACTCACTGAGAAACTGGGGGCACTTTTAAAATTAGACTGGGAACATCGACACGAGGAGGATCGTCTTCTGATCGAAAGACTTTTAATCTTAGTTCGGAACATCTTGATCGTGCCTTCAGATCCAGATGAAGAAAAAAGAACTGACGATGATGCCAGTCTTCACGATCAGCTGTTGTGGGCACTACACGTCAGTGGTATGGAAGATTTGTTGCTTTATTTAGCCAATTCTGACGAAGAACGTCAGTATTGCATGCACACCCTGGAAATAATTTCTTTAATGTTTCGCGAACAGGGTGCAGAAATGTTGGCTCACGTTGGCATTCAGCGTGCAGTCAGTGAAAAAGAAAAAGACGTACAACAACTGGAAATAATTCGTGAACAGGAATTGATGGAAAAAAAGGAACGAATCCGCAAACTCAGTTCTAGACATTCGCGATTCGGAGGTACTTATCTTCTGAAAAATATCAAATCTATCAGCGAGAAAGATGTTATTTACCATCGGAAGCTGGACCAGGTGAGCAAGCATTCGTTTGATATTACGAAAAATCCCCAAAAGATAGCCAAGAATCGCGCCCCTATAAAAGATATAGAAGTTGTGCGTCGTTCGACGCTCAGCATCCGACTTTGCTTGAAAGAATTTTGTGTGCAGTTTTTAGAAAATTGTTATAATCGTTTGATGAGTGCCGTGAAAGATAATCTTGTGAGGGAGAAAGCCCAGGCACATGACGAAACTTATTATTTATGGGCTATTCGTTTTTTTATGGAATTTTGTCGCTTACATAGTGGACAAGTCGAACTCGTATGTGAGACCTTGAATGTGCCTACTTTTCATTATATCCAGGTGAATCTCTTTAACTATTACGAAATGATTTTGACTGAGAAAAAAGAAGCCATTGTTTGGGCTAGGCGTGTCCACTTAGCCTTGAAAGCTTACCAGGAACTTTTGCAGACTTTACATGCTATGGACAATTCCAAAAATTCTCACTTGATATCAAGTGCAAAGGTCATAAAAACCAATATTTTTTATATGATGGAATTTCGTGATATTTTTGTTACTTTACTGAGTAAATTTGAACACAGTAAGCATTCTACGTCTTATCTCACTGATTTGGTGCATACCACTCATCTTTTCCTGAAAATGTTAGAGAAATTTTGCACATCCAATCGCCACATGGTTGTACAGACGAAAAGAAAAAATCAGAAAAAGAGAAAAAGTCACAAAGAAGCAAATGCAGCTGCCAAATTTGGCGAGTCTCAATTAAATGAAGAACAACTTTTGGAACTTTGGGATGATATTTCTGGAGATCTATCTGCCATTGTTGGAGGTGAAGGCTCACTTCCAACTGATGTGTTGCCATTTGATGCTGCTTCAGAAGTAGATGTCGATCAGCAAAAAGCTGATGCCATGTTGCGTATACAGCGATGTCTACGTGGTAAAAAGCTTCTAGAGGCAGTAGCTTTGTTACGATCTGCACGTGAAGTATGGCCAGAAAAAAATGAATTTGGTGCTGCTGACATAGCTGCTGAGGAAGAATTCATGGCACTTAGGGAAATATTTATGGCCGAACTTGCTCAGCCCTCAGATACAATCCCTAACGAGGATGTGGATTTTGAAGAAGACTTTAATGAAATTGAAGAAGAAGAAATGTCAGCTGTTATTACTAATGAACAAGAACTTAACTTCAAGGAATTTGTCTCGAAATTTGCCAAGCCAACCATCTTAAAGAATTACACTCTTTTGTTGTCGAGTTTCAAGACCAATTCTACACACACCAATCATTGCATTATTAAAATGATGCATCGAATTGCAGTTGATTTGAAGCAGGAAGGAATGCTCTTCCAAGCCAGCTTGTTTTGTATTTTTCGCAAAATCTTTACTTTGTCTCGTGTGAAACATTTTCACGAAATGGTCAAATTTGCCACGTTCATCATCAGTAAATTTATTCCAGCTGCACAAGAAAATAAAAAAATTTTCATGGAAATTCTGTTTTGGAAGACTTCTCGTGAAGCTGCTCAAATGGTGACTGGTTACATTAATGATTCGACAGATCCAAGCAGTAAGCTTTGGACTGAAGACCAGAAAATGGAGCTTGAGCGTTTATTTGAAGAATCTAAGCATAATACTGAACAAGATGCTCTGAGTTACATTATGGCTCATATCACAGATGAAAACAAGTCTCGCAGACAGGTTTTGCGTCAGTTGAGGCTCTCTGAGCTGATTGAGTCAGCAAAAGATTTAAAAGCGCCAGCACCTGCAACCACTGACCGAAGCCCATGGACCGAGGAACAAGAAGAGGAACTGAAAACTGTCTTTGAGGAGGTTCGTAATTCTGAAGACCCTTTTGGAAATTTATTGGAAAACTTGTCATTTAAAAAACCAAAGAATTGGATTAAAGATAAACTTTTTAGTTTGGATCTCATCCAAGACAAAAAAGAATTAAGAAAAAAACGATCAAAAACTAACAGACGCAAGAAAAACTCTTCAAAAGATGATGATGATGATGAAGAGAGTGATGAGAATGAGCAGAGCAATCATGAAGAAGAAAATTGGCAGGAATCAACTGTTATTCCATATTCTTCTTCTTCTGAAGAGGATTCTGCTCATATGCCAGCAACTTGTCAACCTTCAAATAAGAAAGTAAATAACAGAAATGAATCTGCATTGGTTCCAGCTGTTGATGTAAATATTGAGCAAGTTCTTCAGCGCTTAGTGGGACATGGTTATGCAGCACAAATTAAATGGATTCAAAGAAATCTTCAAAGAACTTCAGCTGACCGAAAAGAACCTGGGGAATATTTGGGCGTGCCAATTGTGCCATTGACTGAAGATAATGAAAATGCCATGGATGATCCTGATTTTTTAGATTTTCTTGAGTTGATTGGATTATCGAGGCCAGTAGTTGGTCAGGAAGCTTTTTGGCGAATTGGGGGAGAACTTAGTTGTGCTGAATTAACCCAAATAATTGAGGGTCTGACACTGGATGAGAATGGTCAACCAGTTAATACTGAAAATCTCAACTCATGGTTGTCCAGCAGAAATTCGAAATTTAAAAGCACTAAAGCCAGTTCTTCAAAACGTAAAGATTCTAAATTAGCCTCTAATAGCTCAAAGCTAAAAACTGCAATGACAAATCTTGTAAAGAAAGAGAAAAAGAAACCAAAAGACCCAGATTCATTACAGAAAAATAAAGGTCAGCATCAAAGAAAGAAAAAAATTGATAAAAACCCAAATTTGAAAAAAAAAGAAAGGAAAAATAAAAAATTAAAAATGACAGTGGATGAATTCACAACTTCTGTGACTGAAGAACGATCTGACTCTGATTCTAATCTTGGTCAAAGGCCAGGAAAGAAAAGTAAAAAGAGAAAATTGCTAGATGGGAGTAGTGATGACAGTGCTGATGACGTCCCTCTGATTTCCCAGGTAAAAGTAAATACGAATAAAAACAAAGGAAATGCTGATTTGGGAAGGAGTCAGCTTGAAATGACTGATTCTGACAGTGATTCTGATAGATTGGTTGTTGATGAGGATGTTGGTTCACCACCAAAGAAGAGAAAAATTTCAAAAAGGGTTTTAAGTGATGATGATGAGGAAGAGGATGACACAAACAATCAAAAATCATTGGGTAAATCATTTTCACCCTTTAGTGCTGTTTCACATAAACGAGCGAGAATCCTAGAAAGTGATGATGATTCTGATGATGATGATAAGGAAAATCATCAAGTTGAATCAAATGTACCTCCTTTGACTGAAGCATCTAAAGATCCATTTGATATTGCCAAAAATATTTCGGCCAGTAAATCTTTTAACCAAGTAAGTGCCCCCGTGTCTGTTGACGGATCTGCAACTTGTTTAAATACAGATTCATTTCCTGCCACATTGATGACTTTACCTAGGGACCATTCAGATTCGGAACTTGTAGATGATTACATTACTCTCAGTACTGTTGTCAAAAAGAAACAAAGACTCCTTAGTGATGAAGAGGAGAACTGACAAGAATGGTTTGTTTATTTGAAATTTCAAGAAACACATTTTTTTATGATGAAATGTGACAATTTTTTAAAAGATTTTCATTTTTTTTTTTTAATACAAGCAAATTTGGAAAATGTGTTTGATTCTGTGAATTTTACAAGTTTTTGATAGTTCTGTTTTGGATATGTATAGAAATCAATGAATTCCTCTGTTTGAATCTTAGCAAATCATCCATTTTCTGCCAGAGTCCTTAAATTGTCATTGATTTAAAAACATTTGTTTTAAATTGTTTTTATGGTTTGTTTCTGGCAGATTTTCACCAACTTTTTACGAATGCATTAAAATTCTTGCAATGATGAGGTTATGTCAGAATAACTTTTTATGTAGGTCTTTCTGTTTTATAAAATAAATGTCAAAATTATATACATCCATAAAATTTCACAATTGGGAAAGTATTTTGTAAGTAATGAAAGTAAAATTGAGTTTCTTTTCAGTTTTATTCACATTAACCTGGTCACAATTTTTTTTTCTATGTTATTCATGAATAATAATGGAATTATTTTTTTTCTGCATTGAACGAAAATTACTTTTCAAGTAAATAAATTTACTTTTATAAGTGCATTTTTTTCCTGATTGTTTTTCATAATGTTTTTAAACTTATAAAATGATATAGATTTTTTACTCACAATACAAAATTTTTCTTCAATGTTACCAAGAACATTTCTTAAAAGTGAGTTTCAAAAGTTTCTCCTGGAAATTTCTGTTTACAAATAATATTTTGAAATTGTTATTTCTCTAATTCATTACATTTCAGTCAAGTTTTTCCTCTCATCGATGTAGAAATTAAATCTAATTTGATCTATTTTTATTTGGATAAAAATTTATGGAAAATAAATCGAAAATTGTAGTTTGAATATTAAAAAAATATTTATTGCCAAGATTTGGGGTTAATTTTTCTGTTCCTTAAAAGAATTGAAAGTATTTTTCTATTTTTATTTTTTTTTTCTCTTTTAAACATTTTTCTTTGAATGTACATTTTGTTGTCTTCAGCTTAGAAATTTTGACAGGTATTGAACAACTGATGATATCTCTACATTAGAGTGGGATTTCAAATTTTTCTATAAGTATAGCCACTAGGACTTTTATGAGCATTGAAATCCTGGGTGTTCTTGATCCAAATTGGATTTTGTTTTAGGAACAAGGGTAGCTCCTACAAATGAACTTCACAAGTGGAGAATTGACAAAATAATTTTTTTCTTTAGGTGATTAACCCCCAAATTACATTGATGAAATTGTATTGATTCAAATGAAAACATACTCTTTTTTGTACATTTATATACATTTGTAAAATCTGCAATACCCAAGTTTTAAGGATATATAGACTATGTTGACAATGCAGCCAAATCAGCAAATGCTATTCAAATAGCAATTGTTTAATTTGTAATTTTTTTTTTATATACAAGATGCTGACAGTTTTTTCTGCTGCATTCAATGACTGACCACATGTTTTTTTTAAAGTGTTTCTATTATGATAAAGCCTCTCCATTTAAACAACTCATTGGGTATTGGGTACATATTTTGGGGTTTCTTTCATAACTAAACATCTTTCACATTTGTTATTGGTCTCTGATAAAGTAAAATGAATTTTCAGATTTGTTCACTGAAATAATGTGATTTTTGATTGGGGAGAAATTAAAATGTAATTGATTGGAATTCTCTTGAATAGTCAACCAAAAAAATGTCTAGAAGTGCCGAATATTTTGTGCTTTGTTATTTTTCCATGAAAAGAATCTTGAAATTCTTAAATTGTTTTGCATCAATTTCCAAACTGGGGAGGGCCTGTTTGCCTTAAAAATCAACATTCAGAATCTTAACTTTTATTTGAATATTAATTATTACCACATGGAAAGACTTAACTTTCTCAACCACAAGACAGTTCACAACAAATATGAATTTATTTTTTAATGTTTGTTGCAGTTGGCATTTTTAGACAACTTTTTGCACTTCAATTTTAATGTTTAACATTTGAAGGAAACTGAATTTAATATAACTGAATTTATTTCTGGTTGATACATTTTCAGATAGGGTTTTTAACTTTGATTTTATTTGTATTTGGAATTTAAAAAGTTAGAATTAAAAATATTTCCAGTCCTTTTGAAATGCTTCTCTGTTATTCAAATGGCAATTTTGAACATTGTACTATCCAATATTTTGTATTCCTGAGGTTCCTAGCTTTTACTGTTAATTTCTATTTTTTTTATGCTAAAGGCTTATGAAAGGTTTTAGCCTGACTAAGAAGCCTTTTAAGCAAAAATCTTATGTTTGATCAGAATTTGAGAAGTCAGACCAAAATCCTTTGTGAATAAAGGAAATTTGAATTATTTGGGAACATTTTTATCTTGGCTTCAAAATTTCAACCATCTTTCTTGGGTTGACATGAGATCATCTCACTCTAATGACAAATATGTATATTTTTCTGTTTTATTTTTAACTTACAAACACTACAGGATTCATAATATTGTGCCTTAAAAGACCCAATCTGTAGTTTTTGATAATAACATTTCAGCAGATCTTATGCTTGCAACTCCTTCCAGAAGATAGTTATGTCACTTTTATTTGCAACTGCTAATGTCATGATTAATTGAAGTTTTAAAATTTAAGACATTGAATTATTGCAAAAAAATTGTTTGTTTTTGTGATTTTATTGTAAGAAGTCTGCCAGATTGACTAATTTCCTTTTGACAACATTGAATGCATAGAATGCATAAAATTTGCACATAAACATCTCACCACTTTGTGTTTAGCAGCCATTTTGTTTGAAGAGATTTACATCTCATTGTTACCATTTCAGTCATGGTCATAACCCCATACAAGTACTCATGATCCTGTAGAGCTGCCAGTAGCTCTTTGCTAATGAAATCAGAGAAGGTTAGTTTCTTCTACCATGGTGTTGTGTTCTTCAGAGGGTAAAAGATGTAATGGCCTCTTTCTCTGCTCTGTAACAGTTATCCACAAACTAGATTAGATGGTACCTACACAAGACTTCTGTGGTGAGACTGCTACTAGCACAGCTGTTAATGATGTGTGTTGGTAAAAGAATGAAGCATAAGTTAAAAATTAAGCCAGAAACTTAATTTCTACACTCAACAAAAACAAAAGATAAGATTTTTTCAGACTTCAGTTAAGTGCCATATGTGATACACACTTTCGGCGATCATGTCTCGAAAGAGACATGACTGACTAGGCAGAAAATTATCCTGCAGTAAGTTGCCATTGCTTTTTGCAGTAGACTGGTTGCCGACCAAGGCTATAGAACCCAATCTGTCATATTATTTAACCCATAACTGGAGAGAAGAGGCAGATTAATATTTTTCTCAAGGGTATTTCTTTGTTTTTGTTGGCACATTAAATGAGAAACTGCCATCAGATTCAGTACAATTTATTGATAAACTTGTAGTTGGTTGAATAAAAATCTGTGTTCATTTGCTGTTTTGTAAACACAAGCATTTTATGAATCTACAAAGTGAATCTTGAAAACTTTCACTGGAAGAATCCAAGTTTTCACCCTGTTCAACTGTTTTCATCATAAACTATTATCAAAGAATGTTTTTAGTAATAATGTTTTGTCACTAAATTCATCTTTGGTAATGTCATATTTTTGGAATATTTACCAGTTCATTGAAATGTTTTGTGAATAGAAACTGTCAACTTTTTGGAAAAATTATGCCTAAAACCAAGGTAATTTTTTAAATGTTTATTTTAGAAAAATCTCTGCAAGCATAAATCAGAAAACCTTATGGACTTAAATTTATTTTCAATTAAAAAGTAAAGGGAAATAAATATTTGACTAATTTGTGAACTATTTCTCATTTCATTCAAAGATGGATGCTTTTTATATTGTGATATGAATATCAGTTTTTCTGAAACTTGTGGAATCCACCATGCAAAGTTTAATTAAAAAAGCAGATATGAGTATGATATGTAAATTGTGAGTCCAGATAAAAAAATTTATGTTAGCACAAAACTTACTTCTGAATATCTCATATTTGTTTAGAACAGACATTGGATTGAAAAATGCAAAATTGGAAGCTCGCATAAATCTTTGCTGATTGGCTAATAAAATGAAGGCATATGAGAACATAATAAAATGTGTTTAGATCAATTTTGCGCCCAAAATTTCAACCTGCATTCTGATCCGATTTGCTAGTATAAAAGGAAGAAACCCAGTGAGAACCTTCACTTCAGGTAGGAAGCAGATGTCCATGCAAGTCACCATGTAATAGACAAGCACAATCACCCACTTCGTTTGCCATGAGCTGTGAAGCCAAATTCAAGTGAGAAATTTACTTTTCAACTCATGCACTCATTTTAATTTCCTCAAAGGAACTTTTAATCAAACATTCAACATTTTCTACACACACCTTTGAATGTACTTATAAGCAACAAATTTCAACAAACTTTTGTATTTTGTCTATATAATTTCAACTCTACATTTTGTATATTTTGCGAATATAAGTTTTGTCTTATTTTGTTACCAATTACGGGGATTTTCTTTGTTCATTTTTTGTTTGTGTTTGTTTGCTATTCACCTTAGCCATAAAATTTAAAATTTTGGGAATATAGGCTGCAGTCCCCTACAAACTCAAACTGGTCGATTTTGATTAAATTTTTTTTCCCTAATTTTCATCAAAGCTGCTATCATTGAAATGATTGTCTAAAATTTATAAATAATTTGTCATCAATTTTTAGATTTTAATGTTAACTTTCTCATTTGTCTTAATTTTAATGAAAAAAATATTTTTTTACATTAGAATTTTTAAATTAAAAGCACATAAAATGTATAAATAAAATGATTTTTGCTAAACATACAATTCAAATAATGAGGTAATGACTTGTTCTCTTAGAAAACCACTAAAATATTTATAAAGAATAAATGAGTTATAAATCTCATTCCTCAAATAGGTCAGGGGAGAGAACTCCGTATTCTTTACTGCTGAACATTTAAGATGGTTTACTACTTTGTTGAAATCTCGTTAAAAAAAGCATAATATTCTTACATCAGAGAAACCTCATTGCAACGAAACCTTTTTCAATTTGAAAACTGTTAGTCTTTGTGAATTTTTATAAGTTAAATTGACCATTGCAGTGAAATAAATTTTCTCTTATGAACAATTACGAATTATAAAAATGTTTAGTGAAAATTATCCAACTCTGAAAATTGAGTTGAAAATAATGCCTTACTGTGGCTATTTATTATAACAATGTGTTGAAAACACACCGGACATAAAACAATGCTCAAAATGAGGAAATACTGTAATACAGTTATGAGACAAATACAAATCATTTTCACTCTTTGTTTTGAAATGACCTCAAATGAACTCAAGATTAACTTTTTTCTGGGCTCAGAAAATTCCCAAGAAATAAATAAGATATTTTCAAACAAAACAAATTCAAAAAACTTGTATAAAATTGACTAAATAGATTTTCATTTAGTAAATAAATTTTTTAAGGTAAAGATTTCCTAGTTCATCAAATTGGATAAAGTAAGCATATTGAACTGGAATTCTTTGGTTTTAAAACACAAAAATGGATACAGAAGGCAGTTTATTTACACTATTTACATTGTTCAGACTGTTGTCCTCATCTTTGTTGCCATATTCACAACGTTTCAACCATTGTATGCTCTGGCCTTCTTCAGAGGTTGGGAATTTCAAACTAAACCCTTTATCTCCTCCACTGGGGACAAAAATAAAGGGTTTGGTTTGAAATTCCAAACACCTAAAAAAGACAGGAGTCAAAACATTGTGAATGTCAACAATATAAATAGTAAATAATTACAATACCTCATCTCAGAAATATAGACAGATATTGAATGTGAATATGGCAACAAAGGTGAGGATAACAGTCCAAACAATGTAAATAGTGTAAATAATTACCTTACCTCATCTCAGATATATAGACAGATATTGATGATAATTCATTGGCAATTATCAGGAGAGTGCTGTATTTAAAATAATTTGACATTTAAATATATGCCAGATTAATCTAAAATTATTTTATAAGAACATAGGTGCAGCTTTTTTAAATATAGCAGAGAAAAATAAAAGAACTGTTTTTATTAAGGAGTTGTGAAAGACAAATATTAATCTTTATATGTTCAGTTAGCTTTTGATATTTTTTGTTTTTGATTTGAGCAAAATAGAAAATCTGTTTTTGCCACATGAATTAATCAAGTATGAACTAAAATTTGTACTGAATTTCTGGAATGAGGAGTTATTATTTCCATGCAGGCTATTGTTTTCATCTTTGTTGTTGTTATCACAATGTTTCAGCTGTTGTGTTCTTTGGCTTTCATCAGATGTTTGTTGATTCAGGTAACCTTTAGAGAATTCTAAACTGACCCCCCTCCCCTCTCTTATTTGATCTCTGGGGGTAGAGTGTTCTTGTTCCACTGCTTGATGTTAGGGATATCTTGTAACAATAGTCTAGTGGATTAAAAAGTTAATTAGTGAATTTGATGATATAATTGTGAGTTCAATCCCTGGGCCAGGCAGCATGTGCTTGGATTCACTGGAAACAGGACAAGGATTAAAAAAATAAGATGTGGATGAGATATCCTTAGACATGAGCAATGGAATGAATCTATGTAGATTAAATAAAAGGTTCAGTACAGACTTCCCTTTAAGTTACCTTTATCAACATATACCTGATGAACTTCTGAGGATACAATGACTGAAACATGATAGCAACAACAAAGATGAGGAAAATAGTCTGCATCTAAATAGCATCAATATTAGTTAAAAGTTTTATTATTTCTGTTTGAAATAAGCATGAACAAAAACAAAAAACAAAACTATATTTAGATATTTGAGTTCTTGGTTTATTTTATTTGACTGTACATGTTATGTAAGAAGTGATGTTGAAGGGCACATGTATGCATAGATGCAATGATATATGTCTTTCCTAGTTGATTGTCTAGATACTCCAGACATTGAATCCTTGTGTCACTCTAACTGGAAATTTGATACTTGAACATTTCATTTAATATATAAGTTTTCATTCAAATTGTAATGAAAAGTAGTTTTCTAAGTATAGCTTAGATCCCCACCAGGTGCCCCATATATTCGAAGCTGAAAATATGGGACACCTGGTGGGGATCAAACTCACTATTCAGTCATAATTGATTTAACAAGACAAGCTTGCTAACCATTGCACTATCTGAAAGTGACACATTCTAATTTGAATGACTGACAAATTATTTCATCTTAGAGTTTTTCTCTGATTGATGTTTTTATTTATTTATAAAGTTGTTGAGAAATAGATTGAAAAAAAAAACTGTTATCATATAATGGACAAGTGTCTGAAATACTGAGATGAAGTGTGTCATTCCTAAATTTAGTATCTGCATCATTTTGTTTTAATCATATTTTCTTAGATCTTGAGAGTAGACAAATCATTTTTAAAATTTTTATTGGATGCATTTGAGGAAGTTTTTGAAGACTTTATTAGAAGAAATATTCTGATAAAAATAAAAAAGTAAAGATATTAGTTGTTATACTCTGGTACAAATTAGATCTCTTTCTGATTCACTCTGCTGGATGTGAACGCTAAGAAAATAAAACCAAAAATAAAAAAAAATCATCCTCTGCACAGCGTCCAAGTGTCACATCCAGCTCACAAAACAAACCCTTAAAAAAAAATACAATATAAAAAAAGCCAATCATAAACATTCCTGTCCAAAAAAAAAAAAAAAAAAAAAAAAGCATGAAAAAAGATGAGTTCATGAACTGCTACATTTGCTTTTAAGAACACTGCTCATAGCAACTGAAGAAGAATCCTTGTAAATGGACAAGCTGTTGATTCCACCAACAAACTCTCAGCATCACCACCAGTGACCTCAGTCAACCAACACAACATATGCATCAATTCCAGGCACTACTAACTCAACTCTACCCTTTCTCCAAGTTGTTCCTCTTGCCCACAAAGAGACATTCCAATCACATCCACAGTATCTGAAATTCAAAGAAATTTATATTGACAATTCTTCTTCCCCTTTTGCTTCACTGGTACTTGTTTCATTTGTACTCTCATGCTACTATATGCATGTTTATAACAGTCTTATTTATAGAATAATGAACCTGAGTTTTACAGTCTCATATTGACTGTAATGTGTAATATACAAGTTTTATTATTAGCACTATAATTTAAATTTACTATATTATTTTTTAATATATAAATCATAAATGAAAATTAATAACTGAAAAATAATTAAGTGTTTGTCATCAAACTTTCAAAATTGATATAAAATAGATCCTAAATTATTTTTTTTCCCTTTATTTCCAACACAAAGTAAATTGACACCACCAACAGAATGTATTTTACTGATTTTTCAATCCCCAAGTTTCTAAGTTATGTTATATAGAATCTAAATCTGACTTTGTACAGATTTTGTTTGCGTTTAGCAGCAATTAGGTTTTTGTTTAATTTTTTTGCCTAAGATTATTTGTTTGTGCTATTTTTTATACTTTTGTGAACTATGGAAATATTCTTATTAAAAGCACATTCTCTATATGGGATATAATTGGAAAACAAAAACAAGGCAACACTTGAAATCAAAATATCGTGCACCCTAGAGAGACCGTCCGACCTCCAGTTCAGCTCTCCTTAACACCGAAGTGAAGATCTAACAACGGAATTTATGATTTTCTTACGCAATAAATTGACAATTTTACAATGGAGAAAGAAAAAGGCATACAAAAATCAATTAATATGTGAGAATTTATTAAATATTTATTAAAAGGTGAAGTAACTTTAAAAAGAGAGGAACACCGGGCAGATCTCTGGCCAGCAGAGGTCATGAAAAGGGAGCTCTTATTATTTAGTATTAATAAGATAGGTAACCATATTTTCTGTAATGATAAATGGGAAAAAACTCAAGACAAACCAAAGTTACTATTTATTATATATTATTAGAATTTTTAATATTTTAATAAAGTTGTATAATTATTGTTTGATACTATGAGTAATTAAGCAAATATGAAATGGTCCCCTGTTCAACGACATTCATGATAAGCATGGCGGTCGCTGTGTCTTCAGCAACATTGAGACTTGTATTTAATGATTTCTCTTTGTTTAAACATATTTACCAGCGGGTGTTAATGGCTCCTAAGCCATGTTGGACCCTGCTGCTGTCGAGGAAATACATTTATTTAAGCCAAGTTAAAACTTTCCGTTTGTTTACGAAATATCAACCACTTTCATCATATGTGTTGTATTCACATTCACAATCATCTTCAAGAAGGACGATATGGCACCGGCAAAATTCTTTTTTCTTACCCTCGTCTACTTTTCCCCTTTTTTCTTTCTCTATTCGGACTTGTTGTTCTTCTCTTCTGGGCCCTAAATCTCCCTCGGCTTCTCTTCTTTCTGTTTGCAATAACAGAAAATATCATAATGACAATTCTGATCGGGCGCCCTTGAAGCTTATGGATTTTCCTGAACTTATTTGGCCAAGTCCGTTGAAATCTTTTCGAAATTGGTGGTTTTCAAAATTGATCAAAGGATATTATGACAATACTTTTACGATGGAATCGTTTTTGTCCGGAGCTGAACAGGTCAGTCAGTCATATGTTTTTTTTTTAACTTGTTCTTTGATTGGGGGCGGTAGTTAAAAATAATTCCACTTTAATTCATAATACCTGATTTTTTAAAGTTTAAAGAACTTATTAAGTGAAAAACATAGCAATTGAGTTTGAATAATATGAATTTATTTCGTAATTAAACCCAAATTATTTTCGTTACTGAAATAAGCTCTGAAAATTTAAGAGAATTCATTAATCAACAAATCAGTTTCAAAAATCTAATTGGAATTTATTTATCAGTTAACTAACTTCAATCAATTTAAAAGATTTCATGTGACTTTTTTTATAATTTATTTTTTCTTCATAAATCATAAAAATTATTGTATCATTTAAAAATGAAATGAAAGGTATATTCAACTATTAAGTTAAGTAACTATAAATTTAAAAAAATACTTAAAATAAACAAAAATGGTACTTGACTTGAATTGACATTTAAAATTTGAATTGAAATTCTTTTTACCCCAAGAATAAATGTCCAGAAAAAAAAAGTTACGATTTTTTTTATTTAATGATTAACAAATCATTTTAATTTTTAAATATTTTCTCGAGAAAAATTTTCCAGTTAAAAAATTAGATTGTAATTTAAAACAAAATAATAGCCCCCCCACCCAAATGTGATGTCTAAAAAAGTTTAAAAACGCCTTTTAAAAATGAGAAATCTTTCCTGGAGCTTGTAAATTTTTAATTAATTTCAACCTAATAAATTAAAAAGTTAATATTTCCAATAATAAGCAAAGTACTTTACACTTGCACTGTAAGTGTAAAAGTGTACTACTGTAAGTAAGTAGAATTTAAAAAATACCGAATAAATACATTTCAGTCAAACTTCAGAAAAAAAATCAATTCTTGTTGCATCAGCAAATAAAATTTCTTTTCTGTCAGTAAAAGTAAATCTTGAAACGAAAAAAAGTCTTATTTTAATAAAAATTCATTTTTTTGAGGGGTGGAATTAAAATCAAAGTCGTTGAAAAAAGGACGGTCAGAAATGCAAATAATATCATATTTTATGCAGTAATGTTTTTGGAGTATTAAAATTAATACACCATTTATTTTTGTTTCTTACAAAAACAAAATATTTATTTTAGGGTATCATTTGTTTGCGGAAATGAATGCATTTATTGTTTATTGTTCTTCGAATAGGTGAACCTAACCAACAACCAAAGCACATTCATGAAGTTTTAATTCAGCAAATTATACTTTAAAATTTTATACACCTTTAAAGTTAAAAAAAAAGTGAGCGTTTCTCAAAGAATAAGGAATTGTTATTGGGATTTAACTCCATTGTTCACAGCCAAATTGTTCTATATGTTAACTACTGAAAAAAGTAATAGTTTATTAATCAAATCCATCAGTTTGGTATCTAACTTATGGAAATGACAAAATGTTTTTTTTTCTTTTGCACTCTAATAAATGAACTCTTACCAACAAGTTGGATTGAAAATAGGACATCAATCAATCCTTAGATGTCTTTTCTTCTTACTCCACAAAGTTCACCTGGAAAAAACTTGTAGGGACCAACTGAAATCTTATGAATGAAGAATATGTAAAAATAGAATAGGACCCCCTGACCAAATAGTCAAACATTATTTTAGGGTGTCTTAATTAGGTTAAGAACTTTTCAACATTCTTTATTGTAGTGAGTGTAAATAAGGTCATGATGAAAATAAATTCCAATGATCTATTCTTGCCATTCCTAAAAGATAAACAAAGTATTTATTGCTAAAATAAATGTATGTAGTGTGTTTATTTTTACCTCTCTACTTTTAATAATATATAGTGAATATCAATAAGGTTTAAAAAATATAGTTCAATGCTGCGGTAGACCTCATGCTAAAGTAGCACCAAAAATTTACAGTTTGACTAGAAATAGTAAGTTAACTAACGAGGATACTTTTTAATGTTATTGGTAAATATTTTTAAAAATCTTAATGCATTTAATAGCATTTTTTTTTAAACTTTGCTGTGTGGTTGTTTCACTGTGAACTTCAAACTTTAATTTAATATATTTTTGTAAACTATTTCTTTAAGAAAATTAGTTAATTGGAATATAATTCTCGTATTTGAAATAAATTTTAAAGTTAATTTCCTTTTCTGTAACATAAAAATAAATTTGTAATTTAACTGGCCATAAAAATAGAACGTTGATAAGATAAAAACATTTAAGAAATTCACTTAGCCACTTTATAAAAAATGATTTTATCTGCAGTAAAATCAGTTTAATGGTAACAGTTTAGGTATGAGACTGACTAAAAATATAACAAAAATGTAGATAACTTTGATGTTACTCTGAGATGGTTTTTTGTTTATGGGATTTGTTTGGGGAATATTTCTTTTTTTTAGAATAGTGTGAAAGTGAAATATTTTTGGTCAAATAATAGTATAAAGCAACCCACAAGATATTTATTGCCATTGTTAGAACTGGAGAGACACTTATGTAATTTTTTCTTTTTTCTTTTACAGAGGTCCATTGATTATAAGTTTTAAAATAAAGACTGATCACTCATATAATTTGTGCTGTTCAAAAACCTAATGATAAAATTTTTTAATTTCATCTTTTTCCTTAGTCATTGATTTATAAGAAAACTCAAAAACGTTTTTTTCAAAAAGTGTTAGTTGACCATGATATTTAAAAATTCATCTATTTGTTATCAGGGAGTTTTAATTTTGAAAGAGTGAAACCTTTGGCCATGAAAGCTTAATTTGAGAAGTGTTCAGGTAAAAGTAAAAGAAAATAGTCCCTTTCTATGCACCTTGATTTCAGTGATTGCTTAATATACCTCCCTATTGTTTAAATTTTGAGACATGATCCTTGACTCGGTCAGTAAATACTGAAATACAATTTTGTAATTGTAATATAAAATTCTTTTTGGCTAATTAACAAACTCGAAATAAGAGTTATTTCCCTTGGATTATAGTAACACTTTCATTATTTTGAAATTTGAATGATCTTTTAATTTATTGTCTTGGCTATTGAGTTGCAAAAAATCAGTTAATTTTCATAAAATTAATTCAGTTTCTTTCTTGTTTCATTTTGGTGCTTCTGATACTTTTAGTAGGAAAATTTGTCTTAGAAAGAACTTGTCTAAAATTTAAAATGTTCTGAGGTGAAGGTGTCCTCTAGATTTTTTTCTTTTTGTTGTTTTTCATTGCTATTGAAAACAACGAAAAAAAAATAATTCAAGAATATGAGATGAAACATGAGTTTTTTTGGGGTATTTTTTTTTAATCATCATTTCACCCCAAGCAAGGCAGGACCACCATTGGTGGACAGGGGTTACAGTGAGAGAAAAAAGGTACAGAGAATGTCAAAGAAATGATAAGAAATGGATGGAAATCAAGGAGATAGAAGATGGCAGTTGATGTTGCATTTAAACTTTTGGAGATTGTAGCTATCAGGGATGCAATCAAATGGAAGGGACATTCATAAAAGGGAAGTGCGAGAAAAGAAACAGAGTAGAAGAGGTAGTTACATTTAACTATTTCGATGATAACAGGGTGGAACCTTGATGCAAAATTTAGTAGGACACAAAAATACATGTGGTTAGGAAACCAGGGAAAAAGCTGGTCTAATCAGTTGCCATGAAAATATTTGTAGAAAAGAGAGTGGAAAGCCATAACCTGTTGGTGAAAAAAATGACTGAAGGCAGGCTGCCAAATTAGGGTAAGTTATATTGCACATCCTTGTTTGGATTTTGTCGAGAACCTCAAGATGAATAGGGGGAGCACCCGACCAGATATGGCAATGGTATTCATCTGCGAACAAATGGTAGATATATAAATGTGCAAAATGGATCCTAATAAGAAAAAACATCCTGGCTAGACACAGTGACCCAACATTCCTAGCAGTAAATGCAGCTATGGATTCAATGTAGTCATTCTATTTGAGGTCGTTTGAGAGAATGAGGCCAAGGAGGCGCTGTGTGTTGCTCTCTAGGAGACTAGCATCATCCATTCTGATGGTAAGCAGGAAAGTTTCTCTATGGTGGTTAAAGAAGAGTAGCTTTGTTTTGGAGGCATTAAAATTTATGTCATTTCCTACTCCATTTAATCACAGATTGAAGGTCTTTTTGAAAGACAGTAACTAAGTTTACTTTGTCAGCCTTGGCAGATTTCTTATTAGGATGGGAGTAAATGGTGGTGCCATCTGCATAGATGTCTACTTGGGCACTGATTACATAAAGAAGATCATTGAATGAAATCAGAAAACTTGTAGGACCTAGGATAGAGCCTTGAATGATGCTTGTGTTTGTATGAAAGATTCTGGAAGCTTGCCTGTTCAAAACAAACTTCATTTCACGATTTGATTGGAACAATTAGATTAAATCAAACAGTCATCCAAAAATACCATATCTCTAGAGTTTTCACAGAAGGCCAACATGCCAAACCCTGTCAGATGCTTTGCTCTTCTTATTAAGAGCCTCGTATATATTTTTGGTGATGGTCATTAGCATATCAGTAGTAGACCTGATCATTAGCATATCAATGGTAGACCTGGTGAAGCAGAAGCTATATTGTTTATTAGACGGTTGTAAGATGTGAGATGCCTAATTTTCTCAGCATTGATAATAGCCTCAAATACCTTATCAAAAGTAGATAAGAGACTAATAGAGGGATAATTAGAGGGGTCAGAGAGCTCCCCAGAGTTCTTAAAGGCAGGAAGCAGCATGATATAGATTGGAGAGGACTGGAGCCAGTTCAGGGGCACCTTTCTTTAGGTCAATGACTGGGATTCCATCACCTCTGCTTGCATTACAAGAGTCAAGCTTAGAAATTAAATGAACAAGGTTTAAATTGGAATTTCCTAGCTGAGATAAAAGCAGCAATGCCAACTTTTACACAGGAGGAGACTTCAGAGGTGCTGTCTTGAACAGGGAGACTAAAAACTTTGTTCTAAAGGACATCGCAAAAGAAATCACAGAATGAATCTTAGTTTGCTTGTTGATAGCAGTAAGATATTCCTGAATGGAGGGGGATTAGAAAGATATATTTACAGACACCACAGCATGATCAGAATTTTCAAGAGGGAAGAGCTGCATAACATGTCAAGAAGAGAAGTAAGGAAGAGATCTAGAAGAGAAGCATGTACATTGTGGTTACATGGGAAATGTGTGGAGAAATCCACCACTTGCATGAGAGACTGAGAAGTTCAGCATTTGAACTCGAGCAAGATTACTGAAAGTTTTCCAGCCACTTGGCATGATGGGCGTTGAAGTCATTGGACACAAATATATTAGTGAAATGGGTGAAGGGAACTGGCCTTATCTATATTGTCTAAAATACTATCTAGCATGCAGCAGTCAAGAGAAGGGAAGTGGTAGAAAAAGAAGAGATAGCTTACTGAATTTAGCTGAGAGAGACAGACACACAAGTAGGAGTGGACAGGAGATTCAAGAGACATCTCCCTAGCCAGAGGGAGATGTTTGCTGACATGAACACCTAAGACATGCATGTGAACATTGGAGTCTTTCCTAAAGAGAGGAAGGTATTCAGGAATTGAGGAATCAGAGGAGGGAATTGTAGGTTTGAGGTTAGTTTCGCACAGAGCTAGGATAGCAGTTATAAAAGTAACAAAAGTGAGGATAATTGCTTAAATGATTCATTAAAATGAAATTTTAAATTTGTAATGAATTTTTGTTGCTATAGTTGTGTTTTTAACCAGGGTTCATCTCACATGGTAAACAATGAATCATCATTTTTCCTTATTTCATCATTGTATTCATTAATGTTTTTAATATATAAGCAAAGTATTATGTTGCTTCTTATTTAGCACAAGAAAATTGCATAATTATTGACACTGATATTATAATGAACAGGATTGTCCTTTCACAGTCTCACATTAACTTGGAGACAGCAGTAATTCATTATGGCCTGGATCTCGTTTGAGTCAATCAAATTTCTTTACATTTGTTAGTTCTAGGTAAATCATTTTCACAGGAAACCTATTTAATACTACCATTGTCCCATTATAGCTGTTACATTTGCATATACATTTCAAACATTAAATGTAAGAAGTATTAGGTTGTCCCAAAAGTTTGTAAACACTTGTGAAAAATTGAATTTTTATGCAATTTTGCATTTATATTGTTATAGTGATCTTCATCTTTGTATTCCAGATGGCAATTGATAAAATTGAGCTGTGAGTTTTGATTTGTTATTGCTGGAAGCGAGGTCTTTCAACCAGAAAAACTGCAGAAGAGATTTGTGCTGCCAAAGGTGAAGGAACAATTGCATATGCATATCTCAAAGTGGTACAAGCATTACAAGTTGGATGATGGAGACTTGCAAACCGGGTTGGACATTGAGCACTCGAGAATTGGCTGATGAACTTGGAGTTGGCAAATCGACAATTCACCAACATTTGAAGCAACTTGATTTTGTTAACAAAAAGCCGCGCCAAGATCTGCACAAACTCACCGAAGCACAAGCCAACAGATGAGTTGAAATTTACCGTCAATTGCTCAGCAATCCATTGGACGAGTGTTTTTGGAAGTGCATTGTGACATCTGATGAGAAATAGGTCTATCTGGTTCAGCACAACTGAGACAAGCAATGGGTTCAGAAAGGGCAAGAGACACCGTTGGTTCCAAAACAAGATCAATTTGGCAAGAAAGTCATGTTGTGCGTTTGACGGAACTTTGAAGGAATTGTGCATTTTCAGTTGGTTTTGAATGGTCGTGCCATCAGTGCTGAACTTTACTGTCAGCAACTTGAGCGGGTCTATGAAAAGTTGAAGCAAAAGTACCCAGCTCTGATCAACCGAAAGCACACTTTGATGCAGCAGGACAATGCCAAGCCACACACCGCCAGGAAGACCAAAGACAAGTTTGAAGACCTGGATGGCATTGACATTCTACCACATCCAGCCTACAGTCCTGACTGTGCTCCATCAGATTATGGCCTTTTCCGCTCAATGCAACACTTTCTGAAGGGCCACTGATTTGACTCGTTTGAAGTCGAGGAAGCGTGTCAAGAATTCTTTGATTCGAAGCTGGCTGAATGATACTTTGAGTAGATTCAAAAGCTTGCAGATCGATGGCAGAAAGTCTTGGAAAATGATGGTCTTTATTTTGAGCAATAATTTTTGTTGTTTTTGTGAGTAAAATTTCAATTTTTTGCAAGTGTTTTCTGGTAACCTTAGATTACTTGGCAAGTAAATTTTCAATTTTTTGCAAGTGTTTACAAACTTTTGGGACAATCTAATATTATGGGACATATTATATTTATATAATACTATTTCTGTCCCATAATAATTCTTCCATTTGTCTGCACATTTCAAACACTAAATGTAACAATGATTATGGAATAACAATAGTAATTGTTTTTTTTTCTTTTTAAAAAGAGCTATTTTGTGAGCTGTGTTTATTTCCAGAAAATATTTGAGACATTCAGATCTATTTATTAGGACATTGAATAAGTCCTTGCTGTTTTCCAACAGATAGTGTTCCCAAAACTGCATGCATGTAGTTTCAGATGGTAATGTATCTATAAGGAAGTACTATATTGGAATTCAGTGTATGTCATTTTGCCAAATAATAAACAACTTTGTTTTTTATAGTGTTAAACATGTCAGATTTTGTGCCAAAGGAAATGCATTTGTGTGGAATTTTACTGCACTACTTTATTCAAAAGAAATTTGCACACAGAATTCTTATTGAGTATTACGGCAACTATTCTCTGTCAGAAACAAAATGCGGAATTTAGTCTAAATAATGATTTTGATGCTGAAGATAAAGAACATTCCAGTACAGTGAAAAAGTTTGAAGACAAAGAATTGGAGGCATTACTTCAGAAAGATTAATGTCAGGTGCAAGCTGAACTTGCAGTATCATCAGTTGATTGCAGCAGTTTTGAAATGTTTGAAAGCATTAGGAATGATTCAAAAGCAAGGACATTGGGTGCCATATGAGTTGAAGTTGAGACATTGAATGACATCTTGTCACATGTAAACAGCTCCTTCAATGGTAGAAAAAGAAAATTCTTTTTTGCTTTGTATTGTGGCTAGTGATGAAAAGTGGATACACTATGATAATCCTAAGCATAGATCGTGGGATAAGCCCAGCCATGGATCAACGTTGGAATCCATGGTTCAAAACTTCTGCTCTGTGTTTGGTAGTATCAGCTGGGTGTAGTTTATTATGAGCTGCTCAGACAATCAAAACCATCATGAGAGATCGCTATGATTGATGCATTTGAGCCAAGCATTGAAGAAAAAATTAAGTGCTATATGAGCAGAGACATGACAAAGCGATTTTGCAACATGACAACACTAGGCCACCTGTTGTGAAACAAGTGGAAACGTATTTGGAAATGCTTAAATGGGAAGATCTACGCTACCTGCCATATTCTCTAGATATTGCCCTGTCTGATTATCACTTGTTACAATCGATGACACATGGTCTTGCTGAGCAGCACTCTCATTCTTATGAAGATGCTAAAAAACGAGTTGACTCGTGGTTAGCCTCAAAAGACGTGTTGTTTTTCTGATGTGGAATTCAAATTCTGCCAGAAGATAGACCTATCGCCCGGTTCACACTCCACCCACATCTATTGAACAGGTTAAGAGGCTCATCCCTTTTTCTCTGTTTAGGATGTGGTTTCCGGCTTTCTCTTTTCCAATCTTCTCACTTTGTTTTTTTTTTTTTTTCAATTGGAGTAGATAGATCTATCTATCGCCCGGTTCACACTCCACCCACGTCTATTGAACAGGTTAAGAGGCTCATCCCTTGTTCCCTGTTTAGGATGTGGTTTCCGGCTTTCTCTTTTCCAATCTTTTCACTATTACGTAACTCCCTGCACATAGTGGTGTTACCGCCTTGCTCGGGGTGATACAATTAAAAAAAAAAAGATGGGAAAAAGTAATGTTCAATACTTTCAGTGACATGTTTCTTACTAATTTTTCTGAATAAAAAATTACTTTTCATGAAAAATCAACAAGAACTTATTCAAGGTCCTAATACTTGACTGTTTCTCTTTTTCTGTTTTCCAGGCTATTCATCATGTATCAAATTGTTTAGCAGAAGGTGATTTTGATGAACTTAAAGACATTATAGTACCAGCAGTAAGTTTCCTTTATTTTCTTTTGGCCATTTTCTTGAACATTTAAGTTGGGGAAATTTTTGACGTTTCTTGCTTTAAATGTTATTTTGATATTTTTTCTTTTGTTTAATTTTTTTTAAAGAATTCTACTCCAGCAACTTCTTTTTTTGCACTTCCCCACTGTGGAATTCCCTTCTTTTTACTTGCTTCCCCAACATCTACAATCTCCAAGAATTTAAATATAAAGTCAATAGTCATCTTCTACCTCACTAACATGCATTCTCTCTCTCATGCTCCTTTCTCCGTCTACTCCACTCTCATCAGTATTCTCATCCTTCTCTTACTCACTTCCTGACACCCCCTATAACCTGTCACTCTTTCTCATAACTTAGCTCCTATGTAACCCCTTGCATGACAATTGTAGTAAAATGCCTTGCTTGGGGCGATATGATTATAAAACAAAAAAAATTTATTTTGCAATGTTTATTGTTAAATTCCATTAAAATCTTTTCATATTTTTCTCTCTTTTATTCTCTTCTTTCATGGCAGTAGACAGTTTTCCAATGTACGGCAGACATTAATTTGTAGAGTTTTTCTTGGAATTACAAATTTACAATTGATCACGCAATATTTAGTTTGTTTCAGAATATCTAACATCAGTAGCAGTAATCTAATCACTGTGGTGAGCCTGTACATAAAAATTAAGTTATGAAATGTTTACTGCTTGTATATGGCAAGGAGAAATGAAATTTGCTTATGTGATGAAATTGTTTCTCAAGAGTTTTATGTTTAAAAACATTTTTTTACTTAGCAAATCTTGCATTAAAAGCAACCATTTCATTGTATTATCTTTATTTAAATTTTTTGTACTCCATACATGTTTTGATTTTTTTTTTTTGTGGTACAGTGGATATCGGCTCGGAACGAGAAGCTGGGGAGCCGAGTTCGAATTCCAGCTGCATCCATTGTATTCACTTATGCGCAAATGCCCTTGGGAAAGGTATTAATCCGTCTCTTCCTTCCAGTTATGGGTTAAATAATAGGACAGATTGGGTTCTATAGCCTTGGTCGGCAACCATTCTACCGCAGAAAGCAATGGCAACCTACTGCGGGATAATCTTCTGCCCAGTCAGTCATGTCTCTTTTGAGACATGCTCGCCCAAACGTGTATCACGTATGGCACTTAACTGACTGACTGTGCTCTCTGAAAGAGACTGGGCACATTCAAGTAAGATTTCTCTTGTCATAATTTACATATTTTCTTTATAGACTGGATTTGTACTTTTGAAGGATTTTGTTCACTTCAGATGGTTGTATAGAATGAATTTTCAATGATTTTTGCAATGTTATGACTTTACTTTGATTTATGAAAAGTAATAATTAGATTACTTTTAAAGAATTCTAAATTTAGATGTTTTTCAAACTTACCATCTTTTTAATCTAGGCTCTTCAAGAAATTCAGAATAATTATGCAGACCTGAGTAGCAATCAACGTAACTTTTTGGCAATCAAACCTGAGGATCTATTTTTACGATTTATTTATGAAATAGGAATGATGTTTGATGATTCTGAAAGTAAGTATTTTCTTTTTTTCTCTTTAAATGTATCCCTTTTTTTTTGTAAATTATTTTTCTTTTTCTAAAATATTTATTGCATGCAAAACCAATGAATTTATCTTCTGCTTCAAAAGGTCTTGTATTTATGGGGCAAAGTTGAGTAAATGAACAAAAGAGTTTGGAGATGTTAAGTTCAAGTGTTTATTTAGTATAGGTACCTCCACAAAATCGATGAAAAACCAGCATAGTAGGAAGGGAAAAGGTCCCAAACTAAATAAAAACAAAGTTCTATCGGCAAAAAGTTTATATTACCATTAAGAGGATAGAACAAAGCATTTTTTAAATATTTAAAAAATTTTTTAATTATTTCTAACACGTTCGAAATTGTTGTAGAAAGTCTTTTTTTCTTACGTCAGTGTGATATCCAAATTGCCATTATTTTATTAAGTAAAAAAACGTAATTGTTACGCAGTGCACTTTTTTTTAGCCATGAAAGACACATTAATTTGGA
This sequence comes from Ascarosepion bandense, assembly GCA_037127315.1. Classification (NCBI taxonomy): domain Eukaryota; kingdom Metazoa; phylum Mollusca; class Cephalopoda; order Sepiida; family Sepiidae; genus Ascarosepion; species Ascarosepion bandense. The sequence continues at coordinate 497,542 of JBBBDQ010002121.1, read as the reverse complement.
AATTCTTTTTGAAATTTGCATAAATCAAATAATGGTTGGGTTTTGATGAAAGCTTCAGGATTTATTTATAATTGAATGAAATCAATTTTGATTGCATTATTTTAGAAAATATTGGTAAAAATATTTTGTTTTTTTAAGTATGTTACCCCCCCCAAATTCCAGAAATGTGTAACAATTCGGCTACGGGCCACTCTAAAACTAATATAAAAAAAATTCAGGAGTCATTGGGGAATGCTGATTCACTGTTTTTTTTTTTTTCTTCAATAGTCCCCGTCTTTCTAAAAAGTAGGTCCGAATTGTGAAAAATGCAATAACTATGCCAATTTTTATGTGAATAACCTTCTGATTGCTTTTTATGAACAATATAAATTAAGCATATCATAGTCTGAAAAGAAAAAAAAATTCAATGAATAATTAATTTTTACAATAGTTATTTTCATTTTTTTTTCGTTTTTTAATTATATATAAAAATTATATATAAAAAGTTTAAAAATTGTTAAATTTCTTCCTTCAATGGGTTGGCTAGGGTATGTAATTAATGCATGAAGACTACAATTACTAATCGAAAATTTTAAAGCTTAATACAAATAATTGACCCCATCAATTTTTAAAATAATTAAAAACATTTTAATTGTGTGCATTTTTACTGCCCGTATTTTTATTTGTACGGATGGCCGGCCGTATGTGATATTTATCATTAAAAGGTCACGTGATTAAAGGGTTGTCTTCCCTTACATAAAAAATTGCATTCGTATAATTTTGTCGCCTTCGGCCTCTCTACTTTAGCCTTGTTTACAACTTCCGTTTCTCATTATGTCACTCAACACTTGAGATAGGCTGTGTAGATCGGATTACCTTCACTGATGAAATGTTATAGCAAATATTTCAGAGAGTAAGCAAGTACATACATTTGAAAACAGATAAAGGTAAGTTTTAACTTAAAAAATTAACTTCAATAATGTGTCAGCGACGTATATTTTATTTTTGCCAGATTTTTAAAACAGGAATGTGGCTACTGTTTAAAAATGTGTCGCTCAATCAAAAAAATGGCTGTACTTCTAATTTTTTTTTTTTTAATCTGAAAAATTTTAGATTCCAATCAATATAATTTTGCTTTAAAATATGCCAGTTATTTATTTTAAAAATTTCATTTTAAAATCAGGTATTGAAAATTTATACTGAAAAGTGGAGGTACCTATAATCTTATTTATTTTGATGTTTATAACAGTGTTTTCATTTGTTAATTATTTTAATCCCCTTCAGAGTTGATTTGCGATTTCTGGCAAAATTAAAACTTAGATGAATTGCCAATATCTTGAATTAAAAAATATTGTCATATTTTAATCAACTTCAAGAATTTTCTGGCTTTTAAACAGTTTGGCAAATAAAATTTACTATTAAAATGAGAATGAAATAAAAATTGGACAACAGTTAATCAATTTCAAGTGATTTTTCCATGTGGAAATGAACATTCATTGAGATTCATTGTTTTTTCAAAAGAGTTTTTTGAAATTCTTTTTCTCACAACCATTGTAAAAAAGACTGTCTTGAATTTCAAGTTTGAGGTGGATGATGGCCAAGTGAAATAATTCCTGGAAGTTTTAATGGCATGAAAAGATGTTGGTTCCAATCTTTGTGGAGAATAAATATTTATTAATATATAAAAATACATCAATTTTGACACATGGTTGAAAAAGGAGTGCAGTGAGGCTGGTCAACACTTTTTATCCTAGACCTTGTCGATCAGATTCACAACACAATCACCCATTACAATATACTTATTTGCTACAAGAATTTGTCCATCACCTTACAATCTTACATATACTATAATACCAAATATTTGCAGGGAAACCTAAAAAATGGTGGATGGGGGAAACCGACATAAAAATGTTGTTTGATATACTTTTTTCTATTTATTTATTTTTCACAAAAATATATGTAAGAAGCAAACAAAAATACAGTGGAACCTGCTGTATGCAACCCTCTTCGTCAGCGACCACCTGTTAATGACTGTTTTTCTATGCAGGACAATTTGCTAATGTTAATTGACCTTTAGTGAGCCACCACCTCCAAACATCAATGAGTGAAGATCACTGATCCAGCAACCAAAAAAAAAAAAAAATCTAGTTTGGTCTTACACTGCAAGTTCTAAATTATGAGAAACTAAATGAGTAATCTATTTCATTTTGATTTGATCTAAGCCGGGAACACTTCATCATTGTTTTGTTATTGTAGTGTTGTATCAACTTGTTGAAATGTACATTGCGTGAGGCTGTTTTGTACAACATGTATTGCATTTGACATGTTCAAGGGATTTATCCCAGTCTCTGTACTGATTTGGATAAATTCAGGGATAGGGAAAATCACAATTATGTCTCTTTCTCAAATGTCTCTCTTTCTGTTCCTTTATTTTTTTGTGTATCTACCTACTCTATTTCTATCTGGGTATATCTATCTTTGTCTCTCTGTTTCTCTACTCCCAACCACTATTGCTGTCAGTTTTTTATATGTTGTTGTTTTTTTGTTTTTTTTTTCCCATGTATTATTGCATCACTCACTTCTAAGAAAACTGAAACAGTATACTTTTTTTTTCAGTCCATTTAATAAATATTATTTGTCAATAAATATTTTGGTCTCTTGTTGTAAATACATTTTTTAAGATTTTAAAATGAATTATGCTGGATAAATTTCTTTAAAGTGAAGCCATTTTCTTATGTTCTTATTTATTTATTACCAGATTCAGTCAGTTGAGTGCCATACATGATGCACACTTTGGGTGATCTTGTCTCGAAAGAGACATGACTGACTGGGCAGAAGATTATCCCTCAGTAGGTTGCCATTGTTTTCTGTGGTAGACTGGTTGCCAGCCAAGGCAACCCAATCTGCCTTATTATTTAACCCATAACTGGCGGGAAGAGATGGATTAGTAGCTTTCTCAAGGATATTTGTGTGCAAGTGAATGCAAGGAATTTAACTGGAATTCGAACTTGGCTCCCCAATTTGTCATTTCGAGTCGATATCCACTGCACCATGACACACATTACCAGATTACATGGTAAAATTCTAATATGTACATTCTGATGAGTGGAATATACTGGCATAATAGGTCATGATTATGAGCCTTTATTTAGTGACCACCTGCCGTATGTGACCAGTTTTGATAGCAGTAGGGGTGGTTGCATAAGACAGGTTCCACTGTATAACAAAACATTCAAACTAAAAATAACATGTTAATAAGATCCATCCACCCCTCAAAACTAAGAATGTGTGCTGTATTCTGCCAATAGGCAGAATCAAGATACACACTCACTAATGGAGAGGGAAAGGATAAAATAAATAATGGAATGGGAAAATTAAAGACTGACCCAGTCAAGATGAAAAAAAGGGAGAATACTGAGATACAGGCTAGGAACGACATTCACTCACATAACCTCTTTTTGTTTACTCAGTTAATCTTAACCAGGAGAAAGTTCACAGGAAAATCCCCATTGTGCCAAAAGGGGACTTAAAAAAGAAGCTCAAGGCTGGCTCCTTTCGTGTAAACTAGGCTCGCTACATTTATCTACCTTTTGCTGAAATATATCAATATCAAATGCTTTCTATCAGATCTGATCTTTGTCTTGAGCTGATGCTCAAAGAATCTAATCAGATGCTGATAAGAATAGCGTTTATAGTGCAAGATTCTTTCCATTCTTGCTACAGCTAGCAACGTTAGAAACACAGTCCATTTCACCCTGGAAAAGAGGGTGACACATTATCGCAGACAAGCATATGTGAGATCAATGGCTGCAAGATCGTCGACTCACTGACATGATCCCAAAAATGGTGCACTTGAAGACAATGGTAGAAGGCGTGTAAAGCCGTTTCCTCTAAACCAAGCTCACACCAATCACAGTTGGGCAAATTCACCCAGCCCCCTTTGAAAGCCAGGTCATTGAGAGATAGCACGTTCTGAATCAATTGCCAGGTAAGCAAAATCTCAGGGTTAGTGAGATAGTTTGCCACTGGTGCCAAGACCAGAAAGAGCGCAATTTTGTTATCAACAAGCTGAGTTGCTCACAGAGATGATCCTTCACTGTGACTCCCTCCACTAATTCATGATAGTATAGCCAGCAAGGATGAGAAAAGTTAGCAGACTGAGGAATGAGTTTCAAGGCTGCTCGACACACTTGTAGGAATCTTGATTGATTCTGGGGTATATGTTGGCACTCAGCCCACAAAATGGGAGGAGTGATTGTAAGGCTAATATTTGTTGTAACAGTTGGCTGGGGTACAGTACACCAACACAAAAAAAGTTTGGTAATATGAATATGCAATAAACAATACAAAATGGAAAAATCCATGCAGAAAGACAATAAAACTCACAGGTAACAAAAGTTTTATGCAAATACTTCACTTCTCAACTGAACTGAACTTGATCTTTGTGGGGAATGAGTATTTATTAATGTTTAAAATACATTAATTTTGAAACATGGCTGAAAGGGGAGGTGTTGAGGCTGTTTAGTACTTTCTATCCTAGATCTAGCTAATCAGATTCACAACCTAAACACTTGTTACAATATGCTCATTCACCACAAGAACTTCTCCATCAGCTTACAATCCTACATATATCATAATACCGCATATACGCTGGGATAGCTAAAAATGGGGGAAATACCTGTAACGTAAAAATTTTTGTTTTATGTAAAATTTTATTTTTTTTAAATATATGATATGAAAATTAGAGGGGGATGTGCTGAATACCCAAGAAAAAATAAAATATATAACAAAACATTCAAACTAAAATTAGTAAATGTTAGTAAGACCCATTCTACATTCAAAACGAAGAATGGCTGCTGTATTCTACTAACAGGCAAAACACTAATGGAGAGGGAAAGGATAAAAATCAAAAATTGACCCAGTCAAGATGAAAAAAAAAAAAGGGACCAAAAACAAATTGGGGATGTTGGAAATCTCAGTGTGGGTCATAACAAAAGAGAATGCTGGGATTTCTTTCTAGACAACAAAACAGGTTGGTTCTCAGCTTCATCTGAATCAATTCTGGTCTGTCTTGCCTTGAAGTCAAAATGCTACATTTACTTAACCGTACTTGCTCGTGTGTGTCAACCACAATTTTTAGTTTGTGAACTTTTTGACATATTGCTGTTACTTTACTTTGTATTTTATTTTTGTTCTTTTCTTTTTTTATGGTTATTGCAGGAAACTGTGTCAATTTTGTTTGTTGGACAGTTTTGTCACTTATATTTAACTATGGCCACTTTACAAGAATTTTAGAGAAAAGCTAGATTTTTTAATGACTTTAATTTCCACATAAACTTTTTTATTTGTTATCAAATGAAATGTTATTCATTGAGTTATGCCCCTTTACTTTCAGTATAATGATGAATCCATTGTGGTTTACCATTTACTTACTGTCTTTTTTTGGCCTTGGAAAAACATGTCATAATTTGTTTCTGCAAAAAATAATTGAAGAGCAAATATGAGAGATTAATTTATTATTTTTCTAAAGAGAAAGAAAAATACCTGACAAAATATCTGCTTAAGGTGGGGATATAAGAGTGAGTGTGTAATGCAACAGATATAGGTGTAGACAATGGAATCTGTGGGTTGGATTCAAATTCTAGCCTAGTATGCTACATTCCTGTTTTAATTTAGGAAAGAATCAATCCATCTTCTTCTAAGCACTATGGGTTGACTGGACTCTAACCATGAGTGGCAGCCAACCTATGAAAAGGATAACTCTGAATTAAAAACTCTGCAGACGGTACCAGGAAACCACTTCATTATCTTTCCAAAGAAGGGGGCATGGCAATTCATAGATAATAAAGAAAAACAATGTGGAGAGATATGATTACCCATGCAAAAAAAATTGGAATGTGTGTGTTTTCCGGCTGAGATAGACTTGTATTTTCTTCCAGTACCAATGGTTGGTGTTCAAGTCCTGTCAGTTATAACCAGAACTTTGAATGCTGATTTTTGAGGCAGAAACATCTTTTCTACTTGGATCATTTAGATGACAGTTTTCCTACCCTGAAGCTCACTTCATTAGTCCTTGTGCCAAACTTAATTGACATCTGCATTTGCACATTAATTACATCCATTTTTTTAAAAAGTTTAAATGTTATTTGCAACTGTTTTGATCTTTTTAAAATTAAAAACTTAAAATATAGAAATTGACTAATATATTCTTTAAGATGACCTTTTAGACTTGTGATTCAATTAAGGGTTGAGAACAAAAGTTTCCATGAAAAATAGGGTGGAGTCAATCTTTAGTTTTTAAAAAACAGTGCTGGGAAATTTTACAAATTCCTAGTACTGGGTGTGATTGAAAATTGTCTAAATTACATGAAATAAAAATAACACTGACATCTCATTTTAACAGATATTTACCAAAATTACACAAAATATCTTGAAATACTAAAGAGTAAATTTATTCAATAAAATTGCCATTGCCTTCAAATAGAGCCTCCAGACAACTTTAGAATCATCTGCAACTCTTCTAGAAAATCTCTTCTAGTTGTTGAATGTTGCTATAATCCTGGCCTTCAGTTCTTTGGTGTTATGAAGAGTTTAGTTGGTCTCTTGCTCAACTGTGCCCCACACAATCAAGAGGGTTGCAGTCTGGGGAGTTAGGTGGCCAGATGTAAATGGGTGATGTAGTCACAGAAATTGTTTGACAATCATGACTGGACTCTCCTGCTTGTGTGGTATGGTGCAGAGATCTGTTGCCAGGCAGTCTTCCAGCAGTAACCATCTTGACCCAAGGCTGCCCTACCTGTTCAAGGTAGGCCTTCATGTTGAGTCTGAGGCTGTCACTAATGATCACACTGAACACCTTTGTAATCCCCATTAGACTCACTCGACTCTTTCTGAATCCTCTGCAGTGTCTTCAGATTGACACTCAAACACTTCAAAATGTTCATATTGGAGCTTCCAGCATGAACACCAAGCAGTACTGCATGATGTTTGCAAATTTCTGGCAGAGTGAATTGTGTCATGGTGCCCTTTTGCTAAGAGATGGTGCCCAACCGACCCTACTATACTGTGCAGTCAACAAAATCCAAAACAAACAACATAAATGCACAAAATTAAAAATATAAAATGGTAACAATTTACCTATTGTACCCAGTACATGATGAAATGTGTGTGTGTGTGTGTATATATATATATATATATATATATATATATATATTTTAATTCAGATACTTCAATCCAAGGGAAAAAAGCAGGAAGGTAAATTCCAAAAAACCCGATCCTAATTAATATTAAAAATTTATTTTAATATTAAAAAATGATACAGGAAGAGAGCTCCATGTAATAAAATATTACAGAGCAAATATATATATTAAAAAAGGATTAATTCAAAGATGTTGAATAGCCATTTCGATATGAAGATCCCCACGGGGGACGACACATCACCTCAGCAACAGAAAAAACCTTTCAGAAACTGGAGAAAAATTAGTCTACTTTTCCTTTTTAAATAGATTGCAAAGAAATTAAAAAATAAATAATAAAATAAAATAAAATAAAAAATAAAATAAAAATAAAAATAAAGGGAAAGAAAAAGAAAACGAAAAAGAAAAAGAAAAAGATAGAATAAAATCAAATAAATAAGAAAAGAAAAAAAATTGACATCGTCTGGGTTCGCAAAAAAAAAGGAAGAATGTAACTAAAAATTAACAGACAGACGCGTTAAATCGACGTAGTTTAGGCAATACGGAAAAAAGGTGGTAAGAGAGATAAAAGAAGGAAGGGGGGGTAAAAGAAAGAAACTAAAGAAAAAAATTTTTTTTAAATATTACAGACGCTGGACAAATTCAAAAACCTAATTTCCCCAAAACGTTGAAGTATTAGAAAAAGGCCTTTACTTAAAAAGGCATAATTATTAATAAAAGGGAATAAAAAGATATAGGATTTAAAATAAAATTATTTTTAAAAAAATTAGGTCATTTGAAATTAGACTAAATAAAGACAACACTAGGTAAAAAAAAAAAAAAAATTACAATTATTATATACATACCTATAGAAGTACACACATACATATATATACACACACACACAATTCTACGAATAAGAATACATATATACACATACACACACATACATTCAATTTATTACACACTATTATACATATATATATATATATATAAATATATACACACATATATATTATTACACACTTATATACATATACATGCGCATACACACATATATATGTGTGTACACACCTATATACAAAAAATTCATATACACATAATATACATGTGTACACACACATGCACACACACACACACATATATATACATATATACCTATATACACATATTCCATATGCACTCACACACATACATATTAATGAATATTATGAAAAGGAGCATTTAAATAGCTAAAAAATTTTTTTTCCAAAATTACATATAGCCCACATACATAAATACATATACATACATATATATAAAAAAGTACATCCACACACAAACATACACATAAAAAAAAAAAAAAATTAAATTTAAAATTAAAATTAAAAATTTTTTTAAATATTAAAAAAATTATAGAAAAAATTTAGAATTTAAAAATAAAATAAAAATTTGAAATTAGAAGTTAAAATCCGCCCTATGGCGGCACTTGTTTATAAATTCCCTCCTAAAGTTCAAAAGTAAGTCCTGATGAGGATACTTCAAAATCAGAATCTTCTCCAATAAACACAGACGACACCTATCACGAAAACCCTTAGGGGTACAAGCTGAGCCTATTAATTTCCAGCTGATTATAGGGTCCTGCCCTTCCTCCTTCATTTCCCAGAACCTACGTGATAGTGCCGTCTGGAATCTCTGTTTAGGGTTCGAAAACGAGTACCTGTGATTATAAAGCCTCTGTTTGAAAGAGCCCGCGGACATGCCAATATAGGTCCGGTAATTGTCCTTGTTATTAGATGGAGAAATGCGGGCTTCATAAATTACATGGGTGGATTTACATTTGCCTTGCACCGGGCAGGCATCCACCGAATAACAATTGCATTTGTCGACAATTCCGGATTTAGCTTCCGTATTATTTAGTTTCATTAAAATTTGTTTATTGTGGGAATTAATTATATTATCTATATTTGAGGTGCAAGAATAACTAATTTTTAGGGTGAATCTATTAAAAATTTTATTTAAGGGATTGTTATTATTATTAAAATGTTTATCGATTAATTTGAGAAAATACCTACCAATATTTATATTAGTTAGCTTACAATAAGGAGGGTTAAACCAAATTATCTTCCTTTTTCTACATTTTCGGGTGTTTTTAGTTTTTGATGATTCTGGGTTTATAGCAGGCTTATCATATTTTAACTTATTAACAAAACCGCTTTTCTGAAGGGCCTTATCGTAAATTTCTTTGCTTGCGTTGAAAATTCTTATATTGGAAGATAATTGGTTAACCCTATTATTTACTATCTTGGGTATTTGTCTTATAATATTCTTGGGGTGGTTGGATAAACTATTTATATAGGTGGGAGAACTATTTTCTTTAAGAAAGGGTTGGTAGGAACCATCATTTAAGTTAAGGGTGATGTCTAGATAGTTTACAATTTTGAGATTGGAAGTAACCTCAACCTTAAAACCAAGAAAATTAAGGGCTCTGATAATTTTCTTATGTATTCTATTAGTGTAAGGCCCATTGGAATTGGGAATACATATCAGTCCATCATCCCGATATAGGCCTATTAGTTTAGGGTCTAAAAATCTACCTAAAATATCTAAAATATAAATGCCTATTAGATCTGCTACCTGGGCAGAATCATAGGCTCCCATAGGGACATCAAAACTATCTTCAGGCCCTTTAGTCCAAGTAGAGCTATCAAAGGCGAGAATAGATTTTCTAGCACCCAGTATAATTCTATAGTCACAATCCGAAATATTAACATAACCCCTAGCAAAGTTTAAACAATCCACAAGAAGTTTTTTTGATATAGAGGAATAGAAATCCACAATATCAAATTTAAGGAAAGTGGATTTAGATTTGTCATTGATATTATCAAACCATTTTATGGTATCTAAGGAACTCTTCCAAAGATTCAGTTGTAAATTAGATTGTAACTTCTCTATTAAGTTCTTCAGAACCACACTAGAAACTATGCCTAATTCACTCTTAGTGGGATTAATTAGTCTAGTTTGTAATTCATTTTGGAAATTAGGCTTGTGGTCCTTAAATAACCCTAAACAGAGATTCCAGACGGCACTATCACGTAGGTTCTGGGAAATGAAGGAGGAAGGGCAGGACCCTATAATCAGCTGGAAATTAATAGGCTCAGCTTGTACCCCTAAGGGTTTTCGTGATAGGTGTCGTCTGTGTTTATTGGAGAAGATTCTGATTTTGAAGTATCCTCATCAGGACTTACTTTTGAACTTTAGGAGGGAATTTATAAACAAGTGCCGCCATAGGGCGGATTTTAACTTCTAATTTCAAATTTTTATTTTATTTTTAAATTCTAAATTTTTTCTATAATTTTTTTAATATTTAAAAAAATTTTTAATTTTAATTTTAAATTTAATTTTTTTTTTTTTTATGTGTATGTTTGTGTGTGGATGTACTTTTTTATATATATGTATGTATATGTATTTATGTATGTGGGCTATATGTAATTTTGGAAAAAAAATTTTTTAGCTATTTAAATGCTCCTTTTCATAATATTCATTAATATGTATGTGTGTGAGTGCATATGGAATATGTGTATATAGGTATATATGTATATATATGTGTGTGTGTGTGTGTGTACACATGTATATTATGTGTATATGAATTTTTTGTATATAGGTGTGTACACATATATATGTGTGTATGCGCATGTATATGTATATAAGTGTGTAATAATATATATGTGTGTATATATTTATATATATATATATGTATAATAGTGTGTAATAAATTGAATGTATGTGTGTGTATGTGTATATATGTATTCTTATTCGTAGAATTGTGTGTGTGTATATATATGTATGTATGTGTGTACTTCTATAGGTATGTATATAATAATTGTAATTTTTTTTTTTTTTTTTTTTACCTAGTGTTGTCTTTATTTAGTCTAATTTCAAATGACCTAATTTTTTTAAAAATAATTTTATTTTAAATCCTATATCTTTTTATTCCCTTTTATTAATAATTATGCCTTTTTAAGTAAAGGCCTTTTTCTAATACTTCAACGTTTTGGGGAAATTAGGTTTTTGAATTTGTCCAGCGTCTGTAATATTTAAAAAAAATTTTTTTCTTTAGTTTCTTTCTTTTACCCCCCCCTTCCTTCTTTTATCTCTCTTACCACCTTTTTTCCGTATTGCCTAAACTACGTCGATTTAACGCGTCTGTCTGTTAATTTTTAGTTACATTCTTCCTTTTTTTTGCGAACCCAGACGATGTCAATTTTTTTTCTTTTCTTATTTATTTGATTTTATTCTATCTTTTTCTTTTTCTTTTTCGTTTTCTTTTTCTTTCCCTTTATTTTTATTTTTATTTTATTTTTTATTTTATTTTATTTTATTATTTATTTTTTAATTTCTTTGCAATCTATTTAAAAAGGAAAAGTAGACTAATTTTTCTCCAGTTTCTGAAAGGTTTTTTCTGTTGCTGAGGTGATGTGTCGTCCCCCGTGGGGATCTTCATATCGAAATGGCTATTCAACATCTTTGAATTAATCCTTTTTTAATATATATATATATATATATATATATATATATATATATAAAATCGTTCTCCAGAAATGAATTGTACACTCTCAGCTACTGGGGTGTGTTTACATTGTGTATATAACATGCTAAAATATTTCTTCCTCCACTGTGTGCTAATAACTTAGAGGTAGAATCTCTGACTGATGTCAAATTGGTCAGGTTTGCATCCTGGTTGGAAGCAATTGGATGTCTACCCATACTGATGAGCTGTGATGACTATCTATTTTTCTCTCATATATGTATATATATATATATATATATATATATATATATATATATATAGATTGAAATCCAACAAGATGAATAGAATAAGTAAAGAACGGGCTGGAAAAAGTCTCTTTAATCTAACATGTTTTACTTTAATAAGCTTCCTCAGAGATTTTTTTTAAGACGACGATTTAAAAATTCTTTAAAATTTTCTCGTGTAATAAAGCAATAGATGATCATTTTTAAATATAGAAAAAACCTATGCTTGTTCATGTGTGTATGTGTCGTGTAATAAAAGCATTAGATGCTTATTTTAAATGTAAGTGTATTTATGCAAAAAAAAGCATGTGTCTAGCATATTTAAACTATAGACAAATTAAGTTTGTTTATATGTTGGTAACATTAGTATGTGTGTGAATGACAAGACAAAATACATTTCTGTTCTGTTCAAAATTGTATCAAAATAATGTATACAAGTATCAGTTGATGAATGATTTTTTAAGAATAAAATATGTGTATGAAAGAATCATGGGTTAATGTATGAATGCATGTGAATGATAAAATATATTTCTGATTAAAATTGTAGGGAAATAATGTATACAAGTATCAAGTAAACTTTTTTATAAATAAATGAATAAATTTTGAAAGTAAGTTGTTAATGGTTGAAATCTTTAATGAAATAATGTATTAAAATACTAAATATCTATGTATTAAAATTATAACAATATCATAATTAATATTAGTAGATATTTAAAAATATTAAAACATATACATTAGAGTATTATATTACAATATTATAATTGTGATTATATTTAAGTGGCATATTATATCTTTACAATATTATAATTAAACAATGCAATTAACATTGGAAACACTAAATTATACTCATATATTAAAATATTGGGTATAATAAAAATTTAGCAGATGAGAACTTATTGAAATTTATAGGTAAGTATTATAATTATTAATCTATAGAAAAAATTTTAGAATATTACAAAAAAGACATACATAAACAACACACACACACACATATATACTAAAACATACATGTTGATTGCCACTTCTCCACAGAAGATGACCATCTCTTCTTACTTTAAAATGAAGATTTGTTTGATCAGTAAGAATAAAAGGATAAAAATAGAATAAATATGGGTAAAAAAAACAAAATGAACTATCTTTATTATTAAATCATAAAACATGTTTATTTGAAAAAAAAATCAAAAGGTTATAGAAAAAGGCAAACTAGTAAAATAATAAAAGGAATCATGAAAACTTTAAAACAAAGTACAGCCACTTCACATTTATGATAGTGTCTGCAACCTACAGTGCATTGTCATGTTCATGCAAGTGGCTCTTTAACCCTGCTGCACTCTTTCAAGTCTTGTCACATAAATTACAAATAAATGGTGTAATGAGAGTCTTGAAGGCTACTTTGTCCTGATGAAGTCTATCAGTTTGCCTCATTAGACAAGCTGATTTGCAGATTTTATTGCCAAACCGATGCAGGATGTCAATTGGTCTGTGAGGAAGGCATTCAGTCTGAGAAACATTGTCTATATTATTGTGGTGATGCTATCTCATGTGGCTGGTTAAACTAGCAAATTCTGCTGCAAAAAGTACATTTATGCTGGGAAACTAGGGATAACAGCTTAGCATCACATTTCCTTAAGGCCCATTTCACTTTTGCATGCTCAAACCTTTTCTCTTCGAAACCGTTACAGCCATCATAAACAAGTTTTCGATAGTCAGACCTATCCCTTACCTCCTTCTCCCAATTGTTTCTCCTTATCTCAAGATTTTTAAGCTTGTTTTTTAACGACATCCTTGAAACACTTTTTTGGTTAATGTGGACGACGCTTACAGCTTGTCAATTCTCTATAGAACAACTGTTTTGGGAGACAATCATCCACCATTCTTATGATGTGACCAGCCTAGTGCATCTGGTTATGCGTTAGCCTTTTTTCAATACTAAATATATTTGCCCTTTCCAAAACTTCTCTGTTTGGCACAAAAATCTGCCACTTTATAGCCAGAATCCTCCGAGGACACCCTTGACAAAACATTCCAAAATTTGGAGGTCTTTGGTAAGTGGTTCATGTCTTTGAGGAATATAGTAGAGTAGTTAAAATGCACGTCTCATACACATTTAACTTCGTTTTAACTGAATTACCTCTATCTGACCATATGCCAGATTATAACATTCCAAAGGCCTTACTTGCTTTTTGTACATGATGACTTATTTTGGCATCTAGTCAGCTGTCTCTTGAAAGAACACTGCCAAGATAAACAAAGTGTATCAATAACTTCTAATCTATGTCCATTAACAAAGATATTCAGTTCACTATAATGCTGAGAGGGTGATGGTGTATACATGACCTTTTTTCGTTGAGCTTATAGTAAGATCAAAAGATGAGCATGCCTTAGAGAACATGTCCCTGACAGCCTGCATAACCTACTCACTGTGAGACACCAGGTCAGCATCAACTGCATATAACATCAAAACATTTAGATTTTCTGTTGAATCTCCGCAGGTCAAAAATGACAATGAATTAACTAAATTTAAAAGTATAATATCTAGGACATTATTAAGATATATAATAATAAGAAAATAATAATAAGAAAACATAATAGATTATTATGAAATAGAATGTAGTGCATATTGAGAAAAATATGTTTTAAATCCCAAAAAAGGAAAAGCATCTAGGTAAAATTTCAAAAACCAGATCCTATTAATGTTAGTTTTATTAATATTAAAAATGATCCAGGTAGAGGACTTGATGTAAATAGTATTTTCTATTTATAGAGCCAAATATGTAAATCATATTAAACAAAATTCTGAATTCTACATACGTTGTATAGCTATTTCAGTAAGAAAAATCTTGCTTCTTCAGCAACAGTCAAAAACAAAGATTTTTTTTATTTCAAATATGGTACAAAAATTCACGTACCGGAAGGATCCCAAAAACATATCCATACACAGGAAGTTTACATTTTTAATTTGTTGTCCAGACATAAAAACAGAGAAGCAGAGAAAGAGATTCAAGACTTGATATTAGAAGATGACTTTTAGATTACATCTGTATTAAAGAATCAAAAAATCAAAATTTAACCATGTGACAGGAATAGAAGTGGTTGTAGGGAAAAAGAAAGGAAAAATGGGGTAGACAGAGAAAAACTTAAAGAAAAAAAAATTTTCCGTAGCCATGTTGACAAATGCTGGCTTCAGTTGGTGAAAGGATGGGAAAGTTATATAAAAAAAAAAGAAAAGGAAAGTAGAGAAAGGAGACAATATATATTTAGCTTTCTTTAGAGTTTAACAAAAACAAAACATTTGTTTAAAATAATAATATGGTTGGACTAATGTAGTTGGTTTAAAATCTACTAAGAGAATAAAATTAGAAATGGGATAAATTTATAGTAGATCTAAAATGAGAATTTGGCAAATAATATATAAATATAAACACACACACACACACATATATATATATCAGCATGCGGTGTAAATATAGAAGAATCCAAAGGAGTATCCTGTACATATAGTGGTAGGATAACGCTCTAAGAGAGCTCTAAATATATATGTATATAAATACATATAGAGCAAATATAAGAAAAATTAAGGCAGATGTTATTTCATGGTAAATCGGAATTATAGGCCTATTTCAGGTAAACCATCATCAGCTTCCATCTTTATTGTACAAAGGATTTTACACGACTGAAATTTGCAAAGATCTAAAAAAACAGTCTAACTGACAGGCTGAATGTATCTTTGGATTTTTGTTGACATCTGCTCTTACGCATGTTCTTTGATTATATGTTGCGTATATATATGCTTATGTATGAATGTGTGTGTTCACCGAACTGATTTAATGATGTATTTTTCCTTAAATTTTTTCCTTTTAAGGGAGCGACCGTTGTTTTTATTAATTTTTTTTTTTAGGTCTTTGTACAATAAAGATGGAAGCTGATAATGGTTTGCCTGAAATAGGCCTATAATTCCGATTTACCAAGAAATAACGTCTGCCTTAATTTTTCTTATATATACACTTACGCATAATTAAAAACATACACACACATACTTTCATCTCCATCGAGATATATACATGAACATATATATCTTTCTAACTTTTCTTCTGTAAAATTGCAAGAAAACTAGTGTCTGATCTTATGTTGCGTAGATAATACTTGACTACTAATCTTTTTACATATTTTTTGGCTTTAAATTGCACTCAAAGTATTTGTTCATGTGAAACTATTAATACCCACACCCCTGTACAAATGCATTTTATTTTACCGTGTTTAAATTAATTTTCAACTTGCAAGCTGTTTAAGTTGACATTTGAAATTCAAAATCCATTTGTATTTTGTTTTTCTTCTCATTCTGTACACATATGTCTTGTCAATAGACTCACAAGAGAAAATGTGTTTGCAATCAAATAATTGTTGATTGCTTAGAAAACTTGGTCAATACAAAATTAATATGTCAACAGAAATGCTATTTAATATTCAATTATTGTTAGATGAAAAGAAAATCAAAGTTCATTCCTAAAAGAAATTAAAAATGTTTGGATATTATTCTGACCTAAGTATATCATCCAATAAAGAAATCTTTTAATTTGATTGTTGGCATTTTGTGAATCCCCACCACCAATTTTTGGGTTAATGATGATCTTATCTCTATTTCTCTTTTTTTTTTTACTTTCTCTGGTCTTATTGGCAATTGGTAATGACATTGGATTCTTGCCAATCTGAATTGTTACTGTGTCTGGTTTAGTATCTACACAATAAAATAATAGAATGTCTTAGTCACTACTGGAAGTGCAAATGTCAATTGATCACCATAATTGCTAGGAATTTTTCAGCCACCAAGTGAAATGTGATGAGGAATAAATGACCAGAAATGAACTTTTTGTGTGACTTATTAAATGATGAAGACATTTCTAGACAGTTTTATTTGTTATACCTTTTACAAGCTATACAGTTAACCCATTTTATTGCAGCGTCCTGTTATAATTGAACCTGCTTTCATGTTCTATAAAACTAGTTTGTTTACCATTACTCTACAGTTGGTAGTTGTAGTGATTTATTAAGCTTAGTTTTGTCTGACATAAAGCCTGTCATAAGGATTAGATTCATTCCAGTATTGATAATCTGTGAGACTAGCTTACTAATTCTAGCACTATGGTTGGTTCCCTTAAGGAAACTCTTTCTCCATCTGTCTTCTGTATGTATGTCACTTAGGAAATAGTTCTTCACTTTTTCTAATCATTATTATAATTATTCTTTGAATGTTAATTCTCTCTCCCTCACATTACATGCTGTAATTAAAGTAAGAAATGAGAAACCAAAATGGGTATGAAAGTGGCTTGTTCTTCACATTTTTTTTTTCTGCAGAAATTAAACTTGACTTTTGGAAGTTCATAAATTTTATTTGAATGGAGGAAGATTCTAATAGAGGGAAATGGTCTAAAAAAAAAACATCTTTGCACAATATTAAGGAAATCCTAGAAGTATCTTTTGAAATTGATTCAAAACTTTTTGTTTGATTGTGCTTACTCTTTAATAATTGAATACAAAAAAAGAGATTTATTTTGGTGCAAACCAAGGCTGCTTATAAACTGTGCATTTGACACTGTTTATTTTTCATATTTAATTTGTGGAAAATGTGCAGAGGAGGCTAAGCAATGGAACCCCTGGCAGTTATGATACAATATGTGAAAGCATGGCCTGTCAAGTTTAAAAAATAATTCTTAAATTCAAGAACTAATACTTAAAAAGATATTTGAATTTGAAAACTTATGAACTAATACTTAAAAAGATATTTGAATTTGAAAACTTATGAATTGAAGGAAATTTTAAAGAAAGCTGCAACACAAAAATAAAGGTGAATTGTTCAAATTTTAGAAAAGAGGATAGAAAAATGAATCTCACATTAACACTGGTCAGTATTTAGACCCTTTTCTTTTTACTAAGGTAGAGAAAAATGAAGTTTGGCAATAAAAAAAAAATAGATAAGAATCTGAAAAAACAATGACTAAATTCAGAATTGTCTTTATCATTTCAACTTAAATGGAATTTTTTGAAGAAAAAAATGTTTGGTGAGAATCAAAGGTAATAATTTATTGTCTATTTTCTGGAATCTTTAAGTTATTAATGAGTAATTCTGCTGTTGTGAGTAATTCAAAGAGAAAATATATTTTGTTTCATGTTGACCATCTTTCTCATGTTGCAAATGCAATGCATTATAATGAAGATGTGATGAATTTTTTTTTTATAGCAATGTATTCTCCAGACCTGTCACCTTAAAATTATCATCTGTTTCATTTCATACAACTTGTCAACAGTTCAAACAGAGGAAGAATTTTATTGAAGACTTCATCAACTCAAAACTTCTATTTGTACATTTATGATAGAATGCATAACTTATCTTGCAGGCAGTGTAAATAAGTCATTGAAAGTCAGGAAACTGAATAATGATATGAGTCAATATAAATAAAATATTTAGGTAAATAATACTGGAAACTTGTATCAACTTAACGTAATTTGTTTTGTTAAAATATTTAAATGACTGTAAAGAAAAATTAAACCTAATTTCTGTAAACACAGCAAGAATTTTAGAGATTATTGACAGAAAGTGCCAATTGTTGGTTAGATAATGCATTCTTATCATAAAAATATTTGGTTTGTGTGGTTTCAGCCCCCAAAGTCAGCTAATGTATATTCAATATCAAATACTGATGAAGTTTGCAAGAGCAACCAAAGGTTTTGTGACTTTCAAAAATTTAGTTTCAAAAATTTACTTTCAAAAATTTTGCGCTTAGTAATGCAGAAGTTTAAAATTTAAAGGCATGGATTTTGTTGAAATGTCAGACAGGTGCAAAGGGAAAACGTTTGAATTCAGAATTTTTATTTTGTCTAAAGGGGTCAGAAAAAGTTATGCTCCAGATTCAGAGATTTTGCATTAGACTGGTATCAGTGACGTCAAAGTGTCATTAAGCTGACAGAAATTTTAAAGTAGTAATTTTGATTTGATTTTTAAGAGAATATGATTGCAACTGTTGAGATGGACAATTGAGTAAAACTGGGGTCTTCCAGATGTGTGTGGAGGGTGCTGACAACTTCTGACCAAAAATGTCAGTACTGTGTTTGAAAAAGATGTTAATGATTTAAAAGAAGGGGAAAAAATAAAATATTTTTTATTTACAATTGGGTTTGGTCCTTACTGTTTTTGAAGAAGCATTTGTTGCAGTTTATTATTCATGTGACAAAGAAAAAGAGGATGGATGACTGCCACAAAGAAAACAAAAAAGATTACGAAATGTGATTGTGAAATTGATTTACAGTGAAAATTGGTCTGAGTGTTCCCAAGAGAAATTTGTCCTTAGTGTAGGTCTGATTGAGTGGTATTTTTCAACTAATGATATTTTAAGTGATTTATTATTTGAAAAGTTTAATTGTTATCCCAGAAGTTTTAATTTCTGCTGAAAGTGTTGAAGTTTAATCTCAATGTTGTAGTGAGAGATGGTGAATTTGAGAAGATTTTATCATTATTCTCATGGTTACAGCATTTGTCTGAATTCCCAGCAGTTTAGGCTTCATCAACGGTGGTTCCTAGTTTTTACTACATTATCATTGATTCTGACATCGTGCAGCAGTTGAAGCTTCATCAACATTTGTCGAGACAGCGTGGTCCCAACAGTGTTTTGTTTTCCAGAAAAAATATACTTTTTAGAAGGACTGTATAAAATTCTCTCAAATATGTTTTATTAAATAATAGGGACAAATTCTGTCGACTTTTTTCATTAAATCTTTCAAATTTCTGAATAAGTTGTTTTATGACATTGGTGAATTTGCCAGAATTTACATTAACTTTTATTTTATATTATTCCCCCCTCCACCAAGTACTTTCGAATGTTGCTACATTCATTTTCAAGCATTGTTCTGTGTTTAGTTAAGGAACTGGTTTTTAATTCTGGCGTTCTCACATTTGGTAGAACCAATTTCAAGTCCCTCAAGGTGATGTCTTATGAATGGTCAGACTTAAAATTTGCATATCAGTGTGTGTGTGTGTTTTTTTTTTTTTTTTTTTTTTTTTTTAAATTATTGAACAGACTTTAATATATGATCCCCTGTGAAGAAAGACACGTTCTTTAATGTTGGCTACTTGTCTCTTATTACAGCAGTCTTCAGAATGTGGAGTCTTTCTTTATACAGTGACCAGGATAAAACTGGTTTTATCTACTAAAATTTGACTAATGATAATATTTGTTCGTCATATCTTCATCTATATATGCGCAAATTGCATTAATATATATTTGCTGTATCTATGCACATAATATTGGAGTTAGAGAATTTGTAGATACCGACATTGTGAATATAAAAGTTACCATTTACTGATAATTTCTGTGTTCACACACACACTCAAGAATTCAAAGCATAACAGTTACCAAAACAACCATTCAAATAATATAATAGATTACCCATAATGTAATACAGTAAACTACCTACAACACATCACTGACCTGTATATAGAAATAGTTCATTGAAAAAAATGTACCTGGCCTGAAATTTGTGTTTAACATGGAACAAACTGTTGCCTCTGAAGCTGACTTTAATATCCACACACACACACACACACACACATACATTTGGCTTTAAACAGTCGAGAAATCATTTAGAAGATAGATATTTTCCAAATGATTTCGGCCAGTGAAAATTATATATATTATTATTATTATAGAACTTGTACGAACTACAAACTGCTACAAAAGTGTACATTTTGTTTCGACATTGAAAGAACAATGTTTCATCAGGTTGTTAATGATGGTATATTACCAAATGAAAAATATTCGAAAGTTCTACAGTATAATTGTATTGAACACTTAATACAACTGTGTACTAGTCTAATTTAATTATGACAAAAACTAACTAATTATTATAAATATATAAAAATTATTGTTAATCAGTTTTTTGGTCATAATTAAATTAGAGCAGTTACATTAAAAAATGCTCAATATATATATTTTTCATTTGGAAACAAATTATTTCCACAACCTAGGTTTCAACCATGTATTTCTGCTTTGTAAATAACTCCTGATACAGATGGACAAAGAAAAACATTTTTGGGATCTACAAAAGATATTTTTTAAAATAGATGGAATAATCACAAATCTGCATTCAAGCTGGAAAACCTTAAAAATTGTACCAAACTAGTCAACCGTGTGTGGAAAGTAAAACAAAAAAAAAAAAATGGCAAAGACCCTGATATAAAAATGGAGTATAATAAAGAAAGCCAGACCTTACAATGGTGAGGACATCTGCAGATTGTGCCAAGAGAAATAGTTATTATAAATTGCCTGAAGATACCGAAAATTTTAAACCATGATTGCAGAAGTAACTGGTTTCCAAATTATATATATTCAATTGTATATATATATATATATATATATATATATATATATTCACATTCACAAAGAATCTCAAGCTAGCCAAAACCTACCGCGATTTCACACTACGGCTCGTCAGGCCCTGAGGAGCTGTAGTGTGAAACCGCGGTAGGTTTTGGCTAGCTTGAGATTCTTTGTATATCTTTGCTCTACTTTTGCATTTCGCTTGTATTTTGCATTTCGTTTGTACTTTGTATCGAGCACTTTTTCTTTCTTTTTTTTTTTTGTGGTTGGTTCCGTTTGGAGTTTTTTTTTTTCTTTACTGCGGAGTATCGTATGTCTTGTCTTTATTCCGTGGATTTCTTTTTTTTCCCCCCTCTTATCCAACGCCTTAGTGCGACGGATTGTAACGGAAGTAGGTTCTGTTTGTTAATGGTTTTTCTTAAAGTTTACCTTAGTATAAATTTAAAACTTAGATACTTGCAGAATTTATTTAGTTATTATTTTGAATATATATATATATATGTATATATACGATTGAATTTTTCTTTACAATTCTATGGGCTCAGTTCAGATTTCTCTTTGTCAGGTGAGACATTTCTGAGTGTACAGAATTTTTCTGATTTCAAATACACAGGTAAAATTATTGGGGTTTTGGTCATTGGAAACTTTATCGATCTACAATGGAAACAAACACCTTTAGAATCTCTTTCTTTGGAAGTAGAGTCTTAATTATTTATTGCTCTTTCTAACAGGTTGATTGTTGGGGCTATATTTCTACCTGCAAGAGGAAAAGACTGTTAAACTAGCTGTTACCTTCAACATCCTTATTGTAAAGTAAATATTTACCAAGCATTTATTGTCAATAAATCTGGCAACTGCCACCTCAACTTTTGCTTCCCTGCCATATGTCATCCAGTTGGTTGGACCTTTCTGCTGACATTAATTCTCAGTACCTTGTTCTTACCCTCCTACTGATGGAATAAAAGTCTCCTTTGGTCACTAAGCCAGTTGTCCACAGTCATAAAAATCTGTTCTAAATCACCTGATTTACATGTGATGAATGTCTGGTCTGGGATGGAGGCAAATTGGTTCTCTTAGCTTATTTTTTATTTGAAACTTAAAACCTGAGATTGTGAACCTTGAATGTTTTGTTAATTGATGCTTTCTGTTATTTTCTTGTTTATTGGCAAAATCTTTCTCTCACTTAGTATTTTTAAAAAAATATTTTTGCTTGAAAAAGAAATTTGCTTTTAAATCCTGATATAAACTTCAACTTTTCAATAACAAGCAGCAGGTATTTTGACAAAGGTGAAAATTTGTTTTATATTTTCAGTATTTATTTTCTATAAATTTATTTGAGACATTGATTTTTTTTTGTTAGGATTTTCAATTAAAAAAGAAAAAGATTTTTAGCTGTCTTTTCAAACTTTAAATTTCAATATATTTGAATTTTCTGTCATTCATTTAATATAGATTCCCATTCTTCCCTCATTTTCAAAAATGTAAATTGTCAAATATTAATAAAATGACTGACATTTTTATATAAAATATTGCCAATTTTTCATGACTAGTTTTTTATATTTGTTTTTATTTTTATCATAACATTCTGGATACTAAATAATTAATAGAAAATGGCGTAATAAATTTGCTTCATTGTTAGAATTTCAAGAATTGTTTTTGGATTCTAAAATTTATGAATCTTCATCTTTCATCAAGACAAACATACAATAGCTAAATTCACGGATTGATTTGTGATTTAATTCTATTTAAAAAAAATGCTTCTATTTTTATTGAGCTTTTAGTTATAGAAGAAATGAAGTGATTGTTTCAAGTACAGCTCGTAAATCCCAAAGGCTTTCTATAGGAAGTGGCATTGTCCAGTACTTCATAGTGATTAAGCAATTTTGTATAAAGGACACTCAGAGATGGCAGCAAGTGATCATTAAGCTGTTAAAACTTTTTATATATCATCCTAACCAATTGATTTGCTGGGTTTGTTGCTAAGAGAAAATGCATTATACAAAATGGATTGAACTTTTATGAAATTTATGCATTTTTATATAGCTATATGTCAATATCAATTTACCATATATATATATCTTTTACTAATATATTTAAATTGTTTGTTGATTTATTATTTCATTAGTTTGTTGCTATAGATGTAAACTGAATTAGAAAAATTTATTTCCTGTGTCATATTTTATCTTTGTTCTTATTTGATTATTGATGGTTTATTGTATTTTTTATATTGATTTATTTTCATAACAGATTTTCTTTTAATAATCAAGGGAAATATGAATGTTTTTGCTCTTGATTCTGTTTAACATTTCTTGCATGACACAAAGAATTTGTTTAGAATTTATATTGTTAGCTCTTGGAGATTCTTCTGCATTTTTATAAAAATAAACTTAAAAAATAATCCATTTTGATATTTGTCATTGTAGCTTAGCAGTATCTTTGACAAATGAAAATGAATTAGCAAGATTCTATTTGATCTTCCATTCCAAATACTAAAAGTATCAATCCTGACAGGAATGAATATTTGTTAATGCTGTATACATTAATTTTGACACATGGCCGAAAGAGGAGGGATTGAGGCTGTTCAATACTTTCTATCTTAGACCTAGCTAATCAGATTCACGACTCAATCACTCATTACAATATGCTTATTCATGACAAGAACTCATCCATCAACTTACAATCCTACATATACCATAATACCACGTATTCGCAGAGGGACCTAAAAATGGGGAAAACACCCATGACATAAAAATTTTTGTTTTCTATACAATTTTTTCTTCCATTTTTTATTTATTTATTTCTTTTTCTTTTTTTTTTAAATATACCTAAAAGTATATAATATGAAAACAAGAGGAGAGAGGATGGATACCCAAAACAAAATAAAATGTATAAACAAACATTCAAACTAAAAATAACAAATGTCTAGCCCTTAAAATGAAGAGTAACTGCTGTATTCTGCCAGTAAGCAAAATAAAGCAGCACACTCACTAACGGAGAGGGAAATGATAAAATAAATAATAGAATGGAAAAATCGAAGACTGACCCAGTCAAGATGGAAAAAAGTGGTTCAAAAACAAATTAGGGAGATTGAGAATCTCAATGTGGGTTATAACAAAAGAGAAATATCAGGAAAACAGGCTAGGAATGACATTCACTCACATTAACTAGGTAAACAGAGTCTATCTTAACTAGGGGAGGGTTCACAGGAAACCGCCTTCTTGTGCCAGAAGGGGGCTTAAAAAAGGAACTGAAGGCTAGCTCCTTTCACACAAACTGGATTCTCTACAGTTACCCACCTTTTGCTGAAATCTGTTGATATGAAATGTTTTTTATCAGATCTGATCTTCATTTTGTGCTGATGCTCAAAGAATCAAACTAGATGCTGATAAGAATTGTGTTCATATTGCAAGATTCCCTCCATTCACAACGTCCAAATCGCCATTCTTTCTATGGCCAGCAATGCTAGAAACACCATCCGTTTCTCTCCTTGAATAATATAATCTGGTTCTCATCTGACTCAGTCCTGGTCTGTCTTGAAGTCATTTTGCTTTGCATATGTCGTTTACTTGCTTTATATTATTTTTTACCCTGTTCTTCTCTCTTTCTTGTTAATTCTTATTGCAAACTTTATATCAATTCTGTTTGTCAGACAGTTCTGTTACTTATTTTGTATTTTACCATAGCTACTCATTCCATAATACTAACTTTTTTTTTTCTTAAGCTTTCATTTGTTGAATTCAAGGATGTTTGCAATTGTTTTGAATAAAATTTAGTTGAAAATTCTGATTCTTATATAAATAAAATATTGCAGAATAATAATATAATGAAAGCTGATTTGATTGAACTTGACCTTTTCTAAATTTGGCCAGTCAAATACTCTATAGCTCTAGATATCTTATAGCATTCAGCTTTTTTGAGGCCGGTATATCGCCCGGTTCACACTCCACCCACATCTATTGAACAGGTGAAGAGGCTCATCCCTTGTTCCCTGTTTAGGATGTGGTTTCTGGCTTTCTCTTTTCTAATCTTTTCACTCCTATGTAGCCTCCTGCACATCAGTGGCGTTACTGCCTTGCTCAGGGTGATATGATTAAAAAAAAAAAATTATATACTGTGATGAGTTTATGACTGAGTACTAGATATAGAATCTTGAGACTTATAGTAATTTTGGCATGCTTTATGTGCTTCTTCTATTAAATCTCTTGTAATTAAAAACAGAACAGGCATTAAATTTGGACTAGTCCTGGCAGTATATTTAAGAAGCAAAAAGAATATGCTGAGGTTTGATTTGAATCCTGACACTTTTTGGGTTCATTTCAATATGCATTGTGTGCTTCTATTAAATCTATTGTAGTTAAAAACAGGCATTACTTTTGGAATATCCCTCATATATTTTGATAGGTTTATGCTCAAGATAGGAGTTTGAATTAATTTATGGTGTATAAACTTTACCAGCATGAATCCCTTCT
This sequence comes from Ascarosepion bandense, assembly GCA_037127315.1. NCBI lineage: Eukaryota > Metazoa > Mollusca > Cephalopoda > Sepiida > Sepiidae > Ascarosepion > Ascarosepion bandense. The sequence continues at coordinate 471,757 of JBBBDQ010002121.1, read as the reverse complement.
GGTCCTAAAACAGACATTTTGGTCATCGCTTTCCCTACAGAAAATTTTGCCTTAAACTCCTTTTTTGTTTTCATCTCTCTGGATGAGTCTGGACTGTGCCACTTCAGTGAACTTTGCTATCAAAACTTAAAGTCTCTGATAGCTCTTTACTTTCTGTGTTTTTAGAGGAGGTAATGAGTTTGAAAGCAGATCAAAACAGGAAATTAGAAGGTAACCCTACAAACCCCTGCACTTCTTGACACCATGGTTCCATGGTTATTAGCTAAAAAAAAAAAAAATCAAAAGCTCAACAAATTCTAATAGTTTTTAAAAATTAGAACAGAAGTTACTTTTTATTAACCCTTCTATCTGTTTTAGATTGTAGATAATTCTTAAATTTAATTCATAGTTGATTAAAAAGTGATAAAATTTATAAAGCTTGGGAGAGATTAAATAGAAATAAATTTTATGTTTTGTAAGAAATGCATTATGCACTTTGTGTTCCTTGGATAAACTTTCTCCAGTCCTGAATAGCTTGTCAAATGCAAACCTTCCTTGATGATGAGTTGAAAACACTTGATGTGTATTTGATCACATTGGCTATTAATCAGGTAGAATTTGTTATAATCATTTCTTATAAAATTAAAATACTTCATCTTTTTAATGGCAAAATTATTTCAGTTGTAATAAAACCTTAAATGATTGCAATTAATTTTCTGGGCATTTATTTATCTTTTAATAACAAAATTAACTGGTGCTAATGGCTAATGTAAAAATTCCTAACTGCCACCAAAAGGCCAGTCTTGTTTAACATTTTCTTGTTATGTAACTTATATAATCTGTATAAAACTGATTAAGAAGGAATAAATTTACTAAAATTTCTTTTTCTTTTGTCTTTTGATATGAATCTTAGCATCAAATTATTTTGTATTATGATTTAGAAATAAGATATTTTAAAACCAAATGTAAAGCAGGGACCCTTATGTGTATAAATTGAAGACACCCATCTTTGATTTTAGGAGCTGAGGAGCAATATAAGTTGATTCTTTCTCTTTTCTGCCTCTTTGTATTTGGTCACTCTCCTTTGTTTCTCACTTGGTGAATACAGAATTTTCATTGTAATACAAATTGCCATTCTCTCTTTATTTCTTCCTGTTTAGCAAGAGCTCAATTTTATCTCTCTATTCTACAGTTTGGTAATTGTTACTTTTATGTAGTGCTCAATACAGATGTAGAGCATTTATTGAGATATAGTTATTATTAGTGTTATAATAATATGGACTGCAACTCAGAAGCTTTCAGTGCTAGGGTGCCATCTTCAGGCAGTAAAATATTCAGTTTCAGTATGATATATAAACAAATGTTTGGAGGCACAAAATGTGTATACTATTTTAAAATCCATTATCTCCCAATTTAACAGCACTCTCTACCCTAGATTCTAGTATCTTTTGCGCCACTCTTCTATCTAGGTTGGGTTGTCTGCTATAATCAGTGGAAAACGACCTAATGGTGTCCTTAAGGTGTCCCCACCACTTATTCCCAAACACAGAACCCGTCAGTTCCTGCTTTATTGTTAGTAATAGTTGGTCCCAGAAATCCTTCAAGTTCAACAAAGATATATTGAATTTCTAGTAGCCAGCCATTCTAGGCTTAGCCTTATCTAAGTTTATGCAGGCCCATACAAGCCTATGGTCCTTATAAACTATACTATGAAAACTTAGACAACCTAAGAGCCTTACGTTGACTCTCCTAATTAGAACCCATTCGATGTAGCTGCACCTTTCCTGGGCTGCCATTATTAGTCCAAGTTCATTCTACTCTCTTCAGATGCTCATTTCGGAAATAATCAACCAGATCATGTCTGGCAACAAAATCACAAAAATATTTTACATCAGAAGGAATGTTAGTACCCTTCTTAACTCCCACGCAATCTAAAGCGGGATGAAGGACGGTGTTCCAAACACCCACTAGAACTACCCATTTTGACGGTATCACAAAATGATCGATTCTCCAAAGGAAAGCTTCCTGCTCCAGAGAATTGTTGGGTGCTTAAACCCCAGTGAGTCATAATGCTTTTACTTTTATGGTAACATCCACCATATCTGCAAAGACAAGTGGCGTTCAAAGAATGACTTATTAACCAAGAGACACCCCTTGAGTATCTATCAAAGTACGCTGAAAAGAAGTGGAACCCCCCTTGACAGCATACTCTCATATATTCACATCGAGGCATTTGAGATATAAAGCGCCTTGGACCCAGCCATTAAATTTTGCTAACCAGAGAGCCACAATTGATGCTTACTGGTGTTGCTCACCTATGACAAACATGCCTGGGTTCAGGACACCGATGACCTGTCTCATAGAACCTTGATCCATTTCAGTTTTTGTGGTGCTGTTTGACTACTCCATCTATACAGGGATGGGTAAATAAAAATCAGGACCCTTCTGGAACAAAATTGTTTGAGCTTGGTGATTCTTATGTCTTCAAACATAACTAGTGGAGGAGTCATTTGAATGGAGTCTTTTGCTTCCTCCAGCATTTCCCATATTTGCCAAGTTCTCAGACCAACACATGCCACAGACAATAATCTCTGTGCCTGAGAGAAGTTTGTAGGTTCTTCCATGCTTTTCTCTTTGACTTTTTTGAAATTTCGGAGAACCTTTAAATCCTTCAAGCACTAGGGCTGTAAGTTCTTTTTTTCTAGTATGTCTGGGTCAACCTGGCATACACATCCTTTCCAGTAGGATTTTGCTTTTTGTTTTCTATTTTCTTTTGAGAGTCATCTTCTGAGCTTACCAATGAGGAGATTCTAGGTCTTTAATGAGGTAGAGGGTGGTGATAGTGGTGGAGTGGGACAAGAGAGGTTAAATGGGAAATTGGTGGTGGATGAAGTTTATGGTTAGGTGAAATGTCTTTTTCAGTGGGGCATTGAGATTTTGGGAGTGGAACAAAATCATTGTGGGGAAATAGGTTTTGTCAGTAGCTTTTCTTTTTGGGGGTGATAAAAAGTGTCTTTATCTAGTGATGATTTTTTGCTGGGGGAGACACTCTCTCCACTGGCTTGTAGTCTATTTCCAAATTCTTCTTTAAAATTAATAATTTTTCTTTTTTTTTTTGCCTTTAAAGGACTTGTAAGATCAGTGGAACCTTTACCATTTCAGCATTGCTGGGTTTTTTTCTTCAGTCTTCAAGCTGAGGTTTGGAAGAGAATAGGCTGGTGGCTTCTTTTTATTTTTTTTTTGACTACTGTTTGCCATTCCTTCTCCTTTTTTATTGTTGCAGATTCTAAAGTAGTTAAATCCATGTTTGTTTCCTGATCTTGGTTTTCTTTTTCATTCATGGGTGATGGACTGTGTATTGTTGTAGTCTGTCTGCTTTTTCCTTTTTGGGAGCAGGCTGGAGAGAGGTGACCACATTGTCAGCAAGCTGGTTTACTTCTAGAAACAATGAGTGGTAATTTTCTGCTGTTCAAAGCATTCAATTTGGAACTGCATTAAATGATTTGTGGTCTATCATAAGGCAATATTGCCACTGGTCTATTTCCTTTTCTGGTATAACTTCCACCAGCTCCCTGTATTGCATTAAAAATGCCCCTATCTGATGACCAGTAATGAAACAGAGCACTTCATAAGCTGTGATACATGTTCTTTTTTGTCCTAAATATTTGAATCTAAAGATAGACTTTTTATTCTGCAGGTCTTTCCTGGTTAAAGCAACACATTCTTTTGAGCTTGGCAATAATAATTTCCATATTGGGAAATCCTTTCCTTTTACTATTTACTGTAATTTTATGCCAAAGTCTGTCAAACTTTTTGTCATGTATTCCTTGTTGGATTTAGTTATCTTAAGATTTTTGTCCATGACAAAAACAGAAATTATTCCTTTTTTCAGCGGCTTTTAAGTCTGGAGGATTGATAATAAGTTCTTCCGGCATGACTAGGTGGACATATTGCCTTGCCTGCTGGACAAATTCCTCAACATCCCCACACAGTGAGGGGGTGACTTCCATGTGGAAGGGTTGGCAGTAGCTATGCCCTCTCCGGTGCTGCCCTTCTTCATTTCATTCTCAAGTGTTGAAGTTGGTGAAGCCATAGATAGAGTCTTTGTCTCTTTTACCAGGGTAGCAAAAAAAACTTTCACAGTCCCTGTTATGTCCTCCTCATCCATTGTGAATGAGGTTGGACTAGAAAAAAAAAACAAAAAAAAAAACAACACAAAGGGGCTATTGGTTTCAGTGGAAGTCCACAAAAGAAAACAACAACATGATAAAAAATCAAATTAAACAAAGTATCAATGGAAAAACAATGTAATTCTTACTGGTCAAAAACTTTGTCAGAACAAACACACCAAAACCAACTGAGATGAACAGAACAAATTAATAGAGACCTCGTACTTTGAACGTTCATGACTGAATGAGAGACATCTGTTTATCACAGCATCCACACAAAAGTCAGCAGCCAATCAGAACCCAGAGAATAGGTTTGCCCAAGTAGCTGTCTGTTATATAAACCACTCACCAACTGGTTAAAATTATTGTAAAGCCTATTTACATACAGTAAAGGACTGATACGTTTGTCCAACCAGACTCTAGAATTGTAAGTTAGAAGGAGGATATCCGCAATTGTAATAATTTTAGGAGAGAAGCCCAATTTCTTAACAAGAAATATATATTTGGTATTTGCCTATATTTCTTAGATGAGGTAATATTTACATTTATACTGTTCAAACTATTGTTCTCAACTTTATTGCCATGTTTACGACGTTTCTGCCATTGTATATTCCAGCCTTCTACAGGTACTAGATTTGTGAGTACCTGGCTACAGCAGTGGTGTTGAGTTAAAGGAAGATAACTACTTGGCATCCAGAAATGTCATCGCACATGGAATGAAAATGATATACCCCAAAATTCAAAGAAGGCCGGAGCATACAACATCTGAAATGTCATAAACATGGCAATAAAGATGAGGACAACAGTTTAAACAGTGTAAATAATGTGTATTTGGTGTATTTAATTGGACATGTTTTTCCACAAAGGAAAATATGTAGATGTATGAAGTGTGATTGTGTATTTACTAAAATGAAAACAAACAAATGAAAAATGTTTGAAAAGATTGAATTTTTCTTTTGAAAAATTGCTAATGACTTCCACATTATAAATGATTATTCATAAAGACAAAATGTTTCCTGTCATAAACAAATCAGTTGATGATCACTTTTTTGTCAACTAGAGAAATATTTCACTCCTTTTAATAGAGACTAAACCAAAATAGAAGTAAAATGAGATTTTCTTTTTTCATACTGGAAATGAAACTATTTTTTCTTTATTAGACTTGCAATTGGGTCTTGTCACTTTCTATCTTGCCATAATAAATCAAATCCACACTTTCCTGTCCTGATAGTTTTAAATTCTTGTGTCTTCTTAGTAGACTCTAATCTTGAAGATATGCATAAACATTAAAGACAAGCAAAAGTTCCTTGCTCCCATTTCTCTTGAGTTGTCATTAAGTTTCAATGTTTTTCCCTTACTTGCTTTGTATGGTGGTGTTTAGTGGAATAAATCTCAAAGGCTGCCTAAATAAATTATTCTGTTAATAGACTTAGCTGTTTGCTGGAGATGACTCACTCAGCATGTCATAACTAATACAGATGATTAGATCTGAAAATAGCCTTTTGCTTATTTAATGTTTCTGGGAATCTTAAAACTTGACATATACTTCTTTATGAGATTGTGCATTGCATTGAACATTTTCTTGCAGTCTTTCAAAAATTGTAGACAAATTTATTTCATTTTACAATATTTTGCACAGAAGCATTGAATCTTACTAGTAACCAAGTTTGTCAGTATTGCTGTGATATATTAAGATTATTTTAGTAATATTATTTTTACTAATTATCCTTATTTTTTTTAAAGACAATTTTTGACATTATTAACAGCTGCCCCACTTTTTTAGTGAAATATGTTTATTGATCGTTAAAAGTACTTACAACACTGGCCTTGATTTTTATAGGAAAATTTTTATTTTGCAAGTTTTTGTTACAAAAGTCTATTAATAATATTAAAGAGAAAAACAAAGAAAAGTGTTGGACAGATATCTGCCAATTATTCAATTCTGTAACAGTGTTAGTGAGTGGCTGAATGCAATTAAGGTTTGTAATCTAAAATATTACTGAAAATAAATTGTTAAAATCAAATTGACCAACCAACTGGAATACTACTGCTATTCTTGATTTACAAAGAAGTCACTTGATGTAACTGCCCCACCCTTTTCTTTTGTTGTTAATTGTTAAGTAAAATAGTTCCAATAATGGCTTTCTTGTTTGAATAGTTTATTTCTGTTGTGGAGATGTACACACCCCTTCACAGTGTCATGTGAACTCTATTAAATGATATTATACTAATGTTGAGAATTGTTATTGTAGGCTACAAGACTGCTAACCGTAAGTGAATTTCATATACTACTAAATATTTCAGCAAGACTACACTGACTTTAAGTGACATCATATTTCTTGATTGTATTATCTTTGTTCAATGCAAATCAAACTCCTGGAAGAAAAAAAAATTTTTTTTTCTATTGCCTAACATAATAGTGGCAATGGAGAATTTGAATTTGTGTGAAAAGAACTTTTTCTCCTAGTTGTGTGAAAATAATACACCATGGACAAAGTGAAGTTGTTGTTTCAGCAATAGCAAGAATTCCAGACGGCACTATTACAACAAATGCAAGAACAGATAAAGCAATCCTGGAAATGCAAGGAAAGGCAGTATATCAAATTCATTTTCACTGGATTCAGTCACTAATTCAATGAGTGAATTCAAATACATCTCAGAAGAAAATATTACATTCATATCATACTTCAGAAGGTATGAAGCAATTTTTAGAGAAGAATATCAAAAATGGTCAGATGAAAAGACAGAACATCTTCTGTTAAGAAAATTGTGCCTAAACAAACATGAAAATATCTGAATTTCATTTTGTCGAATAATCCAGAACAAGTGTTATTTAATTTGATTTTATATCAATTTTATCAAATATGTTTGAAAAGAATTAACTTTATTTATACACATTACTGATGCATCTACCTTACTAAGGAGGAAGATGAAAATTTTGTCACATATGCTGGTAAAGTCAAGTGTGAGACATTTAAACTGGATGAATTATCCCTGGACAGATTTAAATGCCTAATCTTTGTTAAAGGTTTTATGTCAAGCAATGATGTGGAAATAGGCTTTCAAATTCTTACTAAACTTGAACAGGATTCAAAGCTAATTATACAGAATGCTGCAGAAGAGTGCTAAAAAATTGTCAATTTAAGGCATGATACAGTGAAAATTAAACAAAATAGCACATAAGAAGTACAACTAGTGCAAAAAACAGGAAATAAGACATTACTACCAAAAGAAAAAATCTGAAATGTAAATATTGCAAAACTCAACCAATATTATGGCTGTGGTATGCTTAATTTCAGAAAGAACTGTCCATTTAAAACCAAAAGTGTTTTAATTGTGGAAAAATAGGTCTAAAAAGGAAGCTACTGCAAGTTGAAAAGAAATACACAAAATAACTTGCTGAAAGTAGTGCTACCAGCTAAAAACTAAAATTCAAACATGAAACAGAATTTGCAAAAAATGACAAAGTTGCAAGAGGAATATCAGGCAAAAAATTAATTTTTCTTAAGAAAATTAAGTGTAACATCAAGCAGATGTTTACATATAAAAAAATTATAACTCAAATTTACTAGGTTGGTTAGAATTCATTCCATGAAAAAGTTTTTTATCAGAAAATATTAATGCTAAAGAAACTCTAAGTAAGCTAAAAAAAAAAATAAATTTCCAAATATTTTCTCAGGTATTGGGAGAATGTTAAAAATATATAGTATTAAATGTTATTGTTTTTACATGTCATGTAATCCCAGTAGCATGTTACCTCAAATTACTTCAAAACGAGGTTGACTGTGTTTGCTCTCTGGCAATCTGTGTTCAAAACCAAGTGTTGGCAGTGACACATTATTCTTATATGACAATTCTAAATTAGATATAGAACCAACTGAAAAGTAAAAGGTTTTTTGTTCCTGGCTTATAAAATCCTAGCCCAAGAGGAAAGTGATATTTTTTATGCCCTGTTTTTAGAACATGCCTATTGTATATTTTCTTTGATTTCAAAGCATGGATTATGTTTTTATTAATTTGAAACCAGCTGCTTTTTTGTTGCCCATATTTCTGACTGATTTCTTTTTGCCATTTTAGTTGTTTGGTTTTGTTTAGTGGCATATCAACACCTCTTTGGGTTATTTAATGTCAAAATCTAAATAATTTGAACATAATTTTATGGCTTCAACTCCAGATAAAATGTATTGTTGGTAATTCTCCTTTAAAAACGTATTGTTACTAATTTTACTATAAATATATATTGTTGGTAAAATTTTTATATAAAAATGTATTTGTGGTAGCCCTCATGCAAATGTACAAAGAAAGAGAATAAGGATCACGCCGTGTGTCGTCCACTGGAGAGAGACCCGGGATTGAAACTAGGGTGAACTGCTTGCAAGAGAGAGAATCTTGTTTTTCTTTTTCCTTTCATGTGATGGCCAATGACAAGAATTTGCTTTTTCACATGATCATACTGCTTTGCATAATTGAATTCTTAATGTTACAAAGCAAGGAAGAATTTTCATCCGGGGTGGGGGGGGACAGAGAGAGAAAAGATTTTGACTCGGTGACATTAAACCACATGCGGATAGAGAGACATCCCAGACACAAAGAAGGAGAAATTCTGACAGTATTTTTATATTGTTTTTTGTTTTTGTTTAAGGGCTTCATTATTTTGCTATACCTGGGACACTGCCAAGTGCTACCACCCTGACTCAGGATGGGTCTGGGAAAAACAGCAATTGGGAGGTGGTTCCATGCTTCTCAAAACCTCCAATCTCCTAATCAGAGCCTTTGCTGCTTGGTGTAGTTTATTGTCATATCCAGGACTATTACCCATTTTAAGGGAGTTGTATAATGATATACATTAATTTGTGTGCAACTATATTCTTATTTAATAATGTGACAAAAATATTAAATATGATAGATTTATGTTGGGTTCTTTATTAACAAGCATATATAATTGAGATGAAGTGTTTTTATGGTTTTGCTGTTTAAACAAGCATTATTTTGAAATCTGGGAAAATATTTGTCAAAATTATGTTTGTAAGTTTCTGTTTCATTGAAGATTTTGCCTGTAAGTCTTTCCATTTTGAATAGAAATATTGCGTCTAGTGAATGCTTAGTAATATTGAGTGAATGGAATAAAGTTATGGCAGGAGGAGATAGAGACTGAAACAGAATATGCTCATTTGGAAATCTTACTTAATATGCACTTTATAGAGCTTGTTATGTCTCTGTTGGCTTTTCCAGAGGTGATTCTCAGGCTGTTTAACTACAGCCAAGTCAGAGATACCTATTTCAATCAAAGTTAATTAGTATTGCAATTTGTTGTAAAACAATTTATCGGGATTATCCACAAATATTTTATTCTGAAACTCTTTAACTCTAGATATTGACTTGGACTCATTTTAATATGATTCTGTTTTGTATTAAAAAAAAAATCTGAGATCTGATTGCATTTTGCACTCAGGATTAAAATATAAAGATGGAGATTAAAAAAAAAATATTCACTTAGTTTTTTTTTTTTTTTCCAAAAATTCTCAGTTCAGAAATGTATTCCTCATAAAATGTTTTGATATGTTTACAGAATCTGTTGATGTCTACATCTTTGCAAAGAATCTTGTCATCTTCATGTTTCCTATTGCAGAAAAGTCCTAATATATTTTTCCCAGGATTAAATAAAATGCTTTTGATAGCAAAATCCTTGTAAAGCGATAATTTGTACTAAATAAAAGCATGTGGCCCCAGACTGGTTGCAGTGATTGCTGGTCAAAGAATACTAATAAATAAACAGCAACAACACCTGCCAGTAATGGTGACATGTGAGAACCTGACTTGAATAATATAGAATGTTCCTAGAGTAAAATTCTTAAGACATTCTTGAATTTGATTGTGAAACTATTGAAGTCTGTGCAAGTAGCAGTAGTAGAAGCAGTTCTTTGCTTCTGAGTAGGTCAATTGCTTATTGGACCCTGTCCATCAGTGTTAATGCTATTAGAATCAATGTAGAAGAGAAAGATTTACTTAGACATTGATGCAGGAAAGGCAAGCAAAGTTTATGCAGACTATACCATTTTCTTGGAAGTTAGAATTTCACAATATTCTGATCCTCAATTGTTTGCTCATGTTCAGATGATTGAAAGCTTGAGATTGAGGATTCAAATAGACTCATTGCAGCAGATGGAAGAGTGTCTACAGAAATATCACTTGCTTCAGACTTGCCTTGTATTAGATTTTAATGATTTGATATAACTGCATTGTCTTACTGAGGAATTTGTATTTTATAAGAAAATTAGGGGAAGAAGTTTTACCTTGACATGTTTCACCTATGATTCGATTTCACAAAAATTTTTTACAAGAATAAAACTTATACTGAACACATTAAATTTACTTTAACTGTATCGTAATAGGAATTAAATTTGAACTAATTTCAATTTAGTTTCATGATTTCATGGTTTCATTGTTTGTAATGTGAATAAATATAGAATGATTTTATAGATTTTTACTCCTATTGTAATAAAAGGAGAAAATCTGGAGTAATGTTTTTTTTTATTTGAAAGCAGCCTTTGAGATTTGAAAAAGATATCACTTGACAGGACCGGGGTCATCTAGAGGGAGGCTGATTCCATTTTCTTAATAGTCATCTTTACATGGCATGAATCATTGATGGAAAACAAAAAATGAAATTTTAATTAAAATTTTGAATGTGTTAGAAAGGATTTAAAAAATTAAAAAAATAACAAAATTTGATCTTTCTTCTTAATAATAGCATAAGCATTTTGATGATAAAACTTTGTATTAAGTTTGAGCCCTTTTAACATCATGATATGCTGTTTTTTTTTTTGTTTTTTTTTATAATTGAGTGGAGGACCCTATGGTAGTTTCTTCTGTTTCATAGTCATAAAAACATAACAAATCTGGTTTTCTCAATGATTTTCTATAAAAAAAATTACTTGTATAATTTGTTTAGGGTGCAATCTGGGTGACCTGGCTCCACTCTTTTGGGTTGTAAAAGTTGAGTTGGGTTTTTCTGACATGTTTCATTGCTAGATTTTTGACAGCAGGAGTAAAGCAATAAACTTTAATAGCCTAATTAAGTTTTTTTTAATTCTGAGTCCATGGGCCCATGGGCAGTGAAATCTCAAAGGCTGTTTGAAAGCCTTTAGTATATCTATATAAAGAAAAAGAAAAATACATTGAAAATATTTTTTAAATTCTCCACTATTCAAGTTATTTCATAATGAATGCAAAATCCAGAAAACCAAAAAAAAAAAAATTAATAAATAAATAAGAATAATGTAACAACAGAAAAGCTATGCTCAATTATTTTACCAACAAGTTTCATAAACAAATTTAGTTACTGTATTTGATGACATATAAGGTGCACATTTATTAGCTAGAAATATCTTCTAAAATTTTCCTGTGTCATATATGCCATATACTTGATTATTATTTTATTTTCTCACAAGGTGTCCAGCAGAAACCCCCCTCAATGCATTTATCTTGGCAGTCTCATCACTGATATATACTGTAACAGCTATAAAAACTAAAGAAGATACCTATTATTATTATATACACAGATCTCTGTACCAAAAAAATGTTGTTCACTCTACAAAGCGTAACATCTTCAAATTAAGAATTGCTGATATTCAGAGGATGATCACTGGTGGTTCATAGAATGTGTCCAGACCACATTTTTTCAACTTTCCAATGTGTTGACAAAGAGAAGGAGCAGACTGCTAAAAATTCTTGTCTCTAGAAAGCCCATTATTGAATGCAAAAATCTGAAACTAATTTTTATTTTTTATTTTTTTTTTTTAATGTAGATTTTTGCTTGCTGATATATTTTCAGCTGACTGATAGCAAATTTTGGTATCAAAATAATTTAACCTTCTTTAGAGACAAGGAATGTGTTATAATGAATAACAACTGTCTTAGCTGGGACTTGAACTTTGTACTGTAATTAACTGACCTCCCACCTCCAAATGAGATTCCCATAAATAGTAGGATTCTTATTAAAACAAATTCAGCTATTTAGTTCAGTATAAACCTTAGAGACTTTCTATTCAGAGCCAGTTTGTTAGCTGCCTGGAGAGACTTTGTCAGTTTTAACTAAATTATTCCTGCTATACTAACTTTACAAAACATAGAATTAATTTAAAATTCAAATCAGTAATTTATCTGTAAACATTGTTCTCAAAAATACATTGAAGACATTGTAGAAACATCCTAAGATTTAAAGAAAAGAATATATGAACATAAGAAGGGACTTAAAATTAAAAAATTGCATTTTTGTGCTACTGAAACTATTTTGATCACAATTAGAAATTAGAAAATGCTATTTTAATAAAAAATACTTTTGATACACTGATTTCAAACTGATACTATTATTAATTTGTATGTATATGTGATCATTTATTTTAAGCTATGTTTCCTATGTTTAATCTTGTGTAAATTGCAACATCCTAAATAGTTTCTATCAGTGTAGTTTGAAATTTGCGAAAAAGAAACAAAATTTCTTTTCTTAAAAATTAATTATGAGAAAACATTTGCACAATTATCTGAATGTGTGTCAGAAAGATGCACTCATTGAATCTGCTTGTTTTATATGTGTCCTAAGATTTTAAAGTTTGTTCCTTTTTAGAGAAGTTTTTTTCATTTCAAATATTCCCATTCAAACGGACATGCCTCCCAAAACTACCATACGAACGCGAGCATCCCTCAAGGCTCTATCCTAGGTCCCACGCTCTTTCTGATCTACATTAATGATCTCCCCGATGCCATTAGATCCCAAGTAGGTATGTACCCCGATGACACCACAATTTACTCTCGCCTCGATCATAAACCCGGTGTGGGTGACAAAGTGAACCTCACTGCTGAGCTTGAAAAGGATCTCCAATCCGTAGTGGACTGGGGTAGGAAATGGTTCATAAATTTCAATGTTTCCAAAATGAAGCTGCTATCAATTAACCACCATAGACAATCGCACCTACCTCCCATTAGCATGGAACAGGCTTGCCTCCCAGAGAGTAAAACACTACGCCTCCTTGGCCTTACACTCTCGGCGAACCTCAAATTGAATGACTATATCAAATCCATTGCTAAATCCGCTGCTATGAAAGTCAGTTCTCTGTGCAGAGCCCAGAAGTTTTTCCTGTCTGAATCTATCCTGCACATATATAAATCTACCATCCGCCTGTGTATTGAATACTGCTGCCACATCTGGTCAGGTGCCTCTGCTACTCTCCTCGGACTTCTTGACAAAATACAACGGAGAATCTGTAACGTGATCGATACTGACTTGGCAGACCAGCTGCAACCATTCTCTCACCAGCGTGACGTGGCTACCCTGTGCCTTTTCTATAAATACTTTCACGGCTTCTGCTCTGATGAACTTAGATCATTGGTGCCACCTAGGTACGAATTTATACGAGATACTAGATTAGCAACTAGGTCCCACCTTTTACAGTGAAACAGATAAGATGTAACCGTAATTTCTACTCCAACAGCTTCTTTTATCACGCTTCCCACCTGTGGAATTTCTTTCCACATGCCTGCTTTCCCAACAGCTACAATCTCCAGGAGTTTAAATGTAAGGTCAATAGACACCACCTATCACACTAACTTGCATCTATTCTCCCAACACTCTCACCATCTACCCAACCCTCATTCTCGGTATCCTTATTTGTCTATCATCCTCCTGTCATTTCCTATATCTAACCATCCTTTCTCATCACTTTCATCCCTATGTAACCCCCTGCGCAATAGTGGCAGTGGAATGCCTTGCTCGGGGTGAAACGATTATAAAAAAAAAATTTTTTTTTTTTTGTTGCAGATCAAAGGTTTGTGGAAATCACTGTTGTTTTTCAAGGTTTCCATGGTTTTCACAATGCAAAACAAAAAGACCCAAGAGAATATTATAATCATGTGAGAGAAAATGCACAACTTCTTTATGTCTGCAATTATAGGTAAGAAAATAGTCACTTTTCTATCTCTCACTCCTCATATGTTTTTTTTCTCTCATTATTTCTGGCTTGTAATGACTTTCATTGGCTTAAGAAATTTCATGGTAATTTCTATAAGGAAAACTCAGTTTTTTCTTTTTTAAAATTCTAAATATTTTTACTTCTTTCTTTTAAATTTTATGCAGTAAAGAAACAAGAATTCTATTTTCTTTTTAACTTGCCAAAAAGATACTGAGCTCAATGTTGCCTTTTCAACATTATCCAATGTTTAGTCTTGTGCACTAACATCATTTTATTTACCTGCCAAACAGGCTCTGAGAATAATTGCAATAATAAATTTAAAAAAAAAAAAATCTCAACATTTGTTTTTTAAATCTTAATTTCTTTTGTTTCTATTTAGTTTGAGATCTTTGTAACATTTGGAAATTCAAAATCAATTCATTAAAATTGTGTCAGATTTCAAGACAAACCAGTCAGCTGGGATTTCTTGAACATTTTCTGTTTATCATTTAGTTACAGGGGAGGAATGTAAGTCTTGTATTCTTCTTTTATGTGCATTCAGGACATTACCGGGATGGCTCTCCACAACTTCCTATCCTTTGCAGCACTTAATAAATTTTGTCATCTCTTGTTCCACCATTCATCTAGATAGGTTATGCGTTATTTTCCTCTGTCTAATTTGTTTTCAGTCTGTTCTGAGAATATCAAATTTTCCAAGCCTTCTTTCCTCATTATGTGTTCTAGAAATTTTAAGTGTCTTTTCATAATGTTAAGTATAAATTTCAATTTTGTTTCCATTTTCTCTAAAATCTTGGCTCACATGTTCAGTCTATGGTATTCTCAGCATACTTCTATATAACTACATTTCTGTTACTTCAAGTCTCTTCCTCGTCTGTGAGGAGATTGTCTATCATTCATTACCATATAGGAGGATTGATATTAAATAAGAGTTCAGTAAACTCTTCTTTGTTTCTAACAAAATCTTTGTTTTTTAATATTGTGCTTAGCTTTTGGAAGGCATATTTCCCTTTTCCCAATTCACCTTTGGATTTCAGTGTCGCACTTTCTGTCCTCTGTTAAATCACTTCCCAAATATTGAAATTGTTGAACTTGTTCTATTTTGGTATCTCCAATCTTACTGATTTTTAATTTTGTGCTTAGCTTTAGGAAGGCATATTTCCCTTCTCCCAATGCACCTTTGGATTTCAGTGTTACACTTTCCGTCCTCTGTTAAATCACGTCCCAGACATTGCAATTGTCATACTTGTTTGATTTTGATATCTCCAATTTGTAATTTGCATTTTGGGCTCTTCTGTTTACTAACAACCATGAATTTTGTGTTCTTGTAATTAATGTTTAGTTCTTCTTGCTTTCCTTCTGTACTAGTTGTTGTAGTTTTCATTCTGTGTCTGCTATCAACAATATGTCATGATGAATAGAGATATTCCTCTCTCACTATTGTTGTAAAAATGCTGGAATCATGAAAGTTAGTATTAGAAATGTTCTCAGTTGATGGTGGTTTTGAAAAAATGTGATAAGAGTATTGTCTTTCCTTTCATAAATTGCAACATGAACATTCCAACAAAAATCAGGGTGATGTATGTCAGGTGAAAGTGGAGATGTATTTTGGAGTTTGGAGATAAAAAAAAAAACAAGAAATGTTGATAGCAAAAATAAGGGAAAAAAGAAAATGTTAGACATTTTGACACAAGATGCTTTTTGCATTCTCTTTTTTTACTCAATAAAATTGATTTTAAAAACCTCTTCTTGCCTGCTACACATTAAGACAAGCTGCCATTTTTAAGGGAATAAATATTTTCTGAATTTTTCTTTCTGAAATGAGGGACCTTTTTTTTCTTTTTTTTTTTTTTGTCAATGCATTAAATCTTACAATTCAGTCAAATTGAATGCAAATTTTTTTTAATTATAAATTATTTTTTCATTTTTGATAAGTTTGGCACAGAAGTAATTTTTCTTTTTTGAGAAAATGAAAACTTTTACCTGCAATCTTGCTGCAGATGGATCAAGAATTTAGATCAACATTTTCAAATTTGTTGTTATTTCTTGTTAAAAATTCTTAAAAGATTCATCCATTATAAAACATTTTTTTAAGTATTTAATTTCTTATGTTCATTTTACTGAGATCAAATAAATTAATATTTAAGTAAAATGATTTAAAAATGATAAATATTTTACTTTTGACTAAGTTAATGAAGAAATTAATTTTTATTTATTTCTTTCAGATTCATTCGAGAATTTACAAAAGGTGCTACAAGTGATGATTGGATTATTAACAAATTAAACCATTTTGTACCAAATGAAATAACTTTAAGATGAAGAGAAACAACTTAATTTTTCTTCTACCCTTCCAAATTGCCGATGTTCACTAATGCAAATTTTAAAGAACCATAAGCTTTAATGCATTTCACATGAACATTTCAACTTCACAACACAACATTCACACTTCTTTTCTGCCTTCAGTTTTGTTCAGCTGAAATGCAAAATTATTAATCAATGATAAAAGTTGTTGAAAGGAGATAATTGAAATGTGTTTTTAATAAACATTCTCTTTCATTTTTTCATACAGATTTTTTTTTCTTCCTTTTCTGTGAAAGGAAAAACTTAGAATTGTTGAATCTGCTTTTATTTTATTTAAACTGGTAAAAATTCTGCTTCAGTTTTCAACTTCTGGATAATTTTCAAATATATAACATATCAGCCACATGTTTTATCCAAATCTTATTCTCTTTACAAATCTGAACAAGCTTTTTTCTTTTTTTTTTCTTTTTTGTAAATTTTTTTCTTTTTCATTTTTTTATTTTTAAATAATGAATATGATAATAAAAAATATAAGTTTGATTTTATTGTTGATTGTTGTAATAACTTGTTTTAATAAAGAATTATATTTTACATGTTTTTTTTAATAAGTCTTAGAAATAGTAGGTTAGTGAAACTTGTCAATAGGGTATTCGTTACTTAAAGCCAAGTTATAGTGCAACTGATGCCCAGAAATTGAACCCTATCTCAAATCTCATCATTCTACAAGGAACAAAGACTTGGGTTTGCAATTGTTTACTGTGGTAGTTGGCTTAAGAAATTTTTTATTTTTATGTTTAGTTAAATAAGCGAAGTTATTCTAAAGTATAAAATTTGTTTATTTCATTTCCTTCCAACTTGCTATATTATTTTATGTTTTTATTGTAAAAACAAACATTTTTTGTGGAAAATTTGCTAAAAAATGTAATTTAGGAAACTCAATCATTTTATCAGGAAGGTAATTTAACATTTTTCACTTAATTTAATCTTCTTCTCTATGAAATTTATATTCATAAAAGCAAATAAAATTCATGATCACTTTTATTTTTGCATAATCTGTATTTCTGTTTGTATCAAATGAAAAACACATGTTGAATTTTTACCATGTTTTTTTATACCAAATGTAAGATTTTAATTTTACTTGATTTAAAGAAATAATTTATTCATCTGTTTTTTTTCTAGTCTTCCTTATTAAAAATGTTATAAATTCTCTCCCCAAAAAGTTTATTTTAATGTTTTGTTATGATTAATTTTTAACAGTTATTACCAAAACATTTTTTGATTCTGTTTTTACACTTTTAACATTTTTATTTAAAAATAGTATTATTTGTTACATAAAGTTAATTTGAAATTTTCTCTATGATATTGTTATAAAGTATGTTGAATTTTAGTTTAGTGTACCATTAAAAAGCATAAAATTGGAGCAAACATGATATTTTATACTACAAAATTAGTGAAAAAAAATAATCTATTAAGAATGTTATATAAACTTAATGTCATAATTAAATTCAATAAATTTAATCTGATATTTTTAGATATTGTAAACTTGATGTACCAAATGTTAACCCAAAACCCTATTTATTAAAGTAGACATTTTTAAGAGGTAATTTTTTTCTTTTGCTTTTCTATTCCTATGTTAAATATATATTTTATGATTAATTAAATCAGCATAATGGTAGTTACTTTATTTCTAAACAATAAAATAAAAAAAATTACTTTCAAGTTTTTGTTTCATGTTATATTTTTGTTTCAGAACTCATGGTTCTGATCAGGTTCTTCTTCATCAAAACTTTTTTGACATGGTTAATTAATTCAAAGATTAAAATGTATTTCATATGCTCTTGTTAACTGTATGAGAAGTGATGGATCTGAAGTTCCAACAAATTATGTATTAATTGTAAGACCTTAGGAAAGAAAGAAAATCTCCTAAGATGGGGTGGATTAACTGGAGTCAAATTAACTGTGCTCTTAAAATCTACTTTTTTCTTTGTTGCTGTAATTGCCTTAAAAATTTCAAACTACTGCAAACTCAACTGAAATTAGAAAATCTTTGCTCCCAATGGAGTGATGAACTTTAGCGTTGTCTGAGGAGCATCTATAATTGAAAAAAAGATTATTTAAATAATTTCTAGAATCTGCAGGATTTTTTAATGTTTATTTTAACAGTGCAATTTAAAAAAATGTTTAACTCAAGTGATTTTCTGGTTATAAGACTTTACAATATATATAAACAACACATATTTCTTGAAGTGTAAAATGCTTGAGTAACTTTAATTTCTATGGTAGTGATGACCTGAATTTGAGTGCCTATGCACAGTAACTTTTTTCTGCATTGCAATCCAAACCTTTAACGTTATATCTAAGCGGTGAGAAAAGAACAGTTTTTCATTATATTTACACAAAATGATAATTAATATTGCAAAATTCTCTAAATTTTAAGATCTTTGATATCCTAATTGGAGCACATTTTTCTTTACACTTCACTCCTAGGATGAGAGAGACTATTTGTTACTTTTTTTTTTTTAATTTTTATTTTATAGGGTCAGAAATTTCCTTTCTCTTCATTTAAGAAGTTTGGATTGCTGCACAAATGACAAACATTTTTTGTGTCAACAGAAAAAAAAAAAAATTCATGAAAGCTTACGGTTGATTTCAGTATGAAACCCAATAAACAATTTTAAAGTTAGAATGACCCCAAACTCCAGGAAACCAAAATCTTCAAAGTTGAATGTGAAACCCAGCCTGAATTGCTTTACATTTTATGTTGAGTTTTGTTGTTGGAATGGAAACTAATTCATTTTATACCTCCTGGTACATTTGTTCTGCAAACACTATTTGGCTGACTCATGTGAGTCTGAATAAAATTAAATTACAGAACATAGAATTTAAACAAAAAACAATGAATATATTTACTAGGCATGTTAGAGAAGGGTGAAAGAATAAATGAATTTGTGAGACTTTGTGTCTCTGAATTACTTACATGCCTGGAGTCTATCAGAATGAGAAAGAAACATGTTCTGTTATTTGATGAGCCAAAAGAGAAAGATGCTTTCAAATCTTGTGCTGAGTGTAGTAGTATTCTTTGCACCCACTATAAAATAGATTTCGAAAATTATTTAACTAATACCTTTCTATTGTCATTTGTAGCTGAGTTTTATTTCAGCTGAATAAAGCTGAGTACTTTTACTGTTGTTCTGAGTTTAAATTTACTTATATATTAGCCATCCACATACAAGCCTGTTTAGCAGTATCACAGCTCATCAATGTGGCTAGACACATCCACTTGCTTCCAGTCAGGATTGAAACTTAACCAGTTTGGTGTCAGTCCCTACTCCCTAAGCCATGGGTGTATGGAATAAGAGAGAAAATTTTAGTGTTATATATATACGGTGTATACACACACCAGTCACAGGGAGAATTTAATTCATTACTATAGAGTAACGTGTAAATCGCAGAAGTGGTAACTGTTTTTTAAATTTTCCTCTCTAGAGAGCACATTCGTAATGAGAGCATAATAGTCATAAACTGAGTATCATTATCATGAATGGGTGATAATCAGTTTCATTCAAGGTTTTAGTGGTTAGATTTTCATGGAGTAATCAGTAATTTGATCTTGTGTCAGACTTGCTACAATTGATATGAAGGGGTTTTGAACACAGCTGTTTATTTTTGTTTATAGTCTGTGTATAGTGGGAGTGGAAGCATATTTTTGTTTCTGACTTTTTTTTCTTTTGCTTTCATTTTGATTGATTCCTTCAAGTGAGCAGAGCAGATTTTGTAAATGAGAACATTCCTAAACTTTTAAGTAACAAAAGAAGTTTTTCAGTGGAAAAAAAAAACTATATTGAAAATTAGTCTAACAAACCTGTGTGTGTATGTGAGAGAGAGAAATAGACAGGTAAGCACCGATAGCAATCCAGTCTCACTGACCGTTGCTAATATAATTTAATCATTATTGGATGGATGCCCGTGTAAAATACACGGATAACCTCACAAACCTAATATGCTTGCTCTCTCTTTCTCTCTCTGAACTGGTTAAAATATCTGAAAAACAATTATTCATTGTGTTTTCGTTTGGGTCACGAGGATTATTTTTTTTAGTTTTTAACTTTGTAATATGCGTTGTGGTGCAGTGGATATCGACTCGGAACGAGAAATCGGGGTTGCTGAGTTCGAATTTCAGTTGAATTCCTTGCATTCACTTACGTGCAAATGCCCTTGGGAAAGGTATTAATCCGTCTATTCCCTCCAGTTATGGGTTAAATGATAAGACAGACTGGGTTCTATAGACTTGGCTGGCAACCAGTCTACTGCAGAAAGCAATGGCAACCTACTGCGGCATAATCTTCTGCTCAGTCAGTTATGTCGCTTTCGAGACATGATCGCCCAAAGCATGTATCACGTACGGCACTTAACTGACTGAACAACTGCAAATGCCATCAGGAAAAATCTGTAGAAATGATTTTGATCAACATGACATCTTTTTATCTGAGCATCAAATACAGTCGCAATCAGTGATGCGCTTCAACGGTCGCTTGTCTACAACAAGCCAGGTGCAAATTTCTTGCAAGTGCACTTAGTACGCATTTCCGGATCAGATGCAAGACACACGCACACACACACACACACACACACACACACATTTTTACAAAAAGACAACTTTTTAGACTGTTGGCCATTTTCATACATTCTACTTAATTTTATTAATTCGATGCGAACTCTGTCAGCTTTCCAATTTAGATATTCGCTCACGGAATGAGTGCAGAAAATTACAAAAACAGGAGGGAAGTAAAGAAAATATCTCAGTTGTCAAAGGGGACATTTTTGACATCTTGTCTACTATAAAGGAGGTTGCAAGAAAAGATAAAAGAAAAACCTCATCAGGCCATATCGACCTGTCCCTCGCCGATTAAGGCAGACAGACCAATAAAAAAAGTCTTTAACTTCAGTAAATGTTTTAAGATGAATGCAGAAAAGGCAGACGTTAACTGCTCGGCAAACACACATTCTCCGTTGACCTCGGACAACCAGGAAATGTTTGATTTGCCAGAATCCATAATAAAGCTACAAGTGGCGTCTATAAGCAAAAGATTGTCATCGACACGAAACTAAAAGTGGTGTTTAGCTTTGTTACATGTCCACTGAGTGTTTGTATACCTAATTATATCAGTGTGTGTGAAATTAATTGTCGCTTGGCGCAGGAAATTAAATATTTCCGTCTGTCCTTAACGACCGGCTTTTTTTGGGTTGGGAAGATGAAAAGAAAAAGAAAGGAAAGCTAACTGAAACGATCATCGTCTTTTCTGCTTGTTAACTTCGGTTTGATGACCTGTCTTTGTTCTATGACGGCAGCAACATCAAAACTATTGAAGGTGAATGAAATTGGTAATTAATAAGAGTCAGTCGGAAAAGAAAATGGAAATTGTATGTCAATGGAAATTCAGTTCCCGAAAAATAACTAAGTCACAAAGGAAGGGAAAACAAAACATGTTTCTTCTGCAAAAAAAGTGAAAAGACCAGCGATTTTATTTTCGCTATGAATAATTTTCGTTCGAGTCAACAAGGCGCCTGCCATAGTGCCGTTATTAAGTTGGTCTAGTGCGACCAATTCAGGAGTGTAGCCAGTTTAATCCACTATTCTGTTTTTTGGGGTTTTTTTGTGCAAAACCAAGATAAACTTTATATAAGAGCCCCCCCCCCCACTCCACCCTATTAAGAGTAACGGTTCTCGAGGCCAGTGTTCAAAACCAGGCAAAATTTTAATTTTCAAGTTAATCTAGCCTACCTCAATTGGCAGATTGATGCAACACAATCTTCCTGGTCCAGTTGTCATTTGGTTGTGTGCTACAATAGTTAAGAAAATATCACTAAACTTTATGTCATCCTGTAACAGCAATTTTGAGTCTGTGCGAAAAGGACTTCCAAGATTATGATTGCTTATCGAATTGCTATAAATCGTAATACGTTTAAGTTAGTGACTGGTCGGTGGTACTTGTTACCATATACTGATTGCGGGGTATCATAAATTTGATTTAAGTTTAGAGAAATCAAAACTGCTGCTGGCTTGAGCAGCTTAAAAAAGTCAAGCAAACATTGTAAGTTATCATTTTCAAACTTGCTAAATCTCAATCATTTCACCATTTACATAAAAAAACAAATGACGTCATTCTTACGATTTAAAGCAGTTGAACATGACAGCTAACAACATTCGCTTCAGTTTATTGAGATACTATAAGATTGTAAATGAAGTCAGTTTCATAGAGCGAAAAAGAAGTAGAATTTCTTCAGCACCAAGAAGATATCGAGACTTGCTCTTCTACAGTGCAGGGGACTGCTATCGTAGTACAACCGTTAGTAAACCAGTTTTGCAAATTGGGTTCTTATTGTATAGTTTACATTGTGAGAATTAGTCAACTTAAATAATATTCAATAATCGTCCCAGTTCAAATCAACGTTTCACCGACAAGATGTTTAATAAAGGATGGAACAATGTCTTTAGTCTTCCCGTTGAAGACTGTGCGGCTGAGGTTTCTTCTTGGGTTAAGGCTGAAATCGAAGCTTTCATCCCAGCCAGGAAGTTGAGACTTAAACCCCACTCTTCTCTTTGGTTCTCCCCCGCTTTCTCGGTCGCCATCACCCATCGAAATCACTTTTTCCAGTTTATTGGAGTCACGCGTCGGACCATAACAGGAGCCTCTTTGCCTCTGCTCGCAATGAGTACAAGAAGATACTTAAAGAAGCTAAGCTGGTGTTTTCAACCAGAATGGAGCAGCGCATAGCATCCCGTAAGTTCGGTTCCAAAGACTACTGGAGACTCTGTAAAAGTGTACTAAACAATGGCAAACCCTCAATCCCTACTCTAATCAGCGAATTTGAGGTCCTTACCTCTACAACAGACAAGGCTGAGTGCTTCGCTCGCAGATTCTCCACCAACTCGACACTGGACTTTTTTGGAGTATCTGTACGCGACTTCCCTATATAGAATTTATAGCTAAATCCGCTGCTAAGAAAGCCGTTTCTCTGTAGGGCCAGGAAGTTTTTTTTCCACCTAAAACAATACTGCACATATATAAATCTACCATCCGCCCAGGCATTGAATACTGCTGCCATATCTGGTCGGGTGCTCCTGCTATCCACCTAGGTGTCCTTGGCAAAATCCAACGGAGAATTTGTAATGTGATAGATCCCGATTTGGCAGCTCAGATACAGTCGCTTTCTCACCGGCGCAATGTGGCTTCCCTGTGTCTCTTCTACAAATACTCTCACGGCTTTTGCTCCGAGGAACTTAGCTCACTGGTGCCCCCTACATATAAATTTACTCGAGCCACAAGATTAGCAACTAAGTCCCCTCCTTTTACTGTGAAACCAATAAAATGTAAAAACAAATTCTATTCCATCAGTTTCTTTTCTCGCACTTACCGACTGTGGACTTCTCTTCCATTTACTTGCTTCCCCGATAGCTACAATCTCCAAGAATTTAAATGTAAAGTCAATAGTCATCTTCTATCTCACTAACCTGCATCCTCTCTCTCATGTTCCTTTCTCCGTCCACTCCACTCTCATCAGTATTCTCATCCTTCTCTTACCCACTTCCCGACACCCTCTATAACCTGTCACTCTTTCTCATAACTTTTCTCCTATGTAACCCTCTGCAAAACAGTGGCAGTAAAATGCCTTGCTTGGGGCGATATGATTATCTATCTATCTATCTATCTATCTATCTATCTATCTATCTATCTATCTATCTATATTCCTGTGTTTTATAGATTATGCAAAAGTGTTTGCTAAAATAGGTAATAAGGAATTGTTGGAATTGCTTGTTAACCATGACATATTTGGGAAGGATATTAGAATATTCCAGAACCTATCTTGGCAGCTTGCATATTGGTAGAAAATGAATTCAATAAATGTATAGAAATTGAAAGGGTTTAAGATAAGGATATGTCTTCTTATCGGACTTATTCAACTTAGTTCAAAGTCCGCCATGGCTACGCCAGCCCAACTGGCGTACCCTCTTCCGTTCGTTTGGCCGTTGGAATCGTGTAAATTTTTGCTTATTCCGCCGGTGGAGCTTTTGGGGGTTGGTTGCGTTCAGTCTTCTTCCCTCCTCTTCAACGTTACCATTATGGGTGGCCCTACCAGAGTTATAACTGCAGAATGCTTCGCTCTTGAGATCACTGGGACAGGTAAGTCCCCTATTATGACAAGGAACGATCATATATATTTTACACTGGATGTCGGAGTGAACAGGTCTTTATCAAATGTATCACTTTGACTTATTATTACTTTGATGACAATAAGAGAAATGAATCAATAAAAAAGAATAAAAACATAAAAATATTATTATACATACGAAAACATTTTTAAATTACCGTTGTTGCTAAAAATAAATATTTGAGAGATAAGTAAAAAAAGGTAGAAACTCACTACTGAACCAATATAAAAATAAACAAAAAAGCGATACAAAAAGGAGGATTTACCGCAATGGAATAACGTCATTATTACGTCAGACGTCCGTTATATACTCGGTTAGATTAAATTCTTTTGTTGTATTTTTTAAAATGCGCTGTGTTTGTTTGTCTCGATTGAAGTATGTAGTTTTACAAGTTTTTTATTTCATATTTTCCAAGCATCCGATGCAACCAGATTTGCCAGATCTCGCATGTCTCAATCCCTTTTGGGCCGCAATGGGAAGCACTTCTGGCCATGTATGCGAGATTTTCCGTTGCGCAGATTTGTCAACCAAAATCAAATTCACGTGAATGACTTTGTTAAACTCATTTTGATTCACGCCATCTCCACCACCATAACATAGACAATTATGAAATGATTTGTTTGAACATATTTTTGATCGATACTCATATTTAAGTAGATACTCTGTTTTTAATTAAACAGTATTATATATTTATATCTACCGGCCTGATTATTTACGATAATTTTTTTTATTACGAAAATGCGTGTCATTCGGCAGGATTCGAACCTGCGACCCCTATCCAAATAGGGGAAGCTACCGTGTGATCTGGCACGTTTTAGTCCTCTCAACCACGAATGACCATTAGTCTTAACGAGGTTTTAATGAAGCCTATATAACACAATTTTCGATTCATCGCAATAACCATATCTGCTCTGAAATGTATCGTAATATCAACAAATGTAAACGGAAATTAACGAAGATTAACGAAACTTGGTTATAAACAACCGACAATTTGAAATGACTTGTTTGAATATTGTTTTTGAGCGATACTCATATTTAAGTAGATATTCGGTTTTTAATTAAACAGTAGTATATATTCATATCTACCGGCCTGATTATTTATGATAATTGTTTTTTATTACGAAAATAATTGACATATATATATAACTGGTAAGTATTGATTGATATGAACGATTCTCTAAGTATTCTTCTTTTATGTGCCATGTCCTTTCAGGACGTAGGCGATCATGGCTTTCCACATCTTGTTATATAGCGACAAATAACAAACACGGGTGTATATAAAAATATATGACTTATATTTTTATTGATGAACGATGGACCGTGTCGCCTAGGAACAGAGAGTGAGAGAGCGCTCTTCCAAGGTTGACAAGGGTGACGACGTGAGTGTAACCTCTCTGCTTAGCTCGTCTAGCTTCTTCTTCGACTTCTCGAGACTGACTGACTTCTTCTTCTTCGACTTCTCTTCTTGTCTACTTCTGGAGACTGACTTCTGTCGAGGCTGACTCTGACTCTGACTCTGTGGTTTCTTCGACTTCTCTCTTCTGCCGAGACTCTGACTCTGTCTGTCAAGACTTCGACTGTGACTTTTACTGGCTTATCTGTGTTTTCGCAGTCTTTATATATCTTCCAAAACCGGGGACTCGTTTCTTCCGGTTTTGCCTTGATCACGCGACGCCTACACGACGCCTACGTAAATTCTCAGAGACACCTGTCTGTTTGCTCTGAGCTATTTCCGCTCTGTCGGAAATAGGGTCAAAATGACATCCGCTGCTTTCAATGACCGAAAACACCCACGCTTCATCCCTTCTTGGGTGGGGCCAGATTATTATATTACAATCTACCCTATCCCTGGTGGCTCTTAGCACGCTTTCTTCTGATGCACCATGCAATCCTCGTTTCGTCATCCATCTGATCAGGTCCTTCAAATATGTTATCCGCTGCTTCTCCCTGTCTCTTTTTCTCTCTATCTGGCCTGTTAGCATCAGGTTCTCCAAGCCCTCCTTTCACATTGCATGTCCCAGGAACTTTAGTTGTCTCTTCCTGATGCTCAATATTAATTTCCTTTTCGTTTCTATCTTTTCCAAAACCTCGTCATTGCTCACATTCTCGGTCCATGATATCCGTAGCATCCTCTGTAGAACCACATTTCAGCTGTTTAAGTTTTTCCTTCATCTTCGAAGATATTGTCCAACATTCACTGCCATATTGAAGAACCGACATCACATAACAATCCAGAAAAAGAGGGTTCGTTTCAAACATTTTGAGATGGTTACTGAATACAACGGATAACTGAAGCAGTCGGAGAGCATGAAATGAGCAACACTAGTTCGAAAAGCAAGGCGTATAATGTGCTCGTTTTGTCATTTGATGTTTTCACACTTTTCCACTCATCTACAAGTCAATCTGTTTCTTAAATAATTTGAAAGTAACAAAATTATATTAGTAATACAAAATAATTAAAAATAGTGATTAGTAGAAAAGTGTAAATAAATAATTATCATAACAGTTTAGGTTTATCTCATATACTTCCTTTTTAGAGAAATATCTGTATCAGTATCTAATTTTAGAATTGACTCTGAAAGAACCGGCAAAAATATTTCAATCAAAGTCGATTGTTTCAAATTATTTTAAATTTAAAAAATATATACTGTTTATATTGTCTAACCAAAAGCGTGACATATGCCCTAGTAAATTTAAAGTTAAGGTTCGTCTGGAGCCCCTTCTTTTGTTATATAAGAATGTTCAAATTATAATTTCAGAAAGTAATGAAATTTTCAAAGATGGTAATAAACATTTTCGTCCAGAAGACACAGGCATTGTCGAGAAAGAAGTTTTTTGACAACTCATAAGTGTCATGAAACTTTCCTCCAAGGCAGAATGATAAGGACCTGGAAAGGAAAGCAATTTTTGACTGTCATCTGTGAATGAGTTCGGCTGATTCTCGCAGAGAAGCATAAGCAAATGAAACCTGTGAATAGAAAAATGTGACATCAGTGGATTTTTACGAAAGCTTCCTTCTCTCTTTTCTATTCGATTAGGTAAGTGCACCTTTTTTTAAAAGAAAATTTTTACTTTATTTAAATTTTTTATTACCTTCTCAAAAATGTTTTCCATTTTTCGAAAACTGTTTTGTAAATCTGTTTTAAGATTATTGATATACTAGTTGTACCCGGCCACGCGTTGCTTTGGCTCAGTTTGGTTAAATTGAAAAAATTATTTACTAAACCGACAAAATAAATGGGATATCGATAATAAATTCTTGTAAAAAAAAAAAAAAAATGAATAGAAATTTATTTTTTAAAAGGAATTTCTGTTGTTTCCGCCCGCCAAATTAGAAATAATAATAATAAAAGGGCTTAGGTTAAAAAAAAATAAAACAAGAAATTTATTTACTAAAACATCGAAATGGAAATTGTGCACTAAATTTGAGAATCGTGTATAATTATTTATATAGATCGTGTGTAAGTTTCGTATTTGCTCACAGAAATTCTAGAATATATAGTTTCGTTTACTTTAAATGTGGAGTTTTCCTATGTTTTCTATTAACAAAGTTGTCTGTAAAGGCGTCCATATTGAAAATGAAAGTTTTTTGCTTCCGCCCTCATCGGCTCTAATCGAGTTTGCAAAATATTTTTTTTTTAATATTGTAATATTTTTTGATATTAGGTATATAAAAACACACTCGTATTCGATTAAAATGCTATAGTAAAATTTCAAAACTATTGGTGCAGCCGTTTTCTAGATTAGCGGATAGTAACAAACGGACAAGTACATTTTTATTTATATAGATTTTGGCATGTTATCTGCTTTTATTAAAAAGGCGCACAAAGGAAATTTTTTGTGAGGCCATTCTGTAAAAATTACATTTTGTTATTTTATTTTAATGCTTTGAAATAAATGTTTGTTCTTTTTAAATTTTGCTTAGTAGTTTAGAGTCTTCTCTGTGTTTGTACGCGTTTTGTATAGGGTTTGGAGTAAGAGAAAGGAGTGTGATCTCTATTCTACCATTCTCCCCATATTCTTTTATAACAGCCTTAAAAATAAATTTGTCTGAAGAGTTTTAACTTTATGAATTAACAATACTATTTTCAATACTTATTTTTCTTTCTGTCAATTTTAAATAGAGTATAATTATCACGAGTTGATTGTTTTAAAGACGATGAAGAGAAAATTAGTAAATATTTATTTGACAAAATTGTTCGAACCTTGAATGGGGCACCAACTCGCAAACAATGAAACCAACCATTAAAAACATCGAAGAGAGGAGGAGTTGATTTGATCAATAATACATCGATCTGTGTTAAGACCGATGAGAAGAAGTTTGGTCAACATTGTCTATTCTTTTAAATAATTTTGAAAACCTTGAGTTGGAAATATTTTTATCCTAAAAATATGCTTTTTATTAAAAGTGTTTGACCGAACTTTTCGCTACCCATTGATTTTTAAATCACCGAACTTGTTTATTTTATGTAAAGAGCTGAAATATATTGTGTCAATTTCCATAAAAACCTCCAAGTCATTTTGAAAAAATTGAACCTATGAGAACTTTTGATTGTATGAAATTGAAATATTAATCTTTTGAATGAAACATTTTTGATATTTGGAAATAAGTTGGTGTGTATGTCTGCTTGGTCATAATTTTAAAAAAGCAATATCAGTTGGCGTTTCATGTATAAATAATTGATCAATGCTCTTTTTTTTCTCTATCAAAGTATATTAATGATTGACTAACATTTTGTATTTTGTCAACAATCAAAATTTATCTTACTCGGTGGCCATAACGATTATCCTCCACACTCCCCACTTAAATCGGAGAATTGTGATTAAAAAGTAAGAATTATAGAAATGAAGAAAACCTTATAAAATTAAATTCTTTTCTTATTAAGAAATGATTAACTGACGAAAACTTGAACGAATGATTTTATCAGCCAAAAGAAAGGAGCTTTTTCTTTCTTTTTTTTTTTTGTAATCAGAAAAAAAGATACTATCTTTCCAAATTTGATTCAAAGTTCCAGAAAGCAGAATCATTTGAAAGATTCCTGGACAGTTTGAATAATCGTACTGAACGGTTGTTTTAAGACTTAATTTCGAAAGCCGGAAAATTGCTGATTAAATTATAAGACTCTGCGAAACGAGTAAAGGATGTGGAGTAGGAGCGGAGGAAGAGTGAAGAGTTTTTATATGGATTTTACAAGTAAGTACAATTATTTGCTGGGCTTTGCTTTGGTATAAACCCAAAAGTAGTAAGTCAACATTTTAAGTTCTGATGTTTTTTCCTGGGTTTAAACACCAGCAAAGACGCACCGATATCAACAAATTATTGTACCGGTGGTTATCGAAAAGACAAATGAACAGGTTAATTAAAGCATATCAGCTTTTTGGAGAAATGCAAAGACCAAAGCAACTGAGATAAGTATATTAGTCCGAGTTAAAAGGGATTAACAATATTATTATTAGATGATGAGTAATTATGAGATGATAAATAATTATTTGAGATGAATACTACTACTAATAATAATAATGATAATTCTTCATCATCTCAAAAACACCAATAGGAACTTTTTTTTTTCATTTGCCATAAAAAATGAATTCCAGCATTCATCTCAACGGACGATGAAAAGAAAGTCGCATGTCTGCTGAGGTTGATTTAACCGAATTGAGTCGTTAAGGTGAAAGACATGACATGAAAAACAAATGACAATTGAGAAATTAACAATAAACAAAAAATGGAAAACTTGGAGATTGTAAATATTTTAATTCTTAAGAATGTTCTGTTCATTTTATTTGAAAAAGTCACGCAAACATTTTGTTTACCAAAAATATTAATTCATTTTGCCATTTATTTTCATTAATCACGGCAAATTGACAGAAATTGCCGATCTATTTACTGATTTGTATGATAAAAGCAATTCGTGGATATTTTCGGGTTTTCGCTGTGGGCAAAATCCTGGACACTGACGCTGAACGCAATTACACGACAATGACCACTAAAAGACCGCTGAAGGAATCTATTAACTGTTTTCACCGATTCCTTCCAAATATCCAATTCGATTAGGACTTTTATTAACTGCACAATCTCCAAAAACGCGGACATGTGTATCTTTTATATGCATTCATTTCCACATTCGGATCGTTTTATAAACAGCACACACTTGGTGGCGGAAAAGTCTTATAAGATCAGGCCGGAAGTTTATCATCATCATCATTTTAGTTATAAGATCAAATCGAAAGTTTATCATCATCATCATCATCATCATCATCATCATCATCATCATCATTTTAGCTATAAGATCAGGCCAGAAGTTTATCATCATCATCATGTTGGTTATAAGATCAGATCGAAAGTTTATCATCATCACCATCATCATTTTAGTTATAAGATCAGGCCAGAAGTTTATCATCATCATCTTAGATATAAAATCAGGTCAGAAGTTTATCATCATCACCATCATCATTATCATAGTTTTAAGATGTGGACGCGGTGAACAGAAACAAAACTTTCAGTTTAAAGAAAATTTTACATAGGTTCGCGAATTTCTTTTCCTCGGTAAATGGAGTTATTGTTTCACATTCACTACAAGTTTGTTACTAAATGAAATTAATAAAATTTCTACCTGAATTTCTGGGATGAATACTTATTATTTATACTATTTACATTCGGACTATTGTCCTCATTTTTGTTGTTATTATCACAACGTTTTGGTCGCAGAGAAAGCCAGAGGATTCAACAGTCGACACTTTCTGGTAACAACAACAAAGATGACGATAATAGCCTGAATGTAAATAGAAATCTACATGTCAAGAATGGCGTTTGTTTTAAATAGCTTCATAATAATTTAAGATCACTGAATAAAGTAGTTAATGACACATTTAATAATACATTTTTTATGACAATTTTTTTGGTTTTTGTGACAGTCTTTCTACAATATTTGATTATTTTTTATTTCTTTTCCCTGCTGAAGATGTCAGTCACGAATTCAAAAACTTTCGCCATTTCTTGCATCTCTTTTAGTTTTTCCACCTTATTTCTTTCTCCGACCTTTCAGACGGCGCGAGGGCCTAGGGTAAAAGCAAAAACACCACACACAAAAAACTGTTTTAAAAGTCATTAGCATAAGCTTCTTTTTTTATTCTTTTTTTCACGGAATTTAATTTGGCTGTTTGTTTTGTATTTGCTGTAGTATTGAATAACAAAATTCTCAACTGATAACACTGGGGAACACTCAGTTTGTTGCATTTAAAAAAAGACCTTTCTAGAGTCAATTTGAGTTGTTTTCAAATCTGAAGTCGGTTTTTGTCTGCAAGCTACAGATCTTTTGTAATTTGACATTTTTATTTATTTTTTAATTTTTCGTTATTATAGGAAATATAGGAATAGCTTATCAATTTTTTGTGTATTTTATTCAGGTAGGAATTTGCTTTTGTAACTTTTGCGTTTTTACACTTCATCTGGGCAATCCCGTTTAATGCTCCAGCAGTAGTCAGCCATCATACTTTTGTCCCAGCGCCCTTGGTAGCGTTCATCTATGACCTTTAGGTCTTGGTGGAATCGTTCCCCATGTTCGTCATTCACAGCCCCCAGGTTATCAGGGAACTTATCAAGGGGGTTGTTCAAAAAATGAAGCTTGAAGATCATGTTGCACTCGAGATCACGAAAGTTAGAAGCATTCTGTTCACAAGTTCACTGTAGTTCTCCGCCTTATTGTTTCCAAGGAAGTTCTGAGCGACTGCCACTTTCCCTCTGTCCGCCCTGTAAGTATCAGATTCTCGAAGCTCCCCTTCCTCATTAAGCATCACTGAAACTTTAAGTGTCTCTTTCTGGTGTTAAGTATAATTTTCCTTTTTGTTTCCATTCTCTCCAAAACCTCGTTGTTTTTCACATGTTCAGTCCATGGTATCCTCAGCATCCTTCTGTAGAACCACCTTTCTGTTGCTTCGAGTCTCTCCTTCATCTTTCAGAAGATTTTCTAGCATTGGCCGCCATATAAGAGGACAGATATCATTTAACAATTCAGTACTCTCTTTTCTTTGTTTCCAACGAAATTTTCCTGTTTCTTAATACTCTGCTTAGCTTTTGCCATGCGTTCTTGGTAATCCCAATACGCTTTCGAATCTCAGTGTCATACTTTCAGTCCTCTGTGAGAACATTTACCACGTATTTAAATTTCTATACCTGTTTAATTTTAGTACTCCCGACCTGTAATTAGTATTTTGGGCTTCTCTATTTGCTGATGACCATGCTTTCAATTTTCTTGTAGTTTATATTTTAGTCTTCTCCCTTTTCATTGCTACCTTTTGTAGGAGGTCTTGTATTGTTCTTTCTGTGTCTTCTATCAGCACTGTGTCATCTGCGTATCCGATATTGTTAAGATTGTGGCTGCCAATGACGAATTCTGGCAGGACTTTTATTTTTCTTCGAATTGCTTCGCTGTACATGTTGAATAGATCCGGTTGGAAAACGAATCCTTGTCTTAAACCTCTTTCTATTTTTTTTATATCTGCTCAACTCATTTCCTGTCCGTATGCGGGTAGTTTGCTGCCAGTATAGGTTCTTGATTATTCTAATGTCTTTCTCGAATATATCCAGGTTGCCGAGCAACTCTAACAGATCTTTGTGGCGTACTTTGTCGAATGCCTTTGCGTCGTCTATAAAACACAGGTAGACGTCCTTCTGCATTTATACTGCTTTTTCTGATAACATTCTAAGCAGAAATCTCGCGTTCCCTGCTCCAATGTCTTTAACAAACCCGCACTGCTCTTGTCCTATCTCTGGCCAGGGTTAAGGTTTCTTAGGCAGTGCCAGGATAATCGATTTGCTTAGGTCTTCCGATACATCATCACTATTGAAGATTTTATCTATTATTTTTGTAATCTTGTCTACGCCGAAATCATTTAAGGTTGTCAGCATCTTTATTACAATTTCGTCTGGTCCTAGCACTTTGTTTCTTTTCAATTTGACAAAAGAAGCTTCCACTTCGGTTTTTAATATTTCTGGTCCGTCAATACGGCCGATTTTTCTGTTTCGTCGTAGAAAAGATCTTTGATATATTTAGTCCCATCGCTGAAATATCTATTCTTTCTCTAATATGAGAATTCTGTCCTCGGATATATATATATATATATATATATATATGTGTGTGTGTGTGTGTGTGTGTGTGTGTGTGTGTAAAAATTAAGACAGACACTTAGATGTCAGTGTTATTTTCATCTTTGCATAATTTAGACGACATTTCATTCATCGCACCCTGTACATGACATACAACGTGGCCGATAAAAAAATTAGGTCTTAACCCTGTTGAGTTATAATAAATCTTAAAAATATTAAATGTTGAAATATCTAAAAAGGTATCATACTCAACGACTAAAGTTAAAGAAGCTCGTGATAAAGTATCAAAAACTAAATCTAAAGCTGTCTTTAAAAAAGAAGGTCAACGCCTGCTTAACCAAGATAAAAACGATGTACACTCATTGTTTTTGATAAGGTATACCTCCTTTAAAGTAAATTAGTCCATTTGCACTATTTTTCACCCACTAATTCTGTGAGCAATATAGCTTTTGATATTTTTAATTTTATAGGTCGAATCTAGGCTAACATTTCAGCTGAAATCATTGTATTCTAAACAACGGATAAACAGGAAACTTGCTTGGTTTTTCTTGATAAAACGCAAAAATGCAAGAGTTAATTATCGAAAATTATAGCTTGAAATTCTGAAGTTAGACATTATTATTATGTTGTTATCTTTCATCATATTTCGATTTCTGCTTTGGTTGCATACCTACCAAGTCTGCGGGAAGACCTACGGCAGTTCGTGGTGTGTCGTTATGGCTCAATTTCATGTTTTTCTGTCTCCCCTAACATCCCTTGTGTTAAATAGACAAAGTTCTCCTTAGTGTGTGGGTTGTACTTAACAAGACAATATTTTGTATATCTCTTAAGTTGGGGTTTCCAGGGATTCTTTCAATGTGTTGTTTTGTCCCATTTTTTATTATTCCAAGTGCACCTACTATCACTGGCACAACTCTTGTTTTCATTTTTCACATTTTTTCTATTTCAATTTCTAGATCTTTATACTTTGACAGTTTTTCGAATTCTTTAATTGCTACGTTACAATCCGTGGGACAAGCCATATCAATTAATAGGCAAGTTTATTATTATTATGTCATTTTTCATCATATTTCGATTTCTGCTTTGGTCTCACTACCAACCAAGTCTGCGGGGAGACCTAAGACAGGTAGTGGCGTGTTGTTATGGCTCCATTTCATGTTTTTTCTATCTTCCCTATCATCCCCAGCATTACATAGATAAAGTTTTCCTTAGTGTGTGGGCTGTACTTAATAAGACAATTTTTTGTATATCTCTTAAGCTGGGGTTTCCAGGGATTCTTTCAATGTGTTGTTTTGTTCCATTTTTTATCATTCCAAGTGCACCTACTATCACTGGCACAACTCTTGTTTTCAATTTCCACATTTTTTCTATTTCAATTTCCAGGTCTTTATATTTTGACAGTTTTTCAAATTCCTTGATTGCTATGTTACAATCCGCTGGACAAGCCATATCAATTAATAGACAAGTTTTCTCCTTCTGGTTTTTAACAATAATGTCTGGCCTGTTTGCTTCAATTTTTCTGTCTGTGTAGATGGTGTAATCCCATAGAATGGTTACATCTTCTATTTCTGTAACCGGTGCTGGATGATGTTCATACCAGTGTTTGTTTACAGCTTTTCCATAATGTTTGCACATTGCCCAATGTAAATATTGCCCAACTCTATCGTGGCGATTTTTATATTCGTTTGGGGCAAGCACAGAACAGCCTGAGATTAGGTGGTCTATTGTTTCTTGGTGTTTATCACAAAACCTGCATTTTGGATCCATATTATTATGCATAATATTTGCCTGAAAGTTTCTCGTGAAAAGACTTTGGTCTTGTGCTGCAAGTATAAATCCTTCAGTTTCAGACTTTAATCCAGATGCACGTAACCATCGATGAGTATTAACTTTGTCAACATTGGATTTATTGGCACGTACTGGATATTGGCCATGCAGAGGTTTGTCTTGCCAGCGCTGTTTCATCTTTTCAAGAGCTTTATCTTTGGCTTTCATTTTCATATTTTTTGCCGCAATAGTTGGTTCTTGGCTACTGTTTTGCTTTTCTACAGAATCTACTAACTGTAAATCTTGTTTGTATTTACTGCCTTCTTTTATTATTGAATATTTTTTCTTTCTTTCTTCATGTTGCCTTACTAATTGTATCATCCAATCCTTTGTTGTTTCTATGTATGTTAGTAAGCCAATAGTTGTTGTCTTGTATGACAATTCCAGCTGAATAAGACCCCTTCCACCTTCTTTACGGGGTATGTATAGATGGTCTACATCAGCCTTTGGATGATGCATCTTATGCTTAGAAAGAAGCTTTCTTGTTTTAGCATCCATTCGCCTGATGTCGTTTAGAGTCCAGTTTAAGATGTTGAAGCTATATTGGACAACTGGGATTGCAAGGCTATTAATGGCCATAACTCTATTCTGTGAGTTTAATTCAGTTTTTAATATCATTCGTAGCCTTCTATAGTACTCTTTACGCACTATTTCTTTCATTTTTTTATGGTGAATGTTTTCGCTCTCATTTACACCTAGGTATTCATAAGCTTCTTCTGGTTTCAATTCTTTTATTGTTACAGCAGGGTCTAGGCTAATTGAGGATGTTTCTTGTATTGATCCACGTAAAACTGTAGCTTTAGCACATTTATTCAAATTAAATTTCATTCCAATGTCTTCGCTGAAGCATTTTACAGTTTGCAGAAGACCTTCCAGCTCATTATCATTCTTAGCATATAACTTTAAGTCATCCATGTAAAATAGATGGCTTATTTTCTTTTGGCCTATTTTATAACCACATTCTGTCTTATTAAGTTGACTGGTTAGTGCTATTAATGATATGCAGAATAGTAAGGGAGATAAAGAATCACCTTGAAATGTACCTCTTTTGATGTTTATTTCATCAGACTTATAGGTTCCATTTATATGATTGAGGTAAAGGGTTGTTTTCCATATAGACATGCACTGTTTGATGAAATTGATGATGACGGGCGATATCTTGTATATATTTAAAGTCTTTAAAATCCAGTCATGTGGCACACTATCGAATGCCTTTCGGTAGTCTATCCAGGCAGTACTAAGATTTTTCTTTGTATTGTAGCAGTTTTCCAGGATCATTTTGTTAATTAGCAATTGGTCTTTACAACCATAACAGCCACGTTTGCACCCTTTTTGTTCAAGCGGTATTATGTCATTTCTTTCTAAGAATAAATATGTTTGTTTTGTTAAAATAGATGTTAGTAGTTTATATGTTGTCGGAAGACATGTAATTGGTCTGTAGTTTTTCGGGTTGTTTGTTTCATCATTCTTGGGTAGAAGAAATGTAATTCCTTTGGTCATCCATGCAGGAATTTTAGTGGGATCGTCAACCATTTCTTGAAGTTCTTTGGCTATTTTTTTATGTGCTGCATTTAAATAATATAGCCAAAAGTTAGGAATTTTATCTATGCCTGGGAATTTCTAATTGTGTGCTTTTTTTAGTGCAAATTTAACATCGTCTTCTGTAATTCCAGACCATGTCTGTTCGGGTTTATTTTTCATTCGTTCTATCTCCTGCGTAATCCAATGTACTTCCTTGCTAAGTTCTTTAGGGCAAGCCCATATCTTTTCCCAGAACTGTGTGACTTCTTCCATTCTTCCATTATTATTATTATAATTATTATTATTATTATTATTATTATTATTATTATTATTAAAATGGGTAACTATATTCTTGTTTTTATGAATATTTTTCTTACACAATTACAAAAAACATCAAGGATGTGGGAATTCGTTCATCAAGGATTTGGGAATTTGTAAAAAACTCTTGGAATAAAAATCCTGTGAAGCGTTCGTGCTTCGGCCGCTTTGTATATCAAGTCTAATAATAGATCATTAATTTGCAGGAACGATGTTCATTTTCAACCTCCACGCAGGAAAGACGTTTTGCCAACAAGAACAAACGTCCAACTGGTAGATATTTGTTAATTCGTTTTCAACCTCCACACGGGAGAGACGATTTGCCGCCACAAAATATACGTCCAAATGGTAGTTATTTGTTCATTCGTTTTTAACCTCCACGCGGGAGAGACGATTTGGCACCACAAAATATACGTCCAACTGGTAGTTATTTGTTCATTCGGTTTCAACCCCTGCGCGGGAAAGACGATTTGCCACCACAAAGTGTACGTCCAACCGGTAGTTATTATTTGTTCATTCGTTATCAAACCCTGCGCGGGAAATACGATTTGCCACCACAAAATATACGTTCACCTGGTAGTTGTTTGTTCATTTGTTTTCAACCTCCACAAGAGAAAGACGATTTGCTAGTGCAAAATATAAATCCAACTAAAAGTTGTTTGTTCATACGGTTGCAAACTCCACAAGGGAAAGACGATTTGCTATCACAAAATATACGTCCAACTGGTAGTTATTTGTTCATTCGTTTGAAACCTCGACGCGGAAAAGACGATTTGACACGACAAAATGCATGTCCAACTGGTAGTTATTTATTCATTCGTTTTCAACCTCCACGCGGGAAAGACGATTTGCCACCACAAAATATACGCCCAACTGGTAGTTATTTGTTCATTCGTTTTTAGCCTCAACGCGGGAGAGACAATTTGCCACCATCATAATATACGGTCGACTGGTAGTTATTTCTACATTCGTTTTTAACCTCCACGCCGGTGAGACGATTTGCCACCACCAAATACACGTCTAACTGGTAGTTATTTGTTCATTCGTTTTCAACATCCACGCGGGAATGACGATTTGCCACCAAAAAATATACGTCCAACTGGTAGTCATATGTTTATTCGTTTTCAACCTCCACGCGGGAGAGACGATTTGCCAGCACAAATTATACGACCAACCGGTAGTTATTATTTGTTCATTCGTTATCAAACCCTGCGCGGGAAGTACGATTTGCCACCACAAAGTATACATCCAACCGGTAGTTATTATTTGTTCTTTCGTTATCAAACCCTGCGCGGGAAGTACGATTTGCCACCAGAAATATACGTCCAACTGGTAGTTATTTGTTCATTCGTTTGAAACCTCCTCAAGTGAAAGACGATTTGCTAGTGCAAAATATAAATCCAACTAAAAGTTGTTTGTTCATACGGTTGCAAACTCCACAAGTGAAAGGCGATTTGCTATCCACAAAATATCCACAAAATATACGTCCGTAGCTGTTTGTTCATTCGTTTTCAATTTCACGCAGGAAAGGAGATTTGACACGACAAAATGTATGTCCAACTGGTAGTTATTTGTTCATTCGTTTGAAACCTCGACGCGGAAAAGACGATTTGACACCACAAAATGAATGTACAACTTGTTGTTATTTGTTCATTCGTTTTCAACCTCCACGGGAAAAAGACGATTTGCTACCACAAAATATACGTCCAACTGGTAGCTATTTGTTCATTCGTTTTCAATTTCATGCAGGAAAGAAGATTTGACACCACAAAATATATGCCCAACTGAGAGTTGTTTGTTCAATCGTTTGCAAACTCCATGCGGGGAGACGATTTGCCACCACAAAATATACATCCAGCTGGTAGTTATTAGATCAATCGTTTTCAAACTACACGAAGTAGAGACCATTTTTTACCGGAAAATATTCGTCCAACAGGTAGTTGTTCATTCCTTTTCAGCCTCCACTCGGGAAAGACGATTTGCCGCCACAAAACATACGTCCAACTGGTAGTTAGTTGTTCATTCGTTTTTAACCTCCACGCGAAAGAGACGATTTGCCACCATAAAATATACGTCCGACTGGTAGTTATTTGTTCATTTGTTTTCAACCTTCACGTGGGAAAGACGATATACACTCACAAATTATACGACCAACCGGTAGTTATTTGTTCCTTCGCTTTCAAGCTCCATGCGAGAAAGACGATTTTCCACCACAAAATATACATCCAGCTGGTAGTTATTTGTTCAATCGTTTTCAAACCCCACGCGGAAAAGATGATTTGCCACCACAAAATATACGTCCAACTGGTAGTTAGTTGTTCATTCGTTTTTACCTCCATGAGGAAGAGACGATTTGCCACCACAAAATAAACGTCCAACTGGTAGGTATTTGTTCATTCGTTTTCAGCCCCTGCGCGGGAAAGACGGTTTGCCACCAAAACGTATATGTACTACTGGTATTTGTTTATTCGTTTTCAATCTCCGCTTTGGAAAGACGAGTTGCCACCACAAAATATACGTCCAAATGTTAGTTATTTGTTCATTCGTTTTCAATCTCCACGCAGAAAAGACGTTTTGCCACCATAAAATATACGTCCAAATGGTAGTTAGTTGTTCATTTGTTTTTAACCTCCATACGGGAAAGACGATGCGCTATCACAATATCTACGTCCAACTGTTAATTATTTGTTTATTCGTTTTCAACCCCTGCGCGGGAGAGACGATTTACCACCACAAAATATACATCAAACTGGTAGTTATTTGTTCATTCGTTTTCGACCTCTACACGGGAAGGACGATTTGCCATCACAAAATATACGTCCAACTGTTAGTTATTTGCTCATTCGTTTTTATCCTCCACGTGGGAGAGAAGATTTGCCACCACAAAATATACGTCCAATTAGTAGTTATTTGTTCATTCGTTTCCAACCTCCACCTCGGAAAGACGATTTGCCACCAGAAAGTATACGTCCGACTGTTAGTTATTTGTTCATTCGTTTTCAACCTCCACGTTGGAAAGACGATTTGCTACCAAAA
The DNA here is from genome assembly GCA_037127315.1 of Ascarosepion bandense. Taxonomy (NCBI): domain Eukaryota; kingdom Metazoa; phylum Mollusca; class Cephalopoda; order Sepiida; family Sepiidae; genus Ascarosepion; species Ascarosepion bandense. Next base: position 431,323 of record JBBBDQ010002121.1, on the reverse strand, counting down.
AGTATAAATGCAACTGGTAGTTATCTGTTGATTCATTTTCAACCTCCACGCGCGAAAGAAGATTTGCCGCCAAAAACATTACGTCCATCTGGTAGTTATTTTTTATTCGTTTTCAACTTCCGCGCAGGATAGACGATTTGCCACCAGAAATTACACGTCCAAGTCGTAGGTATTTGTTCATTCGCTTTCAACCTCCATGCGAGAAAAACGCTTTGCTATCACAAAATATACGTCCAACTGGTAGTTATTTGTTCATTTGTTATCAACCTCCTCGTGGGAAAGTCTATTTGCTATCACAAAATATACGTCCAATTGGTCCAATTGTTTGTTCGTTTTTTACCTCCACGCGGAAGAGACGATTTCCCACCACAAAGCATAAATCCAACTGGTAGTTATTTGTTCATTCATTTTCAACCTCCACACGCGAAAGACGATTTGCCACCAAAAAGTAGACGTCTATCTGGTAGTTATTTGTTCATTCGTTTTCAACCTCCACGCGGGAAAGACGATTTGTCACCACAAAATACACGTCCAACTGGTAGTTATTTGTTTATTAATTTTCAACCTCCACTCGGGTGCGACGATTTGCCAACAAAAATTATACGTCCATCTGGTCGTTAGTTGTTCATTCGTTTTCAACCTCCACGTTGGAAAGACGATTTGCCACCACAAAAAACACGTGCAATTGGTAGTTATTTGTTTATTAGTTTTCAACCTCCACGCTGGAGAGACGATTTGCCACCACAAAATATACATCCACCTGGTAGTTATTCGTTCATTCCTTTTCAACCTCCACGCGGGAGTGATGATTTGCTACCACAAAATATACGTCCAACTGGTAGTTAATTTTTAATACCGCTTTATTTTGTCATACTTTTTCTGTGAAGTTTACGAGAGAAAATATTATTGTTTCTTTTTGTAAGGCTTCTATGGAAGTGGAACTCGATCAAGTGATAGATGTTTTAGATCAAAGCACATTTTTTTGATCGTAACCCGGGTTTATGCTTCGCTCAAATTAAAGCAAATTTAGCTGAGAGAAATATCATTCAATAAAGTACAAAATGCTTTTGTGGTATCAGCTTTACCCGGAACTGTTAACAGAGTGGCTAGGGATTTTATATTAACCTATTCCATTCCCATATGTTACGTAGAATGAAGGAAGAGGCACTACTAAGGATTTCGATTTCGAAGCAATTGAAGCCCCAGCCGTGGTATTAACTGAGGTATTAAGAGATGAAAAACATTCCCACTTGTTACTGCATCTACAGTCATTAAGTGGAAATAATCAAAAGAACATTTTAAAGAAATTATTTTTGCAGAGGCTCTACTCTGACCGCCATACAGTTTTGGCATTTCTAGATGATGGTTCGTTACTAGATAAAAATTAACGAAATTGTGGACACAATTACTGTGGCATTATTCCAAGTATTGCAGCAATCGCAATTACCGACGTAGCCGAAAAACATCCACTAACTACATTCCCTGTGGCTAACACCAGTCCAACTCAAAAAGTCAAGGCTGTCAAAATAAAGTGGAGACGTTAATCTGTTATTGTTAGGCCACACTGAAGTCAGTCTAGCAGTCGTTCCTTATTCTGTTCGTACCACACCAAATATAAAAACAACATTAGAACCTGTAAATAGCCATGTACTAATAAAAGAACACAGTATATTTCAGAAACGGACGATGTTGACCAATTTGTTAATTTTATTGATTCATTTGTTTGTTTGATGGCATATCAACACCTTATAGCTCATTTAAAGGCATATAATTTAAATGATATCATTTAATGAAATATCAACATATTATAGATAATTTAATGCCGATCGACCATTTTGTAAAAATTCGTATGCGACACCAATTCGATAGGTTTAAAGTTCTAAGCGTTTTTAGATGTCTATTGCCTGAAAACTTCAAAACAGCGAAGGAAGAATTAATTAACTGCTGGATTTGGGCATTATTCGACTGCTGAAGATTAGCCAGGGCTTTGCATTTCAGGTGTTCTTTAAAAGTGAACGCACGTGGCAAGCATGTTTAGTTAACCAACTTCCTGATCAGCTCCAGAATTTGTAAATTATTGTACTGAAGTCAAGATAATGGTCGAGCGATTTCATTACTTGCAAAAACTAAATTGAAAGCCTAACTTGACCAAATGCATTGAATGGCACATTTTTCATTTTCTTTTCTTTTCATTTTCCTTTTCTTACAATTTTTTTTTTTAATCATCTCACCCCAAGCAAGGCATTCCACTGCCACTATTGCGCATGGGGCTACATAGGGGGAGGTAAAGAGAAGGAGTGGATAGACATAGGGAATGTCAGGAGAAAGGTGACAGATGAGTAAGGATAGCGAAGATGAGGGTCGGGCAGATGGGAAGAGTACTTGATAGAATGGGAGCAGGTTAGTGTGTTAGGAGGTGTGTATTGACCTTACATTTAAACTCCTGGAGATTGTAGCCGTCGGGGAAGCAATCGTTTGGAAGAGAATTCCACAGTCGGGAAGTGCGAGGAAAGAAACTGTTGGAGTAGAAGTTACGGCTGCATTTTATCGGTTTCACTGTAAAAGGCTGGGATCTAGTTGCTAATCTAGTATCTCGTGCAAATTCGTATTTAGGGGGCACCAGTGATCTAAGTTCATCGGAGCAGAAGCCGTGAAAGTATTTATAGAAGAGACACAGGGAAGCCACGTCTCGCCGGTGGGAGAGAGACTGCAGGCGGTCTGCCAAGTCGGTATCTATCACATTACAGACCCTCTTCTGAACCTTATCGAGAAGCCCGAGGAGAACAGCAGGGGCACCCGACCAGATATGGCAGCAGTATTCAATGCACGGGCGGATGGTAGATTTGTAAATGTGTAGGATAGATTTAGACGGAAAAAACTTCCGGGCCCTACACAGAGAACCGACTTTCATAGCAGCGGATTTAGCAATGGATTCGATATAGTCATTCCATTTGAGGTCCGCTGAAAGTGTGAGACCAAGGAGGCGTAGTGTTTTACTCTCTGGGAGGCAAGCCTGGTCCATGCTAATGGGAGGTAGGTGAGATTGTCGATGATGGTTAATTGACAGTAGCTTCGTTTTAGAAGCATTAAAATTTACTAGCCATTTCTTACCCCAGTCCAATATGGATTGGAGGTCTTTTTCAATCTCGGCTGTGAGTTTAGCTTTGACGCCTACACCAGATTTTTGTTGGAGGCGAGAGTAAACTGTGGTGTCATCGGCGTACAAACCTATTTGGGTTCTTATGGAATCAGGGAGATCATTAATATATATCAGGAAGAGTGTAGGACCTAAGATGGAGCCTTGGGGGACACCTGCGTTTGTATGGTAGTTCTGAGAGGCATGTCCGTTTAATACCACTTTCATTGTGCGGTTAGAGAGGAATGACTGGATTAGTTCAAACAAATGTCCAGTTGTACCATAGCTCCGCAGTTTACATAGAAGGCCAGCATGCCAAACTCTGTCGAACGCCTTAGATATATCCAATGCAACGGTTCGAGCTTCGCCATTCCTGTCGAGTGCCTGGTATATGTACTCGGTGATGGTCGTTAGCATATCAGCAGTAGACCTGGTGAAGCGGAAACCATATTGCTTGTCCGAGAGGAGCCTGTGTGCTGTGAGATGCTGAACCACCTCGGCGTTGATAATGGCTTCGAACACTTTGCCAAAGATCGGAAGAAGGCTGATAGGGTCAGAGGGTTCTCCAGTGTTTTTAAATATAGGAACTATAGAGGAAGATTTCCAACAGGCAGGAAAGCAGGAAGCAGATAGGCAGAGGTTGTAGAGCTTAGAAAGGATAGAGGAGAGTTCAGGGGCACATTTCTTTAAGACTATGGTTGGGATTCCGTCACCACCGCTCGCTTTGTGAGGGTCAAGTTTTAAGATTATCTTAGAGACAAGCGAAGGTGTAATGTGGACATCATTCAGTTGTGCCTCGGTTCTAGGTGAGAAGTCGGGTGTAAAAACTCCAGATGAGTCCAGACTCGAATTGTTCGAGAATCTGCGGGCAAAACATTCAGCCTTATCTGCTGGGGAGGTGAGGACCTCAAATTTGTTGATTAGCGGGGGTATTGTGGACTTGCTCTTGTTAAGTACTCTTTTACAGAGTCGCCAGTAGTCTTTAGAGCCGAATTTAGAGCATGCTATGCGTTGCTTCATTCTGGCAGCAAACAACATCTTAGCTTCGTTAAGTATCCTTTTACACTTATTACGAGCTGAAGTGAAAAGGCGCCTGTTTTGTTCCGACGCATAGTTACGATAGAGTCGGAAGAAATGATTCCGGTGGGCAATGGCAGCCGAGCAAGCGGGTGAGAACCATGGAGACGAATGCGACTTAAGCTGGAATTTCCTAGCAGGGATGAAGGCATCGATGCCAGCCTTAACCCAGGAGGAGACCTCGGATGCACATTCTTCGATGGGAAGACTAAAGACGTTGTTCCAAGGGATGTCACAGAGGAAGTCTCGGAAAGAATCCCAGTCTGCTCTTTGATAGCAGTAGGATATTCTACTTGTCTGTGTTTCATGGGTCGGGCGGGAGTGGAGTGAAATATTGACGGACACTACAGTGTGGTCAGAGTTTCCAAGTGGGCAGAGTTGTCTGGTAGTGCAAGAGTCTGGGATGGAAGTGAAGCAGAGGTCTAGAAGTGAGTCCCTTCCGTTAGGGTTGTCGGAGAAACGCGTGGGGAAGTCCACTACTTGCGTAAGGGATTGGGTGATTGAAAAGTTCATGGTGTGGACACCAGCAGCGTCAGTGACAGCGTTCTTCAGCCACTTGGTGTGGTGGGCGTTAAAGTCACCAAACACGAATACATGGGCAGAGGGATGGGTAGAAATGGCTTTGTCAATATTGTCAGAAATGATGTCAAGTAACGAACAGTCAGGGGAGGAAGGAGAGCGGTAGAGAAAGAAGAGATAGCTAATCGAGCTGAGAAGTGAGAGGCGGAAGCACATGAAAGAATGATCTGGGGATTCAAAAGATGACACCCTAGCTAAAGGAAGGTGTTCGCTGACATAGACACCAAGCCCATGCATATGAACATTGGAGTCCTTCCTGAAGAGGGGAAGGTAGCCAGGAACGCAGAACTCAGATGAGGGGATAAAAGGGTTAAGATTAGTTTCACATAGGGCTAATATATCAGGTGAGTTATTATGGAGGAAAGAATCTACGCTGGGGAAGTTGGTGCGGATGCCGCGTATGTTAGTGAAAGAGATGCAGACAGGTTTAGGCGTTTTCAAATGAGCTAGTTTAGTTTTGTTATTATGTTTGCTTTTTTCCATAGTAATTCAGTTAAGGAGTGGTCTTAGAATAGAATCAGTCGGTCAATTATTTGCAACTTGTGAAGGATGGAAACTGGCGCGGCCTACAACATAATGTGGCCTCGGGGTTGCCCACCGAACGTTCATGCAGGGACGCCCGTCCATGCGCGATATGGCACTACAAGAACCCCGGTATTATTCAACTGTTGATCAGAGCAGCCTCTCAAGACGCTACACAAGAGTTCGGGCTCCTAACTACCAGCCGGAAGCAGCAACCAGGAAACTGCCAACCCGGTACCCTCAGAATGTAAAGACGTTGCCATCATACTACGTAACTGCAAAGAGCTTCCAGCTGAACTAACACCAAGACCAGAGAAAGGGGATGAACCGGGAACCCCTTCCTAAACAAGAAACAAGGTGATCACCTCTAAACTCATTCAAAAGAAGGGAGTGGAGTGTGAGACCGGGCGATATTAGAAACTATCTACTCCAATTAAAAAAAAGAAGAAGAAAAAAAAGAAACAAAGAAAAAGTGACTGAGGTTTACAAAGTTTTAACTTAGTAAAAGTCAAAAATACCCTTGAATAGCAAAATTATTTACACAAAGTAAGTGACGAAAAAAAAAAAAATCAAAGACGACCAAAAGACGAAAAAAAAAAAAAAAAAAAAAAAATAAAATAATTTCCAAGAAATTTCACAAAAACAGACTGAAAAATGGACTGAATCCCGGTTGACTTACCACAAGCAGCTAACACTGTAAAGTTGATTTAATTCAATTTCTGAAGACAAAAATAGAAATTAAACCGCTTTTTATAGAATATAGTCGAGTTATGTTGCTTGCGTTCGCTTGCTAAACCGTTAAGAATTCAATCTCTCGAAGACAGAAATTTAAATCTGTAGTAAAAGAAGGATTGAATTGTGCATCAGCAGACCTGGGTTATGGTGCAACTATTTGATTTCCAGAATAAATGATAGTATGCATACCGGTAGAAAAACTGAATATATTATCTTTTTTCGACAGGTAAAGATAAAAATGTCCAATATGACACATACAATCACCTAACAGAGCAACATGTATGTCCTATTCTTTACATAAGTGTACAAATGTATTTATAAAGGATATTACAAAATGCCATCATTTTCTACCGGCCTATAAAGACCCCTCGAGAGTCTTATGCAGACACGACAATTACATCAACGGTGGAAAGTAAAATCGATAGAACAAAGCCAGCATGTGCTGGATTTTAATAGCTGAGAGGACATTCATAAGGGAATCAGGCAGGCAGCCGATATCCAATGCACCACACTTTTCCTGTAAGGAGCGCAACCTTTGAAACACAGGATCTTTTAATGATATATATCATGTACGGCCACCCGTAAAAAGAAAATATGGTTCAGAATGCACACAAATAAAATGTTTTAATTATTTTAAAAATGTAATGAATCGATTATTTGTATTAAGCTTTTCAATTGTCGATTAGTAAATATAGTCTTCATGTATTAACTTAGCAATCTAGCGTGAATGATGAAGGAGGAAATTTTAAAAGATTTTTTAGGCAGGCAGGAAGGCAGGCAGCCATCACAGAATGCCTCATACAAACCACGAGACGTTCAAACTAGACACTATACTAAGCAATACTAAACAAGTATATAATGTGCAGTACTTTACTAACTTCTTAGAGGTTACAACTGCATTTCTAACATTCGTGGATAAATAAACAATTAATATAAACATATAAATAAATAAATAAATTTACATACATATGTGGATAAATAAATAAAACACGTGTGAGGAACGTGGGATGTTACTCAGCGCACATATGGGGTCACATGACACGTTGGTATAAAACTCCCCCCCCCCAAATAAAAACAAAACAAAACAAAAAAACTATCTCTTTCTTTCGGAATTCTCAATGGCGAACATAACAACGATCACCAGTAAAGAAGGAATTCATTTCAGCGACTTGCTTTTTCTCTTCTTTCACCACGACACACACTCGCACACTCTACATGAAAACATCGCCCTATCAGTCTTCTACCGATATTCGGGAACGAATGCTGGTGTCCCACAGGGCTCTATCCTGGGCCCGACGCTCTTCCTTATTTTCATCAACGACCTCGCAGATGAGATCAAGTCCCAAGTAGGCATCTACGCAGATGACACTACAATATACTCCCGCACCAGTAAGAAACCTGTCGAGGCGGACAGACATAATCTTGCTGCTGACCTTGAACGGGATCTACACTCTGTGGTGAACTGGGGCAAGAAGTGGCTTGTCAACTTCAATTCATCTAAGACCAAGCTGTTGTCTGTCAACCATTACAGGCAACCTCTCCTGCCTCCCATAAGCATGAACCAAGCGATTCTCCCGGAGAGTAATACACTACGCCTCCTCGGACTTACCATGTCCTCAGACCTCAAATGGAACCACTATATTGAATCCATAGCAAAATCTACTGCTAAGAAGGTTAGGTCACTATGTCGATCCAGGATGTTTTTTCCACCTGAATCCATCCTGTATATATGCAAGTCAACCATCTGTCCGTGCATGGAGTACTGCTGCCATTTATGGTCAGGTGCCCCTGCCGTTCTCCTCAGTGTTCTTGACAGGCTCCAAACGTGAGTCTGTAATGTGATAGGTACTGATCTGGCGGCTCGACTGAAGCCACTTCCCCATCGTCGAAATGTGGCCTCCCTTTGTCTGTTCTATAAATACTTTCATGGCTTCTGCTCGGACGAACTTAAGTCACTGATGCCTCCTCAACAGGTGTTTACCCGTGCAACCAGACTGGCAACTGGGTCCCACCCATTCACAGTCAGGTTAGCCAAATGCAGACGACAATTCTACTCCTGCAGCTTCTTCTCTCGCACTTCCCGCCTGCGGAACTCGCTCCCGTATTCTTGCTTTCCTGACGGCTACAACCTCCAGAAATTTAAATGCAAAGTCAATACTCATCTACTAGCCACTGGACTCTAGCTCTCTTCCCACCCCCGTATAACCTTTCCTTTCTCTCCACCTATGTATCTGTCATCGCATCTGCTTTCTCAGCTTTCTATTGTTCCTTTCTAACTAGTTTGTACTCCTCACTCTTTTCTAATTAATCTTTTTACATTTATGTAGCCCCCTGCACATCAGTGGCGTTTCCGCCTTGCTCGGGGTGAAATGATTAAAAAAAAAAAAAAAAAAAGCAATGCTAAAGAATCGTCTATTTAGTTACGCCTTGTTTTCGTTTATCTTCCCTTAACCTTTCTAACTTTGTATGTGACTTAATTTGCTGTACAAAAGGCTTATTCTGCCATTGAAGGTGACTCCCTAACAATAGTGAATTGTAATTTCATAGTTGTGTTGTCATGTCCTGCTATGGCAACAGAAAACAACTTTGAGTGAAATTAACAATAAGGATACTGTAATTGAGAGGCTTTGAAAAAGAATGCAGTGGGAAGGGAAGTAAGATTAATAATGCAGGGAGCTAAAGGTTAAGAACCATTCTTTGTACTTCAGTGAACATTCTTTCAACTTATTTCTCAAATGAAATATGCCTTACTAAATAATTTCTTAACTGATGTACATTTTACTATTTAAGTATTGTAGGTGTAATTAAAAATGTTCCTCGAATATTTATCCAATCGTTATGCCTAAACATTCTATATTTAGGAACAAGCGTCCAATCAATCTCGTAAATTGAAAGAATGAGAAATAAGTATTTAAACTCAAAACAATAAAAACGTGTGTTATTCAATTATTTTATAATTTAGCCGTAAAAGGAAACGAAGTAATACGAATAATGTATGAAGCAACTACAGTAGACTCATTCGTCTTTGAATTAAATAAATTTTGTATGATTTCATTTTGACTGTAAATGACATCTGAATACATGGCTCATAAAATTCTAATTCGTTCGCTTAATTTCCGTTGTCAAAAGGCTTTTGAATTCAAAGGCATTAAAATTGGAAGTCACTTTGTTAAAAAAAATCGATCAAAAGTTATATCTGTGCTATTTATAATAAAAACTAAGGGTAGTAAAGTAATCTAATAATTAATTGACGATTAAACAGGTTACTTTGTTATAAGGCTACGTAGAGATACCCGTATAACAGGGGTAAGACTTTATTGAGTTTTCTCTATAAGACCTTTGTCTACACTCTACAGGATTAAAATTAAAAGCTATACCACTCTCTCTCTCGCTTAAATTAAGGCATGACAATCATTTCAGTAATTAATATTAGTACATTGTGGTGCAGTGGATATCGGCTCGGAACGAGAAACCGGGGTGCCGAGTTCGAATTCCTGCCGAATTCATTGCATTCACTTACGCGCAAATACCCTTGGGAAAGGTATTAATCCGTCTCTTCCTTCCAGTTATGGATTAAATAGCAGGACAGATTGGGTTCTGTAGTATAGCCTTGGTCGGCAACCAGTCTACCGCAGAAAGCAATGGCAGCCTTCTGCCCAGTCAGTTATGTCTCTTTCGAGACATGATCACCCAAGCGTGTATCACGTATGGCACTTAACTGACATACGTTTTATATTGTAAATATATATATATTTAAAGTTTTTTTTCCACACATCAAAGCATTAAAATATATTTTTTATTTAAGAAAATTAGTAAAAATTTCTTCAGCGATTCACCTTTGTTGACTTTTTCGAAAATTCATTGTGTTCGTATATTTCTTAAAATGTAGGAATATTTCAAAATGCCCAGTATTAAGCATGTGTGATTATTACTAACTATATGAGGCTAGGTAAAAAATAGATTTCTTTAAAAATAACGAGGAAGTTTGTTGATATTGTATTGTTTCATTTTTGGATGATAAAATGTGTGAAGATTTGAAATGTATAAGCAAAATATAAAAGCTCAGTAAATAAACATTAATAATTACGAGGCATTATAATTTAATTTTTGTATGCTGCAAAATGTTGAGCTTTATGCATCATTATGAGACCAGGTGGTTACAAGTCAAAAAGGTCCAAAATCAAAAAGGTCCAAAAGGTCCAGGACAAAAAAAAAAATCTATAGGCTACTCGGTGTCGCTAATATGTCAAACTTAAGTTTATTTAAACTAAGCATTTTTTGAGAGGGGAGAAATAAATTTAATTGAATGTTGATAAGATGTTTATGGTCCCAAATCATTTATTGCTGGGGAATGAAGCTACTTATTTTATTATTAATAGAAACCATTCTTTGGGCGCGGTGGGGGCCATAAAACAAAGTGAGAAATCTTTCTTCAAACATCTTTTGAATTTTATCTTTAAAAATACGTAGCACAGACCAGGTAAATAAGTGTAACAGTGTGACATTATTCTTGATATGCAGAAAAAAATTCTTTTTAGTAAAAGATTTTTATCTGGGAAAATAAAATACAATAAAAAGTAGTTGGAATGAAAACTTCTTTTCTCTTTTATGTCGGAAATTTACAGATGTAACGGGTCGCCTGATTGGCTGATTTAACCCGAACCTCATTTTGAACTTTAGGCGGGCTTTACCAGAGGTTTTATGTTTTTTTTCTGATGGTTTTGTTCTCTCCTTTTTTCAGCTAGCACGAACAGTATCGGACGTATTTGTGCCGCTCCGGATTTTTGTTGCAGCAGGGCCTAAATTGGCGCCCACTTGTCTCGCTATATCGAGACCATCTTACCAATTCTTTGTAATCTTTTAGGCTAATGCCACAACTTTGTAACAGAGAAAATCTCTTGTTACCCTTCTTACCTTAAAAAGGATACCCTATGGGCAAAGCCTTGCCTTCCTAGAGAAAAATTCTCTAAGCACTATCATCTTATACCAAGATAAGAAACTGTGAAAGAAGCTGACCCAGAAGAAAGTTCCTGTACGTCGCGGATCGCAGTTCCTTGTGTCTTTTTCATCCCACTCCTAGACGGAGGATACTATACCAAGCTAAGCAGAGAAAAGAGACTATACCAAGCTACACTGTAGCAGCAAAATTCAGCATATTTTTGCAAGACAAATAAATTGTTTTTCCTATACCAGGTATGTCTTGTTATGTTTGATAATTTCCTTTCACTGCTTAAGCGCTAAGCTATGTGAATATATTTCTCACATTTAAGAAGCAAATATTATTTTGTTGTGAACGAGTTGACACTGTACGGTTTATATGTTCGGAAATGTTCAGAAATATTCGGAATCAGGATTTTTTTTTAATCACGAATAATGATTTCTTCTCTAAACTACATTGAAATTTTATTTATTAATAGTGAAATTTGAAAACATTCAGCATTCATGGCTCAAACAGCATTACATTCGGTTGAAATTTATTAAATATCTTCATTAAAACAGTAAAAGGTAATAGATTTTCAAATCTACTCAATTTTATTGCTCTTTCTAGTACTGATGGAACTTTCCTTCTCAACTGTAAAAGTGTGCTGAATTTACCGTGGAAACTTAATATCTTGTTTATATCATTATTTTTATTACATGTACAGGTTAAGTTTTTCTTGCTGTTGAAAATCTTTAAGTGAGGCGGTTTTTATCGTGGAAGCTGGAGAAATAGAGAAGTTCTGGATCGAAACAGAAAAACTGATATGAAGTCCGAAAGTAACGGAGATTTAAGATAGTATAGGTACTTCCACTCATTTTCGATACCTAAATTTAAAATGAATTTTTAAAAATAAAAATAATTCTTAAAGCTTTAATTGAAAGCCAATAGATTAAATTTACTAATTCCAGTAAGCAAAATACTCTGATGTATTTAAAACCGAAATTATATTAATTGGAATCTAAAAAATTCAATTTTCGGCCATTTTTGATTGATCGACATATTTTGTAAACAGAAGCGAATTCTAGGTTTTAAAAACATCTTGCAAAAATGAAATATACCTCGCTGATACGTTACTTTATTCAGATTAGCAAATTCAAACTTATTTTAATCTGATCTGTTTTTGGTTTTTAACTATATAGTAAAATTAATTATCCAATATTTTATAGAATTTTAGTTAGTTTAGCTGTATAGCCCTACGTTTTATGAAAAATAAAAATTAAACTAACATAAAACTTTCTTTTAAAGTAATTTTACAATTTAATAACAGAATAAAGTTATATTGCATGAGCGAAGTAACTCAATGATTTATGAAATGTTATGGCATTTGTTAATTTTTATTTTTAATATTTATTTTTCTTATTTTTTATTAGGTACTTCTATAAATTGTGAATTTCACAATAACCTTTTTTAACAAAATTAGGAAACGAGGAATTAAAATAGAAAACTTGCTTTAAATTTAGAAGGGATGATTTGCAAAGCCCAATAAATGTTGAAACGTAGGGCACAGGAAACACGGAAGCGAGATGAAAGAATTGTCAGTCAGTTAAGTGCCATACGTGATGCACGTTTGGGCGATCATGTCTCGAAAGAAGATTATCCCACAGTAGGTTGCCATTACTTTCTGCGGTAGACTAGTTGCCGACCAATCTGCTCTATTATTTAACCTATAACTGGAGAGAAGAGACGAATTAATACCTTTCCCAAGGGTATTTGCGCGTAATTGAAATACAAGGAATTCAACTGGAATTCGAACTCGGCTCCCCGATTTCTCGTTTCGAGCCGATATCCAATGCACCACACTTTTCCTGTAAGAAGCGCAACCTTTGAAACACGGGATCTTTTAATGATATATATCACGTACGACCACCCATAAAAAGAAAATACGGGTCAGAATGCACACAAATAAAGTGTTTTAATTATTTTAAAAATTTAATGGCTCGATTATTTGTATTAAGCTTTTCAATTGTCGATTAGTAAATATAGTCTTTACATATTAATTTAGCAACCTAGCGTGAATGATGAAGGAGGAAATTTTAAAAGATTTTTAAAAATTTATAAAGTATTATAAAAAATAATAAGAATAAAAATAAAAATTGCAAATATTTATTTTTCATTGAAAAATCTTTTCATCTTCAGACTATGATGTCCTTAATATAGTTTATAAAACCTATTAAAAGTTTATCTAAATAAAAAATGGCATAGTTTTATTGCATTTTAGTTTTTACAATTCCGAGCAGATTTTCTGAAAAAGGATTATTTTAGAAAAAAAAGTTGATTAACATTCCATAATAACGCCTGAAGTTAACTAATATTAGGTATATAGGCGAACTCTAGAAAATTTCTAGACTGTTCAGAAAATTCATTAGTGGTGGTGGTGGGGATAACATGTGTAAAAGTAAAAATTTTATCAAGATTTTCTAAAAATAATTATTTCAAAGATAATTTAATTCATTTGTGAATATGTCCTAAATCTTTCATCAAAATCCGACCATTACTTGAGTTTTACAAGAATTTATATATATATATATATATATATATATATATATATATATATATATATACGCTCTCACACCCTGATTGAGCACTCTGGAAGAAAGGTAGACTTTGAAAAACAGTAGCCACTCTAGCGTGTACGCATCGCTCATTCAGTAAAATGAATTGGATTACCTAGCTATTGGGCAAGTAATATGATATGTGCTAAAAAAAGACTGCCTTCTTCCACCGAACGCCCCGTGGCCCAGGGGTAGAGTCGCCGACTGACGCCAACTCGGTCGGGTTTCGAACCTGGTTTAAGGAGCAATCGGAGTTTAACCGTACTGGTGAGCTGTGATACAGCGAAACAGATCTGTCTACGGATGACAATATATATATATATATATATATATATATATATATATATTCTTCACTACTCAACGACATAATTATTGCAAAATAATAATAATAAGGCACTGTTAAAAAGCGAACATTCGACAAGAGCATTCCTATCTGGCAGTAAAGTTTAATATCTGGCAGTAAAGAGAACGAACTGGGCCTATGCTGCCTCGCCATTGTCCCTCTCATCATGAACGTGACAGGAGGGATATATATATTGTAATTTTGTTACTACAATGGTTTATAAAAGCATTATATCATTACACAAAGATTTTCATGTTTCAGAACAATACTGTTCTTCTTCAGGTGATATGTTAAAATAACTGTTGAAAATTATTTATTTTGAAAAAATGATATGAATTCATGGTTATTTAGATAATTAGGGAGTGGTAGTTGGAGAAAATACTTTAGGTGTGTCAATATTGTTCAATCAAAAATGAGAATTAGGTAATTATGATGTTTTAATATCTAGGTCGCAAAGCAGGAAGGCCTGGTGTCTAGACATGTCACTTTTTAATTTTGTCTGAATAAGATACATCATGGGACCATAGATTATTTAAATGGGTAGACAATAATTTGTAACAGCAGGTTTGATTGTAGGTTTTTTTTTTTAAAGAATTAGCCTTTTTTTTCTACTTCATGACGATACCAATAGTAACCGAACTAACGCTGCCGAAACTAGTATTAATTAAGCTATAATTTAAATCGTCTTGTATAACCCACCGAGAACGAACTCGGAGGGAAAAGAAGCGGAAGTAAAAAAGAAACAAACGAATTACAGAAACAAAAAGTCAAGCACTCGTAAGAAAGAAAAAAAATCCCAAGACGAAAACCCTAACACTAAATCACTCAATACGAAAGTAGAGCAAACAAAGACAGAAACTCTGAGCAAACCAATTTTCCTGATGAGCCGTTAGGCGAAACTGTGGTAGGTTCTTGCTCAGATTTTATATATATATATATATATATATATATATATATATATATATATACGAGTGAATACAGAACGAAGAAAAAAATTTTTTTTACAACGTCCAAAACATTAATTTAAAATAGTGCTCGATATATAATATATATAGAGCTATGAATATTTATTATAAATTATATTTTAGAACATGTATATGATGTTTTTTTATATATTCACGACAAATAGTACATTTGTTTCGACATTGAAACTTCAATGTCTCATCAGGCGGTGTGAATAGTAATGGAAAGCCTCTTTTCTTGTTTGGTCAGTTGTGTGTGGGATGTTAGTGGGGGTTAGTGATAAGGGAACAAGTCTTGTGGATTGACCGTTAAACTTTTGAAGAAAGTGGTGTGGGTAGTGAATATAGTTGATTAATGAGAGTCTGTGAGTTCTCTAGACAGATTTAACATTAGCAGTTAGAATGTAAGTTTTTATTATCTTGCGACTAGACTATATCCTTTGGATTTCTTAGAAGAACCGGTACACACAACTGATCAAGTATAAGAAAATTAATTAATTAAAAATTAAAAATTTAATAGAAAAAATCGGTTTCCAAACAGTGATCTAATTAAAATTTAAAATTTTAATAGGAAAAATTTCCTAAATCCAAGATTAAGATTAAATATACAAATTTAGATTAATTATAAAGACTCTGCTTAAATACAAAACTATTCTGTACAAAATAAGCATCCCACCTGCTCCTCTAAGAAATCCAAAGGATATAGTCTAGTCGCAAGATAATAAAAACTTACGTTCTAACTGCTAATGTTAAATCTGTCTAGAGAACTCACAGACACTCATTAATCAACTATATTCACTACCCACACCACTTTTTTCAAAGTTCTGACGGTGAATTCACAAGACTTGTTCCCTTATCACTTACCCCCACCAACATCCCACACACAACTGACCAAATATAAGTAAAGAGGCTTTCCATTCCTATCCACACCGCCTGATGAGACATTGAAGTTTCACTGTCGAAACAAATGTACTATTTGTAGTGGATATATATATATATATATATATATATATATATATATATATATATATACACTCTCTACATTTGTATAACGCTCTACATTTGTATCGAGCACTCTTTATAAAAGTAAATGCATGAACAAAAGTTTAATAAACCTACTAGTTCAACAAGTCGATGGCACGCTCGGAGTTTCATGCGTTATGCAATCATTAGGTCCACCCATTGTTTTTATGAATCATATGGTTCTTTTTATTGTTTGGGGTTACCATTTGAATTTGGTGTGTATGTATGTATGTATGTATGTGGTTTATTTAGGTGTGTGGATTCTTCATGTCGTTTTGTTGAGCGAAGGCTTGTATTTTGTTTATGAATCTTTCTTCCTGCATTATTAGTGTGTCATAATCTGCATTTTGGTAATAATGCAGGAAGAAAGATTCATAAAAAATACAAGTTTTCGCTCAACAAAACGACATGAAGAATCCACACACCAAAAAAAACAAAAAACAAAAAAAAACATACAAACATACACATACATACACACACACACACACACACACACACACTAAATTCAAATGGTAACCCCAAACAATAAAAAGAACCAGATGACCCATAAAAAACAATTCTAAAGCATAAAGACGAAATCAAAAAACGCTCTCTCTCTCTCTCTCTCTCTCTCTCTCTCTCTCACACACACGCACACATACACACACACACACATACCAAATTCAAAAATTATCGTCAAAGCAATAAAACAACCAGATGACCGATAGAAGACAATCACAGAGACACTCCTAGATAAGAAAGTCGCCTAATGTGGGAAAACTTGACCCAAAATCATTTCAAGTTGTGGGTAAGCACTTTATTATTTTTTTTTTCTTAATCATTTGACCCCGAGCAAGGCGGAAATGCCACTGATGTGCAGAGGGTTACATAACTGTAAAAAGATTAATTAGAAAAGAGTGAGGAGTACGAACTAGTTAGAAAGGAGCAATAGAAAGCTGAGAAAGCAGGTGCGATGACAGATACATAGGTGGAGAGAAAGGGAAGGTTATACGGTGGTGGGAAGAGAACTAGAGTCCAGTGGTTAGTAGATGAGTATTGACTTTGCATTTAAATTTCTGGAGGTTGTAGCCGTCAGGAAAGCAAGAATACGGTAGCGAATTCCACAGGCGGGAAGTGCGAGAGAAGAAGCTGAAAGAGTAGAATTTTCGTCTGCATTTGGCTACCCTGACTGTGAATGGGAGGGACCCAGTTGCCAGTCTGGTTGCACGAGTAAACACCTGTTGAGGAGGCACCAGTGACTTAAGTTCGTCCGAGCAGAAACCATAGCAAGTTGTTACCCTCCCCTCTATGGTCTGTTCTTCAAATTCAAATTTGCCAAGCAGTATTTATTTATTTATTTAGGTTTATCCATTTATACACGTGCTGATGTGAAAAACCACAAATATTTCAACCGGCCAACATTTGATTTATTTTATTTTATTTTATTGGTTTGATTTATTTTATTTATTTAATTTACTGATTTACTTACTTTTACTTACTTATTTATAAACAACACCTTGGCCATCAGAAACAAAAGGAACTCGATACGTAAAGCCACAAGTTTATTTGCCTGAAGAAAGTCAACTTTAGACTCGAAACACGTGTAGCGTCACAAATACCATTATGGACACTTAAAGTATCGTAACATGCATAATAACAACAACAATAAATATACACTTTAAACAAAACGTTCACGGCCTCTCACACTTTTTATTCTCTCTCTCTCTCTCTCTCTCTCTCTCTCTATATATATATATATATATATATATATATATATATATATAGGAAAAACTACTAAAAAGTTGTAAGTTTAAAAAATGTATTTTTTTGACAGTATTTGTTTATTTCTATTATTATATTTGATATTTCAGACCGTCCTCGGCCCTTCATCAGAAACCAATGATTATATATATATATATATATATATATATATATATATATATATATATACATACAGAGGTCTTTGTTATAATAGAGAGGATTACGCCAGACTAGTAAAAGTTTAAAAATACAGAAACTTTTCGCCTCCTACAAAAGTAACAAAATTGTAATAAATAGTGAGGAATAGGCCGTGGCTTTGTGCCAAACTAAACTTTCATTTGAAAACATAATGTTCAAATGTTTTCTACTGCAGAATGTAAATATTTTTGTTGCTTTTTACTTAACAATTTGTTACCGTATTTCAGATGAAACAATTTTTAGAAAATATGGTTTTATATATTTTGTGTAACACATGCACGCTAAAAAGCATTACAATAACAAGTTTTTACAAATAATGTCTCTTCTACTTGTTTTCCTAAATTTCTATAGAAGTCTCATATCAAAGTCATGAATCCCTCCTCCCTGAGAGTCGTAGCGGCACCACATCTACTGCACCCATATATATATATACTTATATATTGACCGCTTATCTTTGCAAGCTCAGCGCGAAAACTTGTTTGCTGCTGCAATATGATTGATTGTTATGACTTTGGTCTTGTTTTTGTTATAGATAGCAACAAAAACAAAAACAAAACAATAAATAAAATGAATAGAATAAAAAAATAAAAATAACAACAAAAAACAAAACAACGGTATCTCATTTTCTTATCTCGCAATCTATTTGCTTGCAGTGAATCTCACTCTTGTGACCAGATTAAAATTAGGTTATTATTTTGAAACACTCGTTTTTCTAAATTGCGTTTATGCAATAACTTTTCTGAAAAACAAACTAAGTAATCAGAATATAATTTCTTTTGCTTTGTTTATGAGTCTAAAAGTTTCGATGATGATGTTAATGATGATGTTGATGATGATGAGGTGTCGATACTAACCGCGCGCCATAATCTTTAACTTGACTTCATCTCCACAAACACAATTGTTTGTATCATAAAGATCTGGTATAATGTCTGCATTTGTAGAAGAGAATCAGCACAGATGAATGGGGAGCGGTGGGGTATTAGCATGTGATGATACCGAACAAAGCGAGGGACCGGATGTTTGCACTCTCAGGACCGGAAAGCAAATGACCAAAACTGGTCGGTACGCAGCCGGCTCCACGCTGAGGTCTCGGTAGAAAGCCAAATATTAATTAAATATCAAATTCCAGTTCGCGAGCCTACGCGAATTTTATTTATCGCCCAAGGGGAAGCCCAGAATCAAATACGAGTGTGAATTCCCAAATGTTCTGCTGGGATCCACAAAGACGATATAAAAAGCCGATACAGAAAGCATCGCCACGAGACGAGACAAGACAGACAGAGACATCGACAGAGACAGAGAGAGACTCGAGAAAGCACTAGCGCAATTAGCACTTCCCTTGACCAAGTCAAGCGATTTACTATGCTCGTTTCCCTTTCCTCTCATCTTATCCTTTGCTGTCTCTAAACTACTTACCGACCAAAGGAGCGGATACATCAAAGACATTCCTAATTTACAACGCTCCCACATTCATACGCACAAATTCTCTTTTCAGCATTTTATTGCCATGAACTTTTAACGTCCGTTGGACCCATTCTAAAAGGATGACTTTAAGTGTAAAGACTTTAATTAATACGTGCATATATAAAATGCTGTTTCTATACTCAATTTGCTTCTCGTGTTTTATAATCCCTTTTTATAACTTACAGTGGGCTATCAATAACGAGGCCAAATTCCGTTAATCTGCAACAACACACAACTACTCTCCACTAGAACGGATAAACCACTATAAGCACATCAAATATTCAACGATCCCTTTTAGCTCTTTCCAATTGAACCACATCAAAGTAACTTTTCTTTAATGAGGATTTATTTTACGAACAAATGATCGAATTTTGTTCCGTCTATAACGATGAAGGAAATATCACTCACGAAACGACATCACAATTTTTTCAATTGAAAATTTTATAGAAAAAATCTATCCGTGCATTCTTAATATTTACTTGGCACACTCTTTCACTAAGTACTAAATGAGGGTTGGAATAATGGCATTACGAAGGTTGTTTTGCGCTTGTCTTCAAAATTAGAAAGGTTTTGAAAATTAACATCTAAAATTCTGGCTTGTAACTGAGTCAGAATTTAAATCATTAGCGCTGGGCGGTGGTTGGAATTTTTCTCAGTATGCAATAAACGGAGGGGTCTTAATAAAAGCGGCACCTAAAAATCATTTCATTTATTAAACGGTATGATTTTAAGCTCTTGTGGCGAGTCAGCAAATTTTATAAAAAATTAAAAATAAAAAATAAAATAAACGTCATCTTTTTGTCTATTAGGGAGAATTATTTTAAAAGAATATTAAGATATGAAGAAATATTCAAAATCCCGGATGATTTTTGAAGCCGTTAAAAATAATTTTTAAGGATTTTTCGCGTGAAAAATGCAAAACACTTGAGAAAATATAGCAAAAGACCTTGAAAACAGGATTTTGCATTCTTCTTGTAAGTTGTGTCTGTGTTGAAAACTAAATAAAAATAACTCCCTTTTCTTCGCTGTTTTCAAATTCGTGAGTCTTTGCGAAAATATATTTGAAACAATAGAAATATTATAGCAAGAGATTATAGTAAGCCTATGTAAAAATTTATTTTGGCCAATGAAAAGGCAATGACTTACAAACAGAGAGAGAGAGAGAGAGAGAGAGAGAGAGAGAGAGAGAGAGAGAGAGAGAGAGAGAGATTTCCACGCGTCTGAATAACGCCGGAGCCAAATTAATGAGAGCTGGAGAATCTTAAAGAACTCTATTCAAATCCTAAGTTAGGTAACTTAAAATATATCTTTTTATGTATGCTGAATACAACCGTATAACTTTTGTGTGAAAAATAAACTCAATTTGTTTTAAGCATTTTGGAATATTGATTCCCGATGATTTAATATGAAGATTTTCTCTTCTTGACAATTCATCGAAACTACGAATCTTTAATGCGTAATTACTTGTTCTGAAACAAGCTATTGATAACTTAAAATGTGTAAATTTGTAAATAAATTCCTTATTTTGTTCCGATAAAAATAACACGTGTTTCCTCGTCATTATTGGTGTTGTTTTCTCTGAAAGTGAAAATAGTAAAAAGGCTAATGTTTCTTCGTTGATCTGCTTAAAGTTTTATTGGACGAATCTGGTTTTACACAGAAAGAGGATGAATATCATTCAATGTTTTTTTTTTCGGTCACAATGAATTATGGGATCGATAGAACGGGGCAAAGTAAAGTTCTGCTTGCTGACGCCCAAGAAGCTACAAGGTGGTCGTCGTCGTCTATCACAGATGCGCCTGTTTGTTGGTCGGTCGTTTAGGCTTTCCCAGGTGACCAGTTTCATTAGTGACCATTGAAATTGGCTAACGGGGTGGAAGAATATTGTCCGGCCTGGTCAACAGTCGAATATTTTTAGACGTAATCTTTTAAGATTAATTCATTCATTGAGATTACACCATCACCTGAAAAGAAAAGGATAAACAAAATAGTTAGTAACTCGGAATGAGATTTGTTGTGAAGGTTTTTGATAAAGTAATTTCACTAAGAACTGGCAGCGAATTATTTGTGTCATTTATGTACATCCGTAAATTAAATAGGAAAATAAAATAGCTAAATGCCGAATATGACACGAGCAAAATCAAGAGAAAAAATAATAAGACATATTTGTATGATTTTAGAATATATATATATATATATATTTTTGGAATATATATATATATATATATATATATATATATATATATATATATTCCATTTGTAAACGAGTTATTACGTGGTGTCTTCAGGCGATTTGCAATAGCATGGTAGAAATCTAGGTCGCGTAATAACTCGTTTACAAATAGAAAATATTCAAAAGTTCTACATTATAATTGTATTGAACACTTTTTAATACAAATGTGCACTGGTCTAACCAGAAACTAAGTAATTAAACAATCTCTCTCTCTCTCTCTCTATATATATATATATTTATAATGATAAAAATATAGTTTTTTATGGGTGAAAGGGACAAATATCAAGAATAGAGCGTTTAAAATTTAAAAAATGAAAACTGAACTGTCCGTATTTTTCTGTCAAGTAGTGAACTGACTGTCACCACTAAATGTTGACCTCAGTGTCCACATATATATAGTTTTGTGTGCGTAGATAATCTACTTTTGGCCATTAAACTCTCTCCGATTCCTTCAAGTAGAAAAGCTGGCCATCCTGACATAACATCAGCTTGTAAATTCACAGAGAAGAAATAACTGATACAAACAAAAATGTACATTTTTTTTCAG
This sequence comes from Ascarosepion bandense, assembly GCA_037127315.1. NCBI lineage: Eukaryota > Metazoa > Mollusca > Cephalopoda > Sepiida > Sepiidae > Ascarosepion > Ascarosepion bandense. The sequence continues at coordinate 409,231 of JBBBDQ010002121.1, read as the reverse complement.
TTAGAATAAGTTTGTTTACAGTATAAATTTTGTTAATCCAAACACTATTCTTCTTTATTAAGATTCCTAATGAATTTTTCATTTTGATCATTTAGTTAGAGAGTCTGTTGAAAGCAAACCGACCAAATCTTGAGGATCTTGGAATTCAGGTTGCTAATTCATATTCTAGCATTTATTCACAACTGGAAGAACCGCTTTCTCACAACGAGACACAGCCTAACGTAACAAAGCCGGTTTCTTTACCGGAAATTCTTGCTAGAATTTGTTTTAAGCAGAAATTCTCTATTTATTAAAATATGGGAAACTTAGAGAAATAATCTGAATAACAAATAATTCGTTGTTTCACTTCTCATAATGAAGTAAGATTTTAAACTTCATCATAAACAATATCTTCAAAACATGTCAGCGAATGCATTAAGCTTTATTTCCTTCAGAATACAGAAGTGATCTACATTCGAAAGCATTTAATTTTAATTCTTCATTTTCCAATCTTGGTTTAGCTGAAACAAGAAAAATGAATGCAACTGTGAAGATCCAATTCATTACATTAGTATCTAAAATTGTATCGGGCAACCACTTAACCTTTTTTCTACAGCATGGCGTCCGAAGAATTTTCCCTGTATGTATAATTTAAGGAATATTTACGTTTTTTTTAAATAATTTCACCCCAACAAGGCGAAAAAGTCACCAAGAAGCAAGGAGAAATCTTTAAAAAATAAATAGAATCATAAAAAGTAAAGTTCTTTTTCGATTGACAAGAAAGAATTATTAATGAAACCTATTTATTAATTTCAAATTATTTTGAAATAGTCACAAAAAAAAAAAAAAATTAAATAGTCTTATTCACAGATAGAGCGATATCATACAATCTTAAAATTTGAAGGACAATTCCGATTGATATTGATAAGTAAAAGATCAATAAAAGTTTTTAAGATTATACCGATGATGATAGCATACAGGACGATTTAAAATTCATTCAGTTTTTGGGGTAAGCCAACATTGAATGGAAAATCATATCTTTATTTGACATGACCAACGCAGAAACAGGAATATATTTCAGAATTGTTTGAAGAAAGTTCAACTTATTGCTAAAGGCTTGCAAAATCAGCAAGTTATGTATAAATAAAATTAAAAAATATCAAAATTTTGCCAGCACCATATTCGTGTTTTTAGTTCCAAATATGGCCAACGAAAGTGCAGCGTCGCATAGAGCAAATAACATGCGGACAAGCAGCTGCAATTTTACGTCTGCCAGTCAAAGGCACACAGGTAAAAAAAGGGCGTCTGTTAGTCCAGCCAACTGTGCAATTTCCCCAACATACAATTTTTTTAATTATCGGTCCAAAGAACCTGCTTTGTTAATTAAACCGAGTACGCATTGAAGTTTTTCTTTTTCCTTAGCTGAGCTCATAACCAGTGAAGCAGAAGACATTAGAACTGTCAACAAGTTAAACACATATGCCCTTTGTTTTAGTTATATTGACAGAATTGAACACTTTCTATTTGGCCCTGATGGCGGAAGTTGCAACTAGTATTTTATTTAGTTTTTTTTTTCTTTTTAGGGAAATGTTCTTGATTCTTACAAAATACGTGAGCAACTCTGATTGCCAACAACCAGGATATCTGACTTTTCGAAATGAAAAAAATTAAAAGAATTTATGATATGTTTTCATATAAGATGTATCCAATTTAAGCATTAAAACAAATCAAATTCTCACTAAGCTTTTGCTCTCTTGTAAGTGTCTTTCCTATTTTCCAGGAAAAAAAAATGTAAGAGAAAAGAATTTCTGACGCTTGTAGCTCATATGAGTAACAATCATTTTGATTCAATTGAATGTCAGGAAAATAAAACGTCTTCTTTTACACGCTTGTCAAATGAGAAATAAGCAAAGTAGATAGTGTTTACATCTATTAATACACACACACACACACACACACACACACACACACACACACACACACAGATATATATATTTTCTAAACATATACTGTTGAATATAAGAGACAATGAATATCTATTATGTTTAATCATGAGCCGTTCTAAACGTCGTATTTTGACTTTAATTTCAGTTGAAAATAAAGACAAAAAATTCTCCAACATTTGGATAACTTTTTATTAAGTTGGTTCTAAGCTTTCGGCTCACATGAGCCATCTTCAGGGAGGTTACAAGGACTGTAACACAAAAACATCCACCATCAGCGACGATTTTATCTTGTGTTGACATAAAACACCGCTAAGCAACGGCAAGCGTTACCAAAAATAACAAACACAGTTCGCAAATTTGTAATGAGGTTCTATGACGTCACACCGCGTGAGAGCTCAAAATGATAACATAACCATATATTTAAATGCAATGTAATATGTTATGACCAGATTTAAACGTGATTTTATTAAGTGTGGTTTGTTTGGATTTAATGTAGATGGCCTCCAATATCTGAAGGTTCTTTTAACCGTGTGTATGAGTGTATATATATGGGTGAGTACTAGGCAAATATTAAGTGTTTAATATCCTAATTATGACGGTATGATGAGATGCTCACTCAATTTGTTTTGAATAATTTCAAGACTAAACACAGCAATTCATTTTTTCACAATTAAAACTTTGAAAAATATTTTTTCTTTTATATTTCTTTTATTATTTTTATTTAGGAATTCGAATACTAGCTTTTCTAACTGCCGTACTTAGGGTAGGTGTACCTCTAAACTTAACCATCTTAATTCAGTGGAGATGTGCTGTCTAGAAGACAGATTCCCGGTCACTAATCTATTTTGCACTTATAAAATGTTTGAACAGTAATCTTAATTCGAAGAAAAAGTGTTTAATTTGGATTTGTTTCATATAAAAAAATGGCGCATTTTTTTCGACTCACTCACCGTTGGAGTCCAATTTGAGAGCAACAATGTAAGCCAGATTTCTGTCATACATAATAAGTTCTGCCAACTTTCTTGGGGTTATCAAGTTCTTACTGAAGAAAGAAAAAAACATGAACTGTTAGAGAAATCGGAGCGAAAAATTTCTCAAGTTGGAAATTTTTGACGGATTTAGGGTTTTAAATGGCGAATAGGAAATCCTGTCAGGAAAAAAATCGACATCATCAATAACAACACCAATAAAAAGTAAGAACTTTCAAGAAATATTTTTTGTTCTTAGAAGAATAAGTTTGAAATCAGAAACAAAACAAAGACAAACAATATTTGAACGAGACATACATTTATTTGGAACAAATGCAACTAAAAAGACATTATAAGTCATTTCATTTTTCATTCGTAGATAATAAAGATGGAGATTTAGAAAACCCTGTTTAGTACAAGAATAAATATATGTAGAAATATTGTGTTGCGCAAATATTTCTAACGGAGAGGATTTGATAATCTTTAAATTCAGCATTTAAAATCGTGTTTTCTTAAACTATGGTGCAAACACTGAATTTTGTATCAAGACAAAAGTATGTACTTTTCTCAGACACCAAGAACTTTGATGTCTCAGGTTGTATAAAATATAATTATGATTTTGAGGCAGTCAGTTCTTACAATTTGATTATTTTTATTACAGTGTATAGTAAAAATAATTAACGACAAAGGCGACATATTTGTTTATTTGTTAATAATTAACGACAAAGGCGGCATGATTATTCCATAAGTGCTTCAACACTTATGAAATAATTATCATGTCAGAAAATCTATTGAAGTAAAAGTATTTCCTGAAGAAAAATTGTAAGAACCGTATATTCGAAAGAGTTGGATGAAGAATTTGACAACTGAATGGTAAATCTTTGAAATTACATCTTCAGTGTCTATTTGTTATTTTGTATCAGATTAAAAAAAAAAAACTACCCGTGTGTGTTACACAGATTTTACACAAAACAATTTTTTAAGATGTTGATATTTTTTAGAGTTTTTGTCTTGTAACATTATGAATCGAATCTCGGTGATTGGGAAGCAAACTGTTCGACATCCAGTCTAAAATGACGCTTGTTTGATTAAATATATTCAGTCACAGAGGACAGTCAACACGCGATTATTCTTATACTTGTAAAAATCTTTAATCTCATCTTGGTGTAAAGAAAGCATATGTATAATACAAAATAAAATTTTGATTCTTACTTAAAGGAAAACAAACTTTCCTTCATAAAAAAACGAATACAATTATAAATCAATAAAACATTCAAAATATTAACAAACTGTAATAATCTACAATAACGTTTTTTTTATTGTGATGATCTATTGACAAACTTGACAAAGGAAACAAAAATACCAGCAGGGTAAACTATTTTATACAATTACAAATGACAGGTATTTTTCTAACTTTTATTACTTTTGCAGTTGATGTCTGAAATGGTGTGAATATATGCGTATATAAATCTCTGCCCGCATTCACTTCATAATCAAAGCAAGGCGGAAATTGTACTTCCGCTCTGCATCACTTGTTTCGCTAATTTTCATTGGTCGACTTTAATTATACAATCATAATTAGAAGCTAGCGTTTCCATCCTGTCCATTCTCTGTGCAAACAACTCTCGGAAAGAAATATTATTAAACTGTATTTATACAAGGAAAACGGGGAAAAACCGTTCCTCTTATTTATTGTAAACTAATTCATTATACGGAGAAGCAGAGGTGATGTGAATGTTTCATTTTCGCCTGCAAACGAACAAATATGTCGCCTTTGTCGTTATTCCAGAGTTTGTTCGGAATTTGGGTCTATTTGTTTGGATCAAGACGTGTCAACAAGATAAAGCATGGGTAGATGATCGGTCAGTGAATTAGAAGTGATTATGGACACTGGTGTGACACGTTAGGTGACACTCATTAACTCCATTGTTAATGTCCATCGCCATCACTGGAAGTGATAAATGTTGGCCGAAAAACAAACGAATTGTAGCGCTGTGGGTCCCATTCTTTGCTTCATCTTCACCCGGATGTAATTTCTAGGCGGTTATTGTTGATAAGAGTCTTCATTTCATCGTAAAAAACTTTTGCGAAAATCATGAACACATACGCGCCGAGATTCAAACACGTTTCAAGAGTAAGCAGCCAGGAAGATTCAAATTCATATTTTCCTTTTTTTCTCCTCTTCCTTTTGATTTTAGTGCCAAGTTAACAAGTCCAAATGGTAGTAATTTAGGTGCAGATTATAAAAATATCTGCCAAGAAAATGTAATGAGTTTAAAATTTGAATTAGACGCTCTTATATTCTTGGCAACTTTAAGTGCTTTTTGTGTGCATTTTCATTTGAATGCGTTGTTAGAAAAGTACGCCCCCCCCGACAATATTTCTATTAACCGGGACAGTTAATGTTTTTCTCTTATTTTCTCTTTTTGTTGTTTGAAAACGAGATGAACAAATAAAGTACCTCGCTGTATGATCGGCTTCCGTGTTCAATTTTCATTAAAGAACAGAAAGGCAATTAAAAAGATGTAAAAATAACAGAACTGATTAAAATGTAGCTTTAGTAGTTTCAAAGAAAATAAGCTTCAAGTTTTACATCAAATGTTTTATTAATGGATCGATTGAAATAAGCGTTAGAATGGGTTTTGCAAAATAAGATATAAGTTGAAAAACTGCGGAAGTGTCGAGAAGCAAAATAGAATTTAAACCTAGAAAATAAAATTGACGTGGATTTAAATATACAAAGCTAATCCACAATTACAAAGCACGTTCAATGTTTTGGCTTTGCCGTTCAACATCAATCTTGATTTTCCGCGAAATATTGGAACATAGACATGAGAACAATGAGAACACATGCATAGACACACACACATACATGTACAGATAATATATAATATGGTATATAGAAGTTAGCACTCCACAGCGACAATGAAAATTCAAATACTAAGTGAATGAGTTTTCAGTATACATACGTATGGATACAAATAAGTATGCATAATATGTATGCATATATAATATGATTAAAAAGCAACGTAAAAAAAAAAAAAGAAGCTTTTTCTTACTTTTTCTTGTTTTCGTACGAGTAAACCTAGTTTAGGCGTCAATGAGTTTGATCGCGCACTTTCGATTTTTCATTTGTCCATTTTCAAGATCCATTTATGATTGTGGATCAAACTTGTAATCATAGATTTAAACGCAGTTTTTAAATTCCGATATTATGCTATGATTGCTTTACATGCGAGGCGACACGAAAGTTAAATTTTCTCGGTCGAATATACCAATCAGTGGCTAATTATAATCTTAATGTTAGTAGCTTATTTGAAGACGTTTTTAAAATGCTTTACAGACATGAATAAAAGAAACAAATAAGTAAACAACTATAATCACTATATCTGTACTTAATCGTTAAGATCTTGATTTTTGTTAAAGTCTAGACGAATAGCCGAAATCTCTTCATCCAAAACAATATTTCAGATTTTACAAATACAAACTACAAACTTGCGTACGGTGAAATGAAAGGTTAAAAAGGAAAAAAAAAACCCAAACAACTAAACATTTAATCAAACGTTAACGCGTGTCTGTACACGAATACTTATGCTCTTGTATATATACGCACATAGCCTCCATGTCATCATTGTATCATTCTTTTATGATCACATAGTTGAGACCTTACAAGTTAAAACCAATGACTGGACAAACAACATTGTATAAATTATTGCAGTTCATGTTTTTAAAGCAATCTGAGTTGAAAATATCACTTCAATCTTGGTTTTAAGAAGGTAAATTTCTGACGCTACTATAAATATTCCACGGTACAAGTTGTGGTTCAGAGGGGTAGTTAGATCCATTCATTATGTAGAGATCATATCAAGTGGCCTTTGGCCAGATAAGTAAGTCAAACTTAGTTAAGGGAATGCATATGTTCATAGCAGACACAGGCACACGCGCAAGGACAAGTAGACATTTTTATACTGTACACATATCTATAAATACAAACCTTACACCTACATCCAGATATTCAAAGATACTTGCATATTGAACATACTTGCATGCAAATAGAAATTCTTTTACATATACATACCTTTTTACAATATATAAACATACCGAATACTTAAAAAATCTCAAAAGTTACTTGAAGACATTTCCCCCCTTGGCTTGTTTCAAAAGAAATTTTATTGTTTGCCAGAAAATCTTGTTATAATTTTGTCTTAAATGAAATACTTTTATATTGACAAATACCAAGCAAAAACCATTTTCGAAGCGATAGAAAACACATTTGTGTACTATATCACTTATAAATAAATATACAAATATAGCCGAAAATCTCTTCATCCAAAAAGCATATTTTTTCTCTTGCATAAACAAGATAATATTTCAAAAACGCAAATCACATATTCCGTTTATTTTCCAGTCTTCTGGTAATATTTAAGGGGTGATACGAACGGACATAGAAGATTCTGCTATATTTCAACTGAACCCATTCAATCTGATCGAACGATCGATTAATATTGATTAGCTATATTGACAAGAAGATGATTAATATTAATTAGACGTATTGAAAAGGATATGATTAATATAAATTAGGCGTATCGACAAGATGATTAATATTAAATAGACGAGATTGATATTAATTAGGCGTATTGAGAAACTCCCAAAATTGTTGGTGAAATCCAGGCCAAGATTAAAAACGATTACGCGAAATCAATTAGGTTCATAGTCATAGTGGTAGTTGTGCCGTGGATCAAGTGGGTGGCCACTAGAAGAACCTATGTCTGGCAACAGGACTCTGTACTTTGCCACACAAGCCATGTCTGTCAGACGTATTGAAAAGGAGATGATTAATATTAATTAGGTGTATTGTCAAGGAGATGATAATGTTAAATATAAAAATATTTTGTGTAATATAAGGTTTTTCATCTTTAGAATTCGAACTCATTGATGTATCCATGTGCACCCTCCACACACAAACATTTCTATATTTTATTCCTATAAACGTTATTTTTCGTGGTTACACGTATTTCAGCTGCTAACCCTTTTTTTCCTAAACATTGATATAAATAAAATCCGACCTAATTTGAGAAGTCCTACTTAAGAAAAATTGTACATCAGATAAGAATCGAACCTGTATCCTTTTTTTACCACCAGGGGAACAGTTTCTATAGTCAAAACGTGCCTTTACCAATTCAGTTACGGTGGCCACGGTGATAGAGCAACGTTTGAATCATCTACTTAAGGAATGCATAATATTTCGCGTTGGAATTTCAACGAATCTACAGGCTGCGATAGATGAATTGTCGTCTAAATGACGCAAAAATGAAAATCGCACTGACATCTCATTTTAACAGGCATATTTATAAAAATTACAAAAAATATTTTGAAATACTAAAAAGTAAATTTTTGCAATAAAATCGCCATTGGCTTTACCCATGGCCCCCAGACTATTTCGGAATACCTTGCAATTCTCCTGAACGGTCTCTTTGTGAATACTGACCATAATCCCTGCCTTCAGTTCATCTTTGGTGTTACAAGATGTTTTGTTGGTCTCTCGATCAACTGCGCCCCACACAATAATTAATCTGGGAAATTAGGTAGGTGAATCTAAGAGGTGATATGATCCCAGAAGTTGTCTGACAGACATGGCTCGTGTGGCAAGTTGCAGAGTCCTGTTACCAGACATAGGTCCTTCTAGCGGCCACCCTCTTGATCCACGGCACAACTACCACTATGACTATGAACCCAATTGTTTTAGCGTAATCATTTGTAATCATGGCCTGGATTTCACCAACAAATTTGGGAGTTCTTTTTATCAGAATGATCAGAGTGAATTCTCCGGCAAGTTGTCTCTTCTTAATCACCATTAGACTCATCCACCTCTTTCCTAATCCTTTTCACCGTCCTCAGATCGACACCCAAACACTCTGAATGTTTCTTATTGGAGTTCCTAATGTGAATGCCAAGCAGTACAGCATTATTTTTTCAAATTTCTGGCAGAGTGAATTGCGCCATGGTGCTTATTTTATCACAGATAGTGCCCAACTGACCCTATATATATATATATATATATATATATATATATATATATATATATATATATATATATAATGTGTGCAAATATTCCGAGAGACGTCTTTTTGGAAAACATAAGACTGAATGCACACAAGAAAATTTCCTTTTTTATAAAATATAATACGCGGGGCACATCAAATATTGGGACTTTTTTGCAAATATTCTAAAAATGATTTTGTTTTAATGCAAACTCTGAACAGTTAAGTGTTACGAGAAAAATGTTATGCAGAATCTAAACATTCAAAGATAAAAAGCGGTTTGTGCAAATCGTTTTCTGATTGAATGCTTTTTAAAAATTGGCTGTCTTCCGCCATTTGGAATGAAGGTGTTTTAAGGGCGTGCATACGTACCTATCATCTAATGAAGGTGCAAGGTCGTATGTGTCCTGAAATGTTCTCTTTCCAAAGCCATGGGCAATACGATTAGAAACATTGTCTTTGAAGCCACGTTGTGGCCGGTTGGGCACGACTACAGAGGCATGAGCATCAGAAGATGCGAGCAGTACCAAAAGTCCCAAGCAGCACAGTGTGCACAGTCCCCGAGCGCCGGATACGTTCATGTTGATTTGGCGACGATGAGAAGGAGCACAAAAAAGATGAGCTGAAATAAAAATAAAAAACAAATCATAGCGTCAAACATATTTCATGATAAAATGTTCGATAAAATATACGAAGAGAAGAAACATGCAACAAATAAGTAAAGAACAAAAATAATGATAAGATTTTCATGCATGCATCAATTTGAAGAAAAGTGTAAGTTTCGTATATAATATTTGTTGAATATATATATTTACGCTCTCGCACGCCGATTGAGCACTATGAAGAAATGGTAGACACTAAAACAGTAGCTACACGCCGCTATTTACGCATCGTTCATTCAGTAATGAATTTGAACACTTTCGGCTACTGGCGCGTGTTTATATTGTGCATATAATACGCTGATGCCAATTCGGTCGAGTTTCAATCCTGACTAAAAGCAATCGGATGTTCATCCGTACTGATGAGCTGTGATACAGCGAAACAGGACTACTGACTAGTTTGCGGGTGACTATATATATATATATATATATATATGTGTGTGTGTGTGTGTGTGTGTGTGTGTGTGTGTTTATATGCGCATTTGCTTGGGCAGTTGTTTCCATGAACACACACACACACACACACACACACACACACACACAGACATACATACATACATACATACACACACACACACATATATATATATATATATATATATATATATATATATCCATTCCAGAAGTTGTTGTAACTAAACCACAGGTAGACTTAAGTGTGTCTGTGACTGGGATCGGCCCGACTCCGAGCAGACGGGTGCAATTTGAAACGAATAGCTAATTATTATTATTATTATTGATGCAGATATCCTGGTTATGTGAATCAATACTTCGCGGGGATTGTTACTTTTATGCTTTTCTGTGATCTTCAGATTATGTATTAAGATCGCATTGTGGTGTGAAACTGAAAGTTGTCATACAGGGTTGTTCCCTAAATCTACACTATAATATATTGTATTAAACAGATACATGCCCAACAAAAGTTAATTAAAAAAATGCAAAAGAATATCATTTGTCGCTTAAATGGCCTGTGTATGTTTGATAATATTGTATATCGAGCTAGCTTAACTTCTGGTAACAATGTCAAATTTTATTTTGCTTCCACTGAAAAATGTTGGAAATTTCGTTTCTATTATCATCGAATGACTTTAGGGAATATGAAATGCATAAGTGCACTGCTCTCTCAAAAGATTTTTGGCAATTCAAGAATGGTGGTAATACACCCATTATTACGTGGAATATTGTAGCAAGAGCCAAATCTTACAATGAAAAAGGAGATAGATGTAATTTATGCATTGTTGACAAATTAGCTATTTTAATACACTTGAATAACCATAGCTTATTAAACACGTTAATGAATTACTGTTTGCATGTAGGCAGAAAAATAATTATCTGCTGAAATACGTCAATCCAGATTCATTTTTAATTTAAATTAATTTTTTTTAAAGAACCTATAATGTTCTTTTATGCTTAAAATGAAAAAAAAAATTATTTACAACTATAAAATATTTTTAAACACACACACAGAGTTTTACTGATAGCATTGAAGTTTCCAAAAGTCACCCATTTTGAATTTACAGCAGAGAATTAGCCTAACTTGTTTGAGGAAATAGATATTCGTATTTAAACAAAGCAGATTTAAAATAAATGCATTGAGTTAAAGAAAATCTTCTTTTCTGAGTTTCGAAGTTTTTGTGTTGCTTTCTTCATCAGGAAAGGTGAAAAAGACATTTTGCGGGCGCCTAGTACAGTGAAATTCAAGACGCTAATCAAGCAAGCAATTGCGCGAGTTCAATTTCTACAAGGTTTGTTCTAGAATTGTTGATATTTTCTTTTTCATAAATGAAATTTAAGCTTAATAAGCAAGTCACAAAAAATCTAAGAGAGTGTTTATGGAAATCCTTTTCCTTCTAAGATTCACATTGCCACAAATGATATGCAGTTCCTTTTAAAATATTCTTCTTTGTACGGTACATGTTTTTGCAAAAGGTCGATCTTATAACAAGTGCATCGACAATTTTATAACCTACTGGACAATATTTCTAATTGTTCGGGTCAGTGATTGATTGATGGGTTAAAATGGCGTACATTTTTTTTATTTCCTTGCAGTGTTTTTTTTTTTGCTTCCTGCACAAGTTGCTTCAGTTGCTTTACAGTGACTGAGTCCTTGAAAGCCTATTTAGCTGAAAGTGTGAATCTGCCATTTAGAATGAAAAGGCGGACCACCTGCCTCTGGAGTTGAGTGTAAATAGAATACAATAAAAAGCAAAGAAATAAATATGCAAAACTCAGCCGATAAAAATATATGATCAGAAAATAAGTCAAATATACGCGAAAATTTTTGTCAGTAGATAAATACCGATGGAAATTATAAGATGGATTGGTCGCCTTCTACAGATCGATTTTATTACAAACCATCGCTATTTCTTATTGACTCGTTTTTCTGCTATTATTGCCTTTGCGATAGTAAGATAAATCTGTCTGACAGAAGGATATGATTATTTAAGTTCTTTTATAAAGAATGTGTTTCATAAAAGTCGTCATTTTAAGTTTATCTTTAATCATACTCGAGGAGAATTTAAAAAGTTAGAAAAAATCACTGAATGGGATTTTACCTTAGAAATTGGGTTAAAATAAAAGACGAATGGGAAAGTGCTATACATTTGGAGAAACTGTCAAAAAATAGGCTCAGTTTCTTGACCCGATTAAACATTACATGTCGTGTCAAGTTTAATTTTCAGTTGATGTTTTTTTATCATCGTCGAGATTGTTGTTAAGTAAAAATGATTAAAAACGCATTTGTGTAGAAATGATTCAATAATTTTGATCGAACAAGTACAGTTTGTTTAGTTGTTGCAAAAACATACAAATTTAATGACCTCAAAGTAACAGCTTGTCTTTTTTTATTTGTGTATATTTTTGAGATGAGGTAGTATTTACATTGTTCCGACTATTGTCCTTATTTTTATTGCCATGTTTGCGACGTTCAGCCGTTGTATGCTCCGGCCTTATTGAGGTGCTAGGAATTTCAAACGGAACCCTTTTTTACAATCACTGGGGTATATCATTCTCATTCCATGTGCTATGCCATTCTGGTAGCCCTGTAATTATCTCCCTTTAACTTAATTTACCTAAGTTATTTTTTCACTACTGCTGTAGCCTGGTATTGAACTCACAGCACTTTGGGTCAAGTCACTGGAACTAACCAACCTCCAGCCCGACCAATGTAAATAATATCGTCTTTCTTTGGATTCAAAACTTATCAAATCGTTATTATTATCCAAATTTCTGCTTGAAGTAAATCTCAATTGCAAGAGGATTTTTTTGGTTGAATATCCGAGAAACATGTTATTTGAGGTTATTTTTCTGGTCATTGCTACCTTAGAAATTATACAACTGTTTTATTAATCTGTCAAATGGCTGTATGAAAAAAAACTATGCTATTTTAAACCGGTAGCGCTTTTAGTTGCTAAAATTGTTGTACTTTAGCATAACTACATTGGTGAGAAATTAGGGAGGGACATGGCCAAAGAGCGAGAAAAGTTTTTCTTTCTGATTTTTTTCTCTTTTGTTTTTAAGTGTAAATCTACGAAAAAGTATCCAATCAATTTATACAAATGGAGAACTAGTCAATATAGAGCCATGGTTTCCTTGTTCTTTCAAAAGTATGACCCAACAAACATTTAGAAGCACACTTTACCCTTCAGATTCATCTTTCAGGATTTTCATCAGCTGAGCAAACTCCTTAATATTGTCTGTGGCATTTTGGACGATTCTTCTGTGAGACAAGTCAGCAGTTAAATGGAGACATATTTGAACTATAGCAGGTTAGTGAGGGGGTGACAGATCGTGTTGTAATGTTTTTCCCAAAATCTCTGCACAACAAATACAGATTATCTACTGTAATTGAGACAGGAGTTCGATCACACAAAGTCCCACTCAGTATATTTTCACTATCGATTGAGCAACACATAAGCGCTTTTTACTCATGCAAAGTAACGATGTGCCATCTGGTTTCCTGAAAAAAATCTATCAAGGCCGTGCAACCGGTCCCAAGATATTAAAAATGACTGGTTTATATATATGAGCTCTCATATTCGCACAAATGACATACCTTTTAGATCAGTAAGTGAATGGTTATTAAAATGTTGTCTTATTAGTTGAACATCTTTAGAGGCCAGTATGAAAGCTTTGAACTTCTACAAGAGAAAAGCTTTCAAATGCAACTGATTTTATTCAAGCCACCTGAAGATCTACTCACTAAATTCTTCATATCAATCGGTTATCAATTTCGGAAGTTTCAATAACTTTCTCTTCATTAAAGATAATATCGTCTTTCCGCTCAATTAGATTAGTTTCTTGTTTATTGGTTTTTCTTACTTCAGAATTATCGCAAGGTTATTGTTTCTGAGGCCGTAAATAATTTATGCTTTTGAATGACATTGATATTTACCTCTTCTTAATCTGGTGCAAGAGCGGTTGATATAAATTGGATGTAGAAAGTTGTTAGGGCTCGAATCGTGATGAAAAGCTTTGAAATCCATTATTCAAAGTTCTGATTTTTACCTAGATTCGAACTTTGATCTCTAAAACCAACGGGAAATATACAACTATCTCAGACAAAAAAAATCTAATAGTAAGAAATTAAATATTTTGACATTTGCATAGTTTAGCTTATATAGACATAAGGTCACACTTTTAGTGTCCCTAATGAGGATCCAACTCACTACGAAAGTGATGCACTGAAAGATTAATTTACAAATCATTACGATTCAGTAAAACGCTCCGCGGTAAGCTACTAAAATCTGCTCAGTTTATATTCTAAATTGTGATCATCATCGAGCAAGATTTTCTCAAAACCCATTCGCTAAATTGGGTTCAATTCTTCTTGGTCCCCACAGTTGACTTCGTCTCTTGTTTCTCAATGGAGTAAAAATTCCTCCTCGTTTCTACGTGGGTTGTTTACGGTGGAGATCAGTTTGTGCAAACTAAATTCACTCTTTAGACGTGGTACCCTTTCTGGGTAGATGTTTGACAGGGCTGAACCGAGGCCGTCGCTATATTACCAAGTCTGTTATATGATTAAAGTTGACTTGCTGACGTCACACTTAGTAGTGTTGTTTTACTACCCGAAAAAAGTTGTTAAACATTATATTTTCTAAAAATATTTGAATTAATATTTTATTGATATTTTATTTAAGAAAATAATGTTTTCTTTTCAATGAAATGTTTAAAAAAATTCTTAGGAATAGAAAGTAAAATCTTACTTAACTTTTCTATACTTGCAACTTTATGAATCGTTTTTAAACATGAAAAAATATTCCTGAATTAAATTTTTTTTATTCTTTTTTCTGTATTAACAAAAATTACAAAATTTATTTTTTAGTCAATTTTAAAAGAATTTGTTTTATTTTTAAGGTTTTTTATTTCAAAACTCCGTGAAATTATTTCTTGCAAATGTCAAGAAATCACTATTACCGAAAATGAAAACATGAAAATGATGATTTAAACTTTGTTTAAACCTATTATTTCTGAATAATTTTTGAATTTATTTGAAACATACAGGCCTAAATCACACCACACTTGAATTTTAAAACTTAATTTTTAAAATATTTAATTTTTGGAAAATATTTAGCACAAAATGAACACCCTCAAAAAATATTTTCCAAACATTTTTTTCCTATTTTTGATAATTTGAAGTTAATTATCGATATTTATCCATAGAAAAAATTGGAAATAAAAAATTAGAATTTTAACTGAAGAATAAATCTTTTATAGTTGGTTTAGGGTTTTTAATCCTTAAAAAGTTAATTAGTAAGTAAAACATTAACCAAAAAAGAAAAGAGTTTTACAAAAAAAATGATTTTTTATAAACAGTTTAACATCATAAATGAAAAAGAAACATTAATTTTTACTTTTTTTTTCATTTTTTACAATTAAAATATTTTAAAAATCTAATTGAATTACCAAATATACTAGGATTTTTTAGGTGTATTTTTTTTAAGGTACAAATTTATCTTTTTATTTCATCAAGTAGGATTAACAATGGATTCAATCAAAATATTTCAAAATATTATTTTAAAATTCGAACTCCGTTGTTTTTTAGCAGAATTTCCCTAAAGACATTTGTTGATATTAATAAATCTATTGGATTAAAAGTTCTCAAGACGTTTTTAAAAATCTATTTCAGATTTAGCTATCCTATCGTTAATTCGTTCGATTCATAATTATTTATTGCTGTTATGCCGTTTTAAAAAAATGGAAATGTTATACTTGTAAAAGTTTAGTATCAGGAAGAGACCTGATATAAATAGTTATTTTCAAGAAATTAATAGAGGTTCTCTGTTATATCCCAATGATGTAACAACAAATTTAGTACTATACAATTATATTGTTATTAATAAACTTGTAAAGAATCCTTCTTTTCTTCATTCAATGAATCAAAGAAAATTGTCTATGTACATAACATTGGATGTTTTGGCTAATGATGAACTTCTTTTTCATGTTGACTCAGGTGGTGAAGGTCACAGCATAGAAAAAATGATTATCTGGAACTCTTCTAATGCATTATTAAATAATTTTTGTAGCAAGGAAAATGATAATATTACTTGTAAGAAGTTAAGTAAAAAAAGGAAAACTTCAAACATTCAACTGAATTTTGAGACATAAAAAAACTTTTATAAGCTTGGTTTTTAAAAAACAGTAACTTAAACTTATTTAGTTTGAATTAATTTGCTTGAATTTAAATTGTTGCATTTTTTAATATTTTTAATTAATTTGCTTATTTATTGTTGCTTCTTGTTTGTTCCTAAATTCTAATGGTTGCTTGATTGCTATATTTGAGTGATTCTGATTTAAAAATTCTTGCAATTAAAACAAAAGTGATTGTGATTTTTCATAATTAAATTAAAAATATGAAAATTTAAGCAATGTTTGTTAAATTTTTAGAATTTAGACGAATAAACGAAAAGTTTTGTCTTTAAAACTGTGTTTATTTACAAACACAACCGACAGTCAGTAGTCAATAATAATGTTTATATTTTCTTATTAATTATTGTTTTCCTTATTTTTAATTAAAATTAATGAAATCAGCATAAATCAAAAACATGTGTCTTTCTTTTTTTTCTTGTTACATTTTAAAATGTTTTCAAATCTTTATTAAAAAAACGACTTTGTGATTATCAACATTGTCATGAAGTGAGAGACACGGCTGCTACGCTAATTCATGACTCTACTACCGTGACGTCACATTTCATCGCTTAGACCTTGGTAATATATAGCGACGGCCTCGGCTGAACTCTAACTGCCCTGTTGTCCTATCCACATTTAGTGACTGGGGCAACATGAAAAGGATTCCCCGCCCCCGATTTGTGGGTTGGGGCCTTACTAAATATCTCACGATCGTCTAACGCTTGGACTTTTATCACTGCATCCGATTTAACTAGAGAAGAGTAGTAAGGACAAAATAGAGAAGTTTTATTATAATCAAATAGAATTAGCAATTTAAAAGAGAGATAGGGAAATAGATTAGGATGAAAGAATGAGAGAGGGTTGAAGTGTATGTGCGAGTGAGGAGGAGATTGAAAAAAGGCGTGTGTGAAATGAGCGACAGAGTGAGAATACGAGAAATTGAGAAAATGTAGGCGATAAAGAAAGAGATGATACCTATGTAACTTGCAGAGTGTGAAAGAGAGAAAGAGGGAAAGTGAGAAAGAGGAAAAATGAGTGAGAAAGCGTAACGAAGAGAGATGGAGTGAAAGTGTAAGTGTAAGGTAAATAGAATTTAGTTCTCTGCAGCCATTATAAGTGTTATCATCTCTACTTTCAGTCTTGCACTCTTCACTCATTAATGGGTTTTTATGTGCGTATCGTTACTTTGAGTGCATATTCAGCTTATTGTAGCTTTCGTTCCCAACTGTTTTTTAAAATTATTATTTAAATATTTCTTCTTCTTCTTCTTCTTCTTCTTCTTCTTCTTCTTCTTCTTCTTCTTCTTTAATTATCTTTTTAGTATTATTATAAAAGTGTTCCTTTAAAGTGTCTTATTTGGTACATTATTTACGGGACAAGAAATGAAGAATGGATTTTTACATCAGTCTAACATTCAGCAAAAAAAAAAAAAAATATATATATTTTTCTCGGCATCTATATCGATAGAGCTCTCCGTAATAATTTGGAAGTGCCAATCAAAACTGTATTTTTTACTCTTTGCAAAGAAGAATTTCCGGGTATGATATTCAGAAACTTCTCACTTCCTTTCTTCCTCATTCCAAGTGCCTTTACTATTATAAAGATAACAGTTTCGCTTAGATGACAATGTTTTGCAATCTCTATTTGCAGGTAATTGTATTTACACAATGCTCTGAATTCTTCGAAGAAAATATTGCGTTTGCATGGTAAACTCATGTCAATCAGCGGACAAAATCTTTTTTTTAGTAATCTTATGTAATTATATTTAGTTTGCTTACATTGTCCTATAAAATAATTACCATTTTTCTCTCAGAAACAGGTTTATGATGATGATTGTGCCACTTACTTTCAACTTTTACTTTGTATTACTCAATGTAAGAACTAACCAATTTAGTTATGCCTAGCTTTGTATTATTCCGGAACCAACATCTTCATCTTCTTATTTAGGGATCTATTGTTTCATCAAACTGATAAAAAAAGATGCATTTTAGATCAATTTTGGTTTTCGTGGATTTATTTGGTTGTTGTGAGTAAATAAGATTTATTCTTGTGACGCTAAAATCATTGGCTTTTCGCTTTACGTCCTGAACTCTGTGATTGATGCGTATGTTTTTGATTTGCGTCCGTTTGATACGAAGAACATATTGACCGTAAAGAGGTTTTGCTTTCATTTTACCTGCAGATTATTTTGCCTTAAGGATTTTACTATATTCCTTTTTTTTTTTCATTTCTGCTTTCATCTTTTCTGATTTTGAACATTTGAGAATTCCTCTTTTTTCTTTTTCGATTAGCTATCCTTTGTAATCACCATTTGGAACATCTTTCTATGTATTTGGCCAACTTATTGTAGATATTTTGCACGATAATTCAAATTGTATCAGTCTCCTATCGCCCATACTTCTGGATAGATAAAGACGACAAAATTATGATTCTGGATTATATATTTTACTGAATTTTAATACCTTTCTGATCTTTGTGTCTATTTTTCTTATATCAATGATATTTCAGCTGATTCCATTCAAACTGTAGGCAATTAACTGGTGTTGGTCAAAGAGTTTGTTACTAATCCTTGGTTATGTTTTATCTTTAGTACATCGATAAAAAATCTTTTCTGAAAATTTATTTCATAATTGAATGTTTAATCCCTTGCCTTTCATCAATTCCTAGATATTTATAAAACATGCTCCAGCCCCTTAATCACAGGATCAACATAAAGTTCAACTAAAAATGCGGACACCAATTTTCCTCTCTTAAAATTCTTGGCACATTTATCGATACCAAATTCCATACCAATGCCATCGCTAAATGTTTTCACTGTTTACAACAAACCTCCCATTTTTGGCAAACAGTTCGAGATCATTCAACTAAAACAAGTGATTTATGCTTTTGTTATCTTATAACCACAGTTAGTTTCCGTGAGCTGAATTGTTAATGGAATAAATGCAATGTAAAAATATCAAAGAAGAAAATGAATCATCTTAAAAAATAGTACATTTTATTTTTTATGTTTTTTGATTTATTATTGTTATTATTATTATTTGATTTGATGTTTTCTCTAGTTTGATCTTTGGGAATCGTTCTTGTTTGACAATTTTCCGTAGATGTTACTTCGTGAATAGTGTACATTTCACAAACACATGAATTATTCATGTGTTAGGAACAGGAAGATTGAAGAAATATTCTTTTTTTGAAATGACGATACAACTTGTGAAATTTGAGACATTGTCATATTTAATGAATCCTAAAGTTAAAATTTTCTATCGTGTTATTCAGAAGCCACAGATTTCGGATTTTTGAATCACCTTAATTCATTTTTAACGAGCACTTCTTATATAGGATCTAGATTATTCTTTGCGCTTTTGTTATGATATACAACAAAATGTTTCATACAAAGAAGCTGTGGATCACCAGTACCTGAATACAGCAAGGTTATCTGTGAACTAAAGACGTCGGCGAATAAAAGATTAGAATCGTAAAAATCGATAATTGCATTTATAGACGCCAGTCGAACAAAAAATTATGACACACGGTACATGGACTGACATTGAGAAAAATTAGCAAGCATTTTCTTTCATTAGGACACTTGATCAAAACTCCCCACCTTTTTGACGCCTGATTAAACTTATCTTGAAATCCATGTGAAATAAATCTTTTGTTCGCTAATTAACCAGATTATATGCCAAAAGTAAAAATGGATACGACAAAATAAAATCAGGATTTTTAATTTTGGATAAAAATAATTTAAAAAACTTCTTACTCATGTCAAAATGGCACTGACAAAAACTCAATGGTTTTGAAAAGGAGAATATTTTTTTTTCTTTTAATGTGCTAATATTTGTTATATAGATTCGGATTCCTGTTTTATTTATTTTTTCGAGATTCTGGTAAGAGGTTTATGCCAATCTTGCTTATTATAAAATATTTAATACTGCAATAGAAGATGCCTGCCGTAGAACGACGGTTAGAAAATCTGCCAGACACCATTGCGTGTGTAATAGTTCGTTCTTCGTTACGCTACAGATGCTAAAATGAAGGTAGCAATGAGAAGGCATCGAGATTGATACGAATAAAAAAGCATCAATTTTGACCCACCTCAGTTTTATTCAATAAAATTTAGTTTAAAACTCGATATAAAAACTATGATCATCGCCATATTGAAATTAATATTTTTCGTTTTACAATGAACGAAGCAATACAAATGGTGAAAATTCATTTATACGGATGGATATTTAATGATCTTATTCTCAAGACGAAAAACTTAATATTGATATTAACAGGTGTCTTACTTAAACACACACACACACACACACACACACACACACACACACACACACACACACACACAGGCATGTCCCAAAAGGTATCGTTGTACTTCAGCACAGCAACTCATAACAAATGTTTAAAATATCATCTGATTGGTTCTACACATACACACACACATACATACACCCGACGAATTATTGGCTGGTGCACCGTTTCAAATATTCTAACTCGGTGTCGAATGGCTTCGCAGGCCTTCATGATACCCTGATGAAGCATCTCTCACTATGATTAACTTCTGCTGCATAAACTAATTGTTTTAGGTGGCCCCACTAATAAAAATCCAAAGAACTCTGGCCTGAGGAACGTGCTGGCCATGGAACCGGTCCTTCCCTACCTATTCATCTATTCATGCAAGATGTCCGCCGGTGCATCGCTAACAATGTAACTATAATGTCCTGTAGCCCTATCATGCATGAACCACATGTATTCGTATTAGCAGGTGTATATCCTCTAACATGTCTAGAATGAGTCCGAAATAAAGTCCCTGCAGACATATTCTGCAAGACGCGCTGGAAGAACATATGGACCTACCAGGCAGTCACCTACTAGCTCAGCCCACTCATTAAATGTAAATTGATACTGGTGTCTAGCCTGTATTGTACTGTGGGGATTCCGATTTACCCACAAGTGTTGGTTGTGTAAATTTGTTATTCCATCTCTTCCAAATATTGCCTTATCTATAAACAAGACTGAAGAGACAAACAATAGATCGGCAGTTTGTGCAATATATCATCGGCAAAAGTTCTCCTCTGTGAGTGATCATTGGGCGAAATAACCTACACTCGTTGTAAATGATAGGGAAGCAGGAGGTGATCTTGAAGTAGCCCCCATGTACGACATGCTAAGGACAATTGACGTATGTTGATACCTGGATCGTCACCGACAACTTGTAGAATTTGTTTTCCAAAGTTAAGCGTACCGGCGGACCTTGGTCTTCCTTGATCCATAGTTTATGGTGCCACGGATCCTGTCTCAGCAACACGATGATAAACAGCAGGAAAGTTTGGATGACTCAAGTGTCTTCGATTTGAAATGCAACCTGATACAGCCGTGCAGTCTCGCACCCATTCCCATTCTCGCGGCCGTATGTAAAAAGCATAACTTCCTGTTCACGATATGAATATCCTGCTAAACATTTCTCATTTAACTCACTACTACACATGTTAAACGATGAAACAGACTAATCCCAAATGTACACGAATAACAAATGTAACCTAGTCCACATGGAAAAAAACTTTAAAGTTATGGGATATTTGCCTTTGTTCTGGTGCGAAGAACCCGACACTAAAGTTTGTAAAAGTATATTTTGATACAATATATATATATATATATATATATATATATATATATATATATATATATATATATAGTGGGTTATCCGTTCTAGTGAAACGTAGTTGCATGTTGAAACAGATTAACTGAATTTGGCCTCGTTAGTAGATAGCCCACTATAAGTTATGAAAGGGGTTATAAAACAAGAAAATCAAATTGAGTATAGAAACAACATTTTATATATACACATATATCAATTAAGGTATTTACACATAAAGTAATGTCTTTAGTATGGGTTCAAAGGACGTTAAAATGTTTGTGGGTATGTATGTGTGAGCGTTAGTCCGTTAGGAATGTCTTTGATGTCTCCGTCCGTTCGTCGGGTAAGTAACTCAGGGGACAGCAAAGAAGAAGGTGAGAGGGAAAGGCGAGGCGAGCATAGTGGATCGCTTGACGAGGTCAAGGGACATACTAATTATGCTCGCACTTTCTCAACTCTGGCGATGCTTTCTGTGTTGGTTTTTTATTTCGTCTTTGTGGGTCCCAGCAGGTCATTTGGGAATTCACACGCGTATTTAATTCTGGGCGACCCATTGGATGATAAATAATTGATAATTATTAATTTTTGTTTTTCTGGCGGGACATATGCGTGGAGCTGGGTGCGTAAAGACCAGTTTTGGTCATTTGCTTTCTGGACGATAATATATATATATATATATATATATATATATATATATAATAAAATTGACTCTGTACGTATTCAAATCTTAAAATGTTACACAAGTAATTTTTAAGAACCACGAATAACCGGCAGAATCTAACTCCGTTATCGCCCTCGGCTATAAAGCCCTGACGAGCCGTTGTGCGAAACCGCGGTAGGTCTTGGCGATCTTGCGATTTTTTCTCGTATATATATATATATATATATATATATATATATATATATATTACCAGTTATTATGAGATCAATGCTGGACATAGAGCTTTTAAAATCTTTCCATGACGACAAAATGTCTTACTCTCTGCCATGTTTTACTAGCAATATCTTAAGTCCGATATTTTCTTCATTATAAATAAATCAATCAACTTGTGCTTTCATCTCTTATCCTTTCCTTCTTCTATGTATATCATGTGTTTGTTTCCTATTCACTTTATTGGTCTTTGAAAATTATATATATACATATTTCCAAGCATATATAAACTGTCAAGCCACAACACATCGCATATAGTCTAAAGATTGCGATCAAGCATGAAACAGACTGTCGTATGGTTTATGGGGTACCGCCTCCGACTGACACCAAATCGGTCGAGTTTCGATCCCGGCCAGAAGCAAGTGGATGTGTCTAGCCACACTGGTGAGCTGTGATACAGCGAAACAGGCTTGTATGTGGATGACTAATATATGTAAATATATATATAGTTATTATTATTGTTATAATAATAGCATACTGCAACTTAAAAACTACCAAGTTTTGATGCTCGATGCACCATTATCAGGCAATGAAATCAGTAAAAATGTTGCTTATAAATTATTTTAAAAGTAAATTGGTATTTTCGGTAGCGAAGATGATCAATATATATTGAGAGATAAAATCTTAATGTAAAAAAGTAAACAATGTTAATAAAATGGAATTGTTAAAATGGTCAGTGTCATTTATTTTGTACCCAATTTCTGTATATATTTCTGTTTTTTGAGATAAAAGCAACAGAGTTAATGCATTGTACTTGACTTGATTTCAAATTTTGTCAGAAGTAAAATCTGAAATTTATTTTTTGGCGAAAATGTTTTGTGAGTGAGTTTCTTTGACGTCAGTAATTTCAAATATAAACAAGAGAAATTTTTCTGATTTGCAAATTCATATTTTAATGGTTTTCTTTGATGTTTAAATATGTTTAAATATAAATTGATATGTTATTTTGAAATTATTATTGGAAAATAAAAGATAAAATTATTCGTCTTTCTTTAACGTTAAGCTTTGTTTCAGTATTTGTCTATATTTCTGAGATGAGGTAGTATTTACAGTACTGACCTTATTCGGACTATTGTCCTCATCTTTGTTGCCATTTGTACGACGTTTAATAATAGATCATAATGTTTGTCTATATTTCTGAGATGAGGTAGTATTTACAGTATTTACAGTATTTACATTATTCGGACTCTTGTTCTCATCTTTGTTGCCATTTGTACAACGTTTAATAATAGATCATTGTCTTTGTCTATATTTTTGAGACGTGGTAGTATTTACAGTATTTACATTATTCGGACTATTGTCCTCATTCTTTGTTGCCATTTGTACGATGTTTAATAATAGATCATTTTATTTATATATATTTTTGGGATGAGGTAGTATTTACAGTATTTACATTATTCGGACTATTGTCCTCATCTTTGTTGCCATTTGTACGACTTTTGATAATAGATCATTGTATTTGTCTATATTTCTGAGATGAGATAATATTTACAATATTTATATCATTCGGACTATTGTCCTTATCTTTGTTGCCATTTGTACGACGTTTCGACAGTTGTACTCTCCAGCCTTCTTCAGGTGCTAGGTATTTCGAACCGAATCCTTTATTACAACCACTGGGGTTAGATTTAGGGTTAGTGTTCATATATACATGTGATTGTAATAAAGGGTTCGATTCGAAGTTCCTAGCACCTGAAGAAGGCCGCAGTGGGCAACGGCCGAAACGTCGTAGAAATGGAAACAAAGATGAGAAAAAAGTCCGAATAATGTAAATACTGTAAGCTTTACTTCATTTGTTACTTTAATAAATTTAAAGTTTAAACGAAGGAAACAAAGTCTACGATCACGTGTATACATTATAGCATGTGTGCGATTTCTACATCTACAATGAAGAAAGACGTGCATTTTTAGAATGAAAAATTGCGAGAGAGAGAGAGAGAGAGAGAGAGAGAGAGAGAGAGAGAGAGTTAAAAGATGATAACCGCGGATTCAAAATCAGAATATTATCATTGAAAACTCTCTCCTCCAATTTGCGGACCCAAGTTTACTATATTCTTACAATATTTGTTTATAGCTATTTATACTGGAATTCATAACAAGTAATAAAAAAAAAATTACATTTTGAAATCTTATTTATTTTTGGCATCTGGATTTTTGAAACTGTTTCTAAATCTTTGATTGTCTCTCAATCATTTTGCCTCACCTGCTATCCTCTTCCGATATACTTAAGAGGTGCGCCGCATCACTTGAGAGCCACTGGCGTAGAGTAATGATTAGTGAGCTAGTCTGGTTGACCGATTCAGTCATCACTGGGAACAAATATCTTTTTTCTTCTTTTATGTAGCTTGTCCCTTCAGGACGTAGGCGATCATGGCCTTCCGCGTCTCCCTATCCCTGGTGGCTCTTAGCACGCTTTCTCCTGTTACGTCTCTCAGCCCCCGTTCTGTTATCTACCTGCTCAGGCTCTTCAAATATGTTATCCGCTGCTTCCCTCTGTCTCCTTTTCCCTCTTTCTGGCCTCTTAATATCAGGTTCTACAATCCTTCTTTCCTCATTGCATGTCCCAGGAACTTTGTCTCTTCCTGATGCTCAATATTAATTTCCTTTTCGTTTCCATCTTTTCCAAAACCTCGTCATTGCTCACATGCTCGGTCCATGATATCCGCAGCATCCTTCTATAGAACCACATTTCAGCTGCTTCAAGTTTTCCCTTCATCTTTGTTGATATTGTCCAACATTCTATATTCTGCTATATTGAAGAACTGATATCACATAGCAATCCAGTACTCTCTTCTTTGTTTCTAGTGAAAGTTTCCCGTGTCTTTATCCTTTACTCAGCTTCTGGAACGCGTCATTCACCATGTCAATTTGCCTTTGGATCTCTGTGTCGCACTTTCCGTCTTCAGTTAGAACACTTCCCAGATATTTGAATTTTCGTACCTGCTTGATTTTAACACCACCCTACTTGTATTTGGCACTTTTGGCTGCTCTTTTTGCTGATGACCATGCATTCGGTTTTCTTGCAGTTTATTTGTAATCCCTTCATGTCACTCTCTTCAGCTATCTTCTGTAGGAGGTTCTGCAGTTTTCTTCCGTGTCTGCAATCAACACTGTGTCGTCTGCGTATCTTATGTTGTTCAGATTGTGACCTCCGATGACAAATCCTGGCATAACATCTAGAGTCCCCAATATATTCTCACTGTACAAGTTAAATAAATCCGGTGAAAATACACATCCCTGTCTTACGCCTCTTTCTAACTGCTGAATTCGTTACCTGTCCGCATGCAGGCAGTTTGCTACTAGCAGAGGTTTTTAATTACCCTAATGTCTTTCCCAAATATATCGAGCCTGCTGAGCATCTCCATCAAGTTCTTTGTGGCGTATTTTTTTGAACGCTTTTGCATAGTCAATAAAGCACAGGTATAAGTCCTTCTTCAGTTGTATTACTCTTTCAGAGAGCATCCTAATCATAAATATGGCTGTTCATTATCCCATTGTCTTTGACGAACCCGCACTGTTCTTGTCCTATCTCTGGCCTGATTCTACTTCTTGCTCTATTCATCAGTGTTCGGACGATCAGTTTTGTAATGTGACTCATTAAGCTGATAGTTCGGTGTAGTTCACACTCGTTTGCACCTGGCTTCTTAGGCAGTGCTATGAAAATGGGTTTGCATAGGTCGTCTGGCATTATACCACTATTATAAATTTCATTTATTATTTCCGTAATTTCTTCTATGCCGAATTCTTCCAGGGCTAACAGCAGCTCTATTACAATGCTGTCTGGACCAGCTGCTTTGTTTCTATTCAGTTTGGCCATTGCAGCTTCCACTTCGGACTTTAATATTTCCGGTCCGTCCTCATCTTATTATCGGTTGTTCTCTCTTGTCGTGGAAAGGAAAGGGTATTCTATATGTTCTTCCCATCGCTTGAGTATTTCTTTTTTCTCCAGTATTAACGTTCCATTCTTGGCTTTTATACATCCTGTTGAAGAGCAGGCTTTTTGTCCTGTCCAGTTCTCTTATCTCTTTATGCATGTCTGCTTTATTAGTCCTGCGCAGTCTCTCTACTCCTGCGCATTTGTCGTTGAACCATTCCTCTTTTGCCTGTCTGCATTTGTTCCTGTATTCTCTTCCGTGTCTTGGCATCATTTTCCGTCTCCTTCTCATCATGTCAAGGGTCTCTTCAGTCATCCACTCGTTTTTTCTTCTGCGTCTGATTTCCTTTGGGGCAACGTTGTTTGCTGTTGTCACCATCGCTTCCTTTAGTGAGGCCAATTTTGAATGTTCCTGTCCAATTTTTTCTTCATATTTGTTTTTCACGCTGTTAGTGTATTCTTTCTGCAGTTTGAGGTCATTCACAAGCGTGTTGTATATCAGTCTCGGTGCCGTGCTGGGCTTCTTCATTCTCCGAAGTTTTACCCTTAGTTTTCAGATGATTGGGACGTGGTCACTCCCTCAGTCGGCACCTGGGTAGGTTTTACATTGCACTACTGCGTTTCTAAACCTTCTGTTTATGGTTATGTAGTCTATTTGGTTCTTCGTCTCACCTCCAGGGCTTCTCCATATCCATAGACGTCGTGGATGTTCTTGAAACCAGGTGTTAGTTATTATCTGGTCATTTGCCATTGGACCCATTTTTCTTCTCGTTCGTTCCGGACTCCTAATCCAAAGTTGCCGGTCGTGTCTTCTTCCCTCTCTTTGCCTACTTTGAGATTCAAGTCACCCATTATTATTCTGATTTCTTGGCTTTTGCACTGATCCTTGGCATTGTCCAGTATAGAGTAGAATGTTTCTATCTCTTCCTCAGTACTTTGCATTGTTGGTGCATAGGCTACTATGATAGATATGTTGAAGGGTCTTCCTCTTAGTTTGACCAAGAGGACTCTCTCTGAAAGTTGGCAGTATCCAAGAAAGCATTTTCTCACTTCATTGTCCAGAATTAAGCCGACTCCTTTTTCGTTGCTTTTGCCTCCTGCGTAGATTATTCTGTGATCGTCATTGCTGAGGTCTTTATTGTTTGGCCATCTGGTTTCGCATATGCCCAAGATATTGATCTTCAGTCTGTCCATCTCCTGCTTGACATTTTCTAGTTACCACAGTTTGCTGAGTGTCCTAACGTTCCATGTCCCTAAAGTAAGTCTCTCTTTGTTGCGCACAATCCGGAGACACCTGTTGCTCATGTCGTTCCTTCCCAGGCGAGGGAGTAACTTTGGGATAAAATGTGCCCTTTACGCCGTTGGTGCTAACAGTCGCAGGATGACGGTCAGGTGACACCTGTTGCTCATACCAAACCTTACCGGACGAGGAGTTGCTTCCTTCGGAATGAACCCCCTTCAGGCCGTTGCGTTTCATAAATTTATTGTGGAAAGCCATGATTAAGTGGGGGTAGATAGTAGAGTGGTATCCCGTTGCCTTGTCCACGGTGATTTATTGAGACACCACCTCTAGTTAGCTGGCCGTTGACTCCTTAAGAGTTTTTCCGACCTTTTAAGGTTTCATTTTATCCTACCGGAATGCTAACATCCCCGCCCAAAAAAAGAATAAATAAAAAAAAAAAACAAACAAACAAAAAACGGTGGTGTGGAACAGTAGATATTAAGTATGTACTGTATAAGTTGAATTGATTAGACTTGTAGAGGAATATAATGGCCACTCCCCCGAGTAGTATAAAAGAACACGAGTGTCTGCAAAATTTAAGATTAGAATTGGTTACCAGTAGACAAAAGAATGAAATTTCTTTGCATTTTCGACATTTTGCAAAGACAAATTTTTTGACTTGCTTTGGCTAACTCCAGAAAAACTTTAATATACCGACACGGAACTAGGGATGATAGCACGTGTTTTTTTTTGTTTTTTTTGGTAACGGAAGAGGGAGGAGGGAGGGACAAGAACGCTATAAATATTTTTACATTAAAGAAGGGAGAGAAAAATATTACATTTTAAATTTAATATAAAGCTATTCTCATAGAAACTTGAGACAAAGAAAACAAAATAAAGTCACTTTGAAAGAAAATATGTAACAATATATATATATATATATATATATATATATATATACAAACCATAAACATGAATTAATCGAAGATTTTTTTAACTAGTCTAAACTATATAAGAACCTGTCAGCAATAATTAAGATCAGCATTCGTTACCAGTAGTCAAAAGAATGACATTTCCTTGCATTTTTGACATTTTGCAAAGACAAATCTTTTGAATTGCTTTAGATAACTCCAGAAAATCTTATACTAATCTAAGTTAAACTTTGTAAATAAGATTTACTATTAAGTCGAGCTGATTAAGAAGACTTTATTTTTATCGAAAGAATTCTAACTTCATTGATTTGTCTCAGAAGTTTTTATAAATAATTACAGTTAAGTGTTTATTAATTCTCAGATATCATAAATTAGCTTTACATTGCATCATTTCTTAGGCTTCGTTCCATTCTTTTCCCATCGTTCCCGCCATTCCTTCAACTCCCTCAAACCTTTTTTGTCTTTCTTTCCCGTCGTTTATTTAATTCCTTTTCCATCTTTCTCATTATTTTATTTCATTCCAATTATTCCGTCTATTTCCTTTCTTACAATTCTTCAATTCTGTCATTTCATTATTCCGTCTATTCCCTTCCTTCAACATATTTTCCGTTCCATTATTCCTTCTATACTTTTCTCTCTCTCTCTCGTTTCGTTCATCCCAAATATGTTGATAGTTCAAAAGGTCAGGCTGTTTGCTAGAGTTCTTAAAACCAAAAAATAAAAAAGGATTTCTAATAAGAAGAAAAGCAAGAAATAGCAAGACATCTTTTGTTAATCTTGGACAGAACAGGGGCTCAGTTCAGGACAGTGGGCACATTTCTTAAGGACAATTACAGGGATACCATCGAGTCCACGTGCTTTGCTTGATGCTCATCTACTTTGTATTTTGATTTTTTTTATCTTTCAGAAAACTATTGCTATAAAGACTTTACAAAATGAACTTGATATTGACAACGCAAGCGGAACTATTTACACAAGAAATAAATTTGTTAGAATTTTAGTCGACAAATATTTATTCTTTGATTGAACAATTATTTGCGACATATTTACTCTTCAAAAAGATTACATCTCAATTTCAAGATCCATTCATGGAATGTAATTCAATTTGAAACGAAATTTTTATTTATTTATTTTAAATTGTTCACGACAGAAATTGTGTGTTTGTGTTTGTATATTGTCTGTGGAAATTGACTAAGGCTGTGCGTGCATTTAAGACGTTTTGATTGGCTGGTGTGTCAATAACGGAACGAACAGAAGCCATGTTTTAGGTTGCTGTTTCTGATGGAGAGAGAAGAAGAATGAAATATGTAGACCTCTACCCCCAGTATTACAATAGGAAAATGTGGTGGAAGGGATAACATTTCAAAGAAAGAGATAAAGAAAATAATAGAGAGATAGAAAGAGAGAAAATGATAATGAGAGTGGGAGAGAAATGGAAAACGATAGAGAAAGAAACAGAAAGAGATAGAAGGGAGGATAGAAAGAGAGAGAGAGAGAGAGTGAAAGAAAGAGAGAATATGTATGAGAAAAAGAAGAGCAGAATGTGAGCCGTTTTCTGAATGGTAAATATATGACAAAGTTCCAGCGTGTGTGTGTATGCAACTAAATCGATTAACTTATTGGCTTTTATTGGCAATGAAACGTTGTGTGATGCGAGTATTTGACTCCCAAATCAGCAAATATGATTTTCTTAATCGATTATGAATGAAAGTTTAATCAGCAGAAAGGAGAATCAAAGATTTTCTAAGCTACCTTCAAAAATATGAAAGAATTAGAAACAACAGACTGATCCGAAGCTAGAATCTGAAAGGAATAGAGAGAAAGTAAAGAAAGGGCGACAGAGAAAGAAATAGAAAGGGAATGGGAAAAAGAGAAAAAGGAGGAAGGTTAGATAGATAGATAGATAGATAGATAGATAGATAGATAGATAGATAGATAGGAGAGGGGGATTAAGAATTCAACGAACATTTCAACCAACCAATAATGTCGGTAAACAAACAATAAAAAGAACAACGAAGAGAAACTCTCATGGTTTAATGAATTATGGCTCGGGAGAATTACGTTATTTAAGACAAATTCCTACCAGCATCCCTCGACGTTGCAAAACATCTTTTTGCCAGGGGAAATGAAAGCAGAAATTCTCAAACTGTCAATAAATACAGTCAATTATCTTTAAATGAGTGGACATGTTTATTTGCACATAAGATGAACAGATCACACGAAAATGAAGTTGGCGATATATAAGCAGGCCATTCTTAGAAGGCGTTACCAAGGTTTGAGAATCTCAGTGTAAAAAATCAAATCGAGTCAGTACAAATTATTTCACTGAAGAGAAAATCTTGCTAAATTTCTTTTATCTGTTTCTTTTATTCAGATGTTTTTGTTTGTAAAGTCTTCAATGCCCGTTTGTATAATATATTAAATAAACAAAAACTGATAAATTTCTCGGACAGAATGTTTGGATTTATTGTTCGTCTGGCAAAATTGCTCCCAACACCCAGTCATGAAATATTCATGTTGAAGAAAATGTTTACTTGGCAAGGCTTTCCGAGAAAAGAACAGAAGAAAATTGAAAATTTTAACTCCAGTACACATTTGCTTAAGTCAAAATTATTCAGAGTGCAGCAATAAAACATGTGAACCCCACCAGTTTGGTCTGGCACAAGTCTTCACGAATAGAGCATTCAATACTTATCAACTAACAATTGTCTACGAGATTAGCTCCATTGGTAGGCAAAGGATATAAAATGATATAGAACAATACTTAACTAGCTAGAATGTAAGATCATGAGTTAAAGTGCATGGGTGGACGCATACACACATACAATGCATATATATATAGAGAGAGAGGGGGCGGGAGAGAGGGAGAAAGAAGGGAAATAAAAAAGAGAAGATTCTTCTTTCTTTTATGTGCCATGTTCTTTCAGGACGTAGGCGATCATGGCTTTCCACATCCCCCTGTCCCTGGTGGCTCTAAGCACGATTTCTCCTGTTGCACCATGCAACACTCGTTCCGTCATCCACCTGATTAGGTCCTTCAAATATGTTATCCGCTGCTTTCCCCTGTCTCTTTTTCCTTATATCTGGCCTGTTAGTATCAGGTTCTCCAAGCCCTCTTTTCTCATTGCATGTCTCTGGAACTTTAGCTGTCTCTTCCTGATGCTCAGTATTAATTTCCTTTTCGTCTCCATCCATTCCAAAACCTCGTCATTGTTAACATGCTCGGTCCATAATATCCGCAGCATCGTTCTGTAGAACCACATTTCAGCTGCTTTAAGTTTTTTCCTTCATCTTCGAAGATATTGTCCAACATTCACTGCCATATTGAAGAACCGACATCACATAGCAATCCAGTACTCTCTTCTTTGTTTCTAGCGAAATTGTCCCGTTTTTAAATACTTTACTCAAATTCTGGAATGCTTCCTTCACCATGCTAATTCGCTTTCGGATCTCAGTGTCGCACTTTCCGTCTTCTGTTAGCAGACTTTCCAGGTATTTAGAATTTTGTACCTGCTTGATTTTTAGTATCCTCGACCTGTATTTGGCATATTGGGCTGCCTTTTTTAATGATCATCATGCATTCGGTTTTCTTGAAGTTTATTTGTAGTCATTTCTTGTCACTCTCTTCAGCTACCTTCTGTAGGAGGTTTTGTAGTTTCCTTTCTGTGTCTGCTATAAGCACTGTATCATCTGCGTACCATTTAATTTTTAAATTGTGGCCTCCGATGACGAATTCTGGCATAACTTCTAGGGTTCTCAGAATAGTCTCGCTGTACAAGTTGAATAGATCCGGTGAAAAGACACACCCTTGTCTTACGCCCCTTTCAATATTTGTATAATTGCTGAATTCGTTACTTGTCCGTATGCAGGCAGTTTGCTGCCAGTAGAGTTTCTTGATTACTATTAGGTCTTTCCCAAATATGTCGAGGCTGCCAAGCATCTCCATCAATTTTCTCCATCAATTCTTTATGGCGTATTTTGTCAAAACATATCAGAATAAAACTAACAGTCGAAGCAAGAAGCAGCATTAACTCCACAAGTTCTTTTTTTATACAGGGCTCGAGAATGAAAGATATGGTGGAAAGTGAAAATTATGAGGATCAGGAACATAGATAATGATTGACCCTTGACTTGAAGAGGTTAAGCTGGTAGAGATCAAGGGAGAACACACGCAGGAGTTAAAATGGCGGTTCTTGTGAACTATAGGGAAAGAGATAGGAACCAACATTTTAAATTTAAAGATATTTATCAGATAACAAAGAAAGCATCAGGTTAAGAATATTTATGATTTGAATTTTTATTTGAAATTCTCATATGAGTGATTTTCGTTTCATATATTGTTTAAAACAAAAATCCTCGACTTTGTTTAGTTTTGTGACTACATTTCGTTCAATACGTTTTTCGATCTTTCAAACAAGGCATCAAGCGAAATGTTTTGGTAAAATCAAGGATTAAAATTTTGAACAACGTATGGTATTTATGAGTTTTACACCTAAAATAGCGTTAAATACAAGCTGAATGATGCAAAAATAAAATATATAGGATGTCTGCGAAATTTTCTGTGCTATCTTTTTTTTAAAACTAGACACACAGAAAAATAATGTTTAAAAATAAGTGAAAACACTGGAGACTTTTGCATACTATATAATAAAATAATACATGATTAAAATACTAACCTTAATTTTAAGCAGAATCACTCAAAAGCTGAAAACTCTAGTCATATTCTTAAATTGCCTCGTCTGTTCGAGTCTGTCGTATAAACATCACGTCTACGCTATTATCTACAAACAACATTCTTCTCAGATTAATGATTAAACATGGCTTTAAACAAATGAATCCGTTTGGTTTTAAAGACAATCTTTATCACGACTCTATAGAATTGGCGTTACAAAATCACAAAGAGCTTTACCAAATAACAAAAACCACATCACTTGAAGACTTCTAAGAGCAACAACAACTAAAAGGAGGTAAAACAATGGTATAATCAATCTGTTAACTTTTTACATTAAGGAAGGAAACACCTATCAGTATTCTTGTATATGCCGTGTTATTTCAGATCACAGGCGATCATGGACCTCCACTTACCCCTATCCTTTGTCGCTCGTAACACTTTTTCTCTTGGTATCGCCCCTAAACCCTGCTCTGCCATCCACTTGCTCAAGCCCATCAAGTATGTCTCGCGTTACTTTCCACTGTCTCTCTTTTCCTCTATCTGTTTCGTGAGTCTTAGATTCTCCAATCTCCTTTCCTCATTATATGTCCTAGACACTTCAGCTGTTTCTTCCTGATGCTAAGTATATAACACTTCAGCTGTTTCTTCCTGATGTTAAGTATATGTCTATATAATCACTCAAATGGAGTGACTATATAGAATCCATAGCTAAATCTGCTCCTAAGAAGGTCGGTTCTCTGTACAGCGCCAGGAAGTTTTACCAGTCTGAAACAATCCTGCAAATATACAAATCTATCATCCGCCCGTGCACTGAATACTGCTGCCATAACTGGTCGGATGCTCCTGCTAGGGGCTCTTGACAATATCCAACGGAGGATCTGTAATGTGATCGATCCCGACTTGG
This sequence comes from Ascarosepion bandense, assembly GCA_037127315.1. Classification (NCBI taxonomy): domain Eukaryota; kingdom Metazoa; phylum Mollusca; class Cephalopoda; order Sepiida; family Sepiidae; genus Ascarosepion; species Ascarosepion bandense. The sequence continues at coordinate 374,838 of JBBBDQ010002121.1, read as the reverse complement.
CAGCTCGGATACAGTCACTTTTTCACCTGGCGCAATGTAGTTTCCCTGTGTCTCTTTACTCGAGCCACAAGATTTGCAACTAGGTCCCACCCTTTTATTGTGAAACCAATAAGTTGTAAACGCAAATTCTACTCCAACCGCTTCTTTTCTCGCACTTTTCGCCTGTGGAATTCACTTCCGTTTGCTTGCTTTCCAGACAGCTACAATCTTCAAGAATTCAAATGTAAAGTCAATAGTCATCTCCTATCTCACTAACTTGCATCCCCACTCACTCTCTCATGCTCCTTTCTTCGTCCACTCCACTCTCATCAGTATTCTCATCCTTCTTCTACCCTCTTCCTGACACCTCCTGTAACCTGTCACTCTTTCTCATAACTTTTCTCCTATGTAACTCCCTGCTCAACAGTGGCAAGCAAATGCCTTGCTTGGGGCGATATGATTATAAAAAAAGTTTCTTTTTTGTTTGCATCCTCTCGCCGTTGCTCACATGTTTGGTCCATGGTATCCACAGCATTCTTCTGTAGAACCACATTTCTGATGCTTCGATTCTTTACTTCATCTTTGAGGAAATTGTCCAGCATTCGCTGCCATAGAGGAGGACAGGTATCACATAACATTCCAGTCCCTTTTTCTTTCTTTTCAACGAAATCTTCCTGTCTCTCAATACTTTGCTTAGCTTTTGAAATGCGTTTTTGTTCTATGCGCCTTCGGCTAGTGGACTTGACAAATCTAATTTGCTAAAAGACTCTTTAAAGAAAAATCTACACTTATTTATAAATGGAACTTTGTCTGTGTGTGTGTGCGTGTGTGTGTGTCCGTTACCTATAGACTCCGAAACGGCTGAACCGATTTTCTTGAAAATTTACACAGTTGTACTATAAGCGTCTGCGAGTGGTAGGTTTTGTGTCGAGGTACCCCAATAAATATCGAAAATCGATAATCAAAAAAAATCGGGTTATAGAAGGAGTGATATGATTTTAATCAAATTTGATACACTCATAGACAAAGACATAAGAAACGATATTCAGAAGTTTCAAGGTTGCAGTTCTTACAATAGTGCAGAAAATCGATAATATATATATATAAAAGGCAAGATGTTTGTGTGTGTGTCTGTTTATTTGCCTGTATGTCTGTATTTTTTTCAGCCCTTTTATTTTAGTTTTTGCTTCGGGTTTGGCTATAAGTGGGTATAATTGTAGTTCTTAGTCTCAGCTATGATACCATTTACTCAGAGGACTTATTTAACCTTCAAAATTCAGTTTACGACGAAAAAAACTTATTTGATATCGATACCATGAAATCAAAATTTGACTTACATCCATTCAATTTTCTTTCAGTCTACAGTTTCGCTTTAACTGGAAACAACTATTGCTTTTTAGTCTTTCGTGCCAACGTCCAAAGAGTCTGAGCTCCAGGACCATATATTAGTTTTAAAGCTTTCATTACACCCGAGCAACGCCGGGCTATACTGCTAGCGGAATATAAATAAATGACAATGGATATAAGCCCTGCAATAAGCCTGACAGTAATACTAACTGTTCGATTAATGAATGGCGAATGTTTCCTGTATGGAAACGGCTGGCCTCAACAATACCATTATCATTACCATATATTTGAATTGAATGTAATTAAGTTGATTAGGTAAGAGTGGAAACGGCGAAAAGTAATGTTCCGAACAACAATTTTAAAATGTCCCGATAGGTGTTGCTTTTTAATGATCGAAAAACCGTTGTATCAGTGTTAAAAGAGAGGAAAACTAACAAATATTCTTACATACAGTACCATAGAATGATGGTTAATGAATGCAGGTATTGTCTCTATAAAGGAATACATAAATAAAAAGTTAATTATAGTGTCACGGTGTCGTGTTCATGAAAATAAATTAGGCTGAATTAGTGTTAAAAACAATTATAATTAAATAATCATTGCAATTATAATTATCATTAATTAACTTATTCTAAACCAATGACAATCGATCCCACTTTTCTTCTCTACACACAAACATGTGGCATTCTCACTATCGGACAAGCAATTCACACGGACAGGTCATCAACTTATGTGTCAACGAAAATTGCGGTTTCTTTTCTTTTTCAGGCCATAATAGTAAATTTATCTTTTAGCACTCAATAAAAATTCTTATATTATAATACACACACACACACACACACACACACACACACACACACACACACATATATATATATATATATGAATCAGATCGGTAAATTCTTTTACCCATTAACTTTTTCAAGCCGAAAAATTTTTTTTTCCAAAAGAAATCGAACTTTGTTGACATTGGTTTCGGCGCAGAAATAATAAATTCAAATGAGTCTAAACGAAAAACGGTTTGTAGTTCTTGAATTATTAACAGAAAAAATAAACTGTAATGCGGTTTAAAAAGAAAAAGAAAATAACAAAAACGCTGATTTACTCGAATGTTTTTATGGGTTTGTTTTATCTGCGGGGAAGTTGTGAATCTTATGATCAGGAGTTTTGATTAACAGAACAAACATCTTTATTTTGCCCCCGGTGGAATAATTATGCGAACAAGGAGAGATGGAAAGAGGAAGACAGAAAGAAATAGAGTAAAAAAGAGAGAGAGAGAGACAGACAGACAAACAGAAACAGAGAGAGAGAGAGAGAGGAGGGAGAGGGAGGATAGAAAATAGGAAAGAGGGAGTGAGCAAGAGAAAGAAAACCCCAAGTTCGTTTTTTAAATCATTAAACATCCTATTGACAAACGTCCATTGGATGAGACGGCGTCTCAGTTTGGCGTGAAAGCGAACGAGTGATGTTGGAAATAAATGAGAAACATACTTGTGTTGAGTAAATGAAACCAGGTACGAGGGAGGTTCCTGTTTGGTAGCCATTAAAGTGCTGGCATCTAACGGTTATGCGATTGATAGTAATATCAGGCACAAATAGACAACACAGCAGCGGCGTTGATGTTCAATGCAAACTTCCGATTAATTACATTGTGGGAATAGGGTAGAAAAAAGTGCAAATTACTGGAAGATGTTTTTGGACGAGACTTGGCCATTGTCAGAAAACGTAATCGTCTTTTATCCTGAAAGACTTCTCTCTCAAGCGAAAACGAAATCCAAATTGATAGAATTCGCTTGCGTTGACTCAAAATTCTTTGTGATTATCAAGCGTTTCGTTTGTAAATAAATAAATAAAGAAAGAAAAAAAGAAAGAAAGAAAGAAAAACGAAAAAACGAACACGAATCAAAGATAAATGTCGTGGTTAATGTGGAAGCCATATTTAGATGTGAACGAAAAACAAAGTGCTTATGTAAAAACGAAAAGTCTTATTTAAATTTAACGTATGTGCTTAGTTCGTTTATTAACTTCAGATTTTTCATGAAAAGGAAGCGAAAACGTGTTTGATAAAATAATTCATCAAAATTTAAAATCAGAAAAATGCTAGATTGTAACTTTTACGGAATTTTAAGTACTGCAGATTAAATTTAAAACAGATTTAAATAGTCGCTTGCTTTTCAAAAGATTCTTCATTTTTTTCTGGATTAAGTAAAAATATCGTTTAAATTTGAAGATTGTGTGAACCATTTAATCAGCAAATATCAATCAATAAAAATCCTTATCAAGAAATCTTATCCATGATAATGTTAATTCATGCGTTGAAAAATGTTTGCGTTTGACAGACAACGTCAAGAACGCAGAATTTTTGCAGATATTAGAAATGGTTCTCTCTATGTGAGAAATCAACTGGAATTTCCTTAAATTCTTAAAGTTAATATGATAATCATTTTTAAAGTAGTTTTGGAATTTCTCAGATTAAAAGCTTATGCTTTCTCTATAAATAGATTTTTTAAAGAGTTGTACCAGATTATATTACTGTATTTTTAGAACCAGACTTATGACGTCATACTTTAAAAATTTTTTTTGGTTAAAAGTAAAAATGTAAGACATTTTCATGCTGTTTATGTTCTTATTTAAGCATTTGATTACTTTTTTATGCAAAAATTTCTTACATATCTACGAATATCAGAATTTAATACGTTTTAATAAATTCAACCTTATTTATCAATTTTAACGAGAAAAAATTCTTTCAGAGAATATATATTGTTATAGAGTTTTAGCAAAATGTACTTTGTTCCTTTTTTCGTTTTCGTAATAATAATAATAATAATAATAATAATAATAACAATTATTATTATTATTATTATTATTATTATTATTAGATGACTGTGTTAAAGCTTGGTTTTCTATTTGAAAACATTTACATTTTTTTTTCATTTTTGTTTCCTTTCTACTCAATATGAAATTGATTGCTTAAGAATGAAGGATAAGATATCTGGCGACCTCGTTTTAAACCTTCTTTTATTCCAGCAATGAATTCGATGATGATAAAGATAATGAAAGAAATGATTGTTTTGAAAATGTTAGGTAGATATTTCGTTGATACAGCGTCACAGAAAAATGTCCTTTTGTCCGTAGCAGTTAAATACAAAATTTGAAACGATTGACTATACATAAGATACATTTATCAAAATAGAACATTTTTTTGAAGAAGAATTTTCTTAATTATGATTAATTTGAGATGTTCGAAGATTTTGTGAGATTAAAAAGTTCCATTTAAATTGTACACAAAATGCTAATTCAATTTTTAAACTTTATTTCATCTGAGAACAAATGAAAAAATACGATATAATAATTATATTGTTTTAGAAGAAATGAGATATTTGTGTTGGAATTTTTTCGATGATTGAAAAACTACAACTAATAAAAAAAAATTTGAAAAATGATTTTGTTTTTGCATTTAAAAAATCTACAGAAGTTTAATTATTGCAATTGGATAAGATTTTTGAAATCTTCTGATGAAGTGTTGACACAAAAAGTTTACTTAAAGGGGAAAAATTGAAAATGCCTTCATGCTTTTCAAATCGATACACACACACACACACATATATATATATATATATATATATTTACGCTCTCACACCCTGATTGAGCATTCTGGAAGAATGGTAGACTTTGAAAAACAGTAGCTACTCTGGCTTGTCGATCATTTACTAATGAATTAGAGCACTCTGGCTATTGGGCGTGTATAATGATAATATAAACGCTAAAAAGTCTGCCCATAGCCCATAGGTGGAATCGCCGACTGACGCCAATTCGGTCGGGTTTCAATCCTGGGTTAAAAGCAATCGGAATCTAACCGTACTGATGAGCTGTGATACAGCGAAACAGATCTGTCTGCGAATGACTATATATATATATATATATATATATATATAATTTAACGCCAAGCAAGACATTAAAGCCGCTAACATGCAAAGGGTTACATGATAGAAAACATTAAGGAAACAATAAAAGAACAGGAATTTAGAAAACAGAAGATAAAGACTGACATTGCAGTTAAACATTTGATAATCAAAGAGTGACTGAAAAAGTAAGATGTGAATAACTACAAGTGAGAAACGCGAGAGAAGTAACTGTTTGCACAGAAGTTACGCTTACATCTTACCCATTTCAGCTGTAAGATGATGAGGCTTAGTTATGCGCAGAAATGTAAAAAGTCTATATACCATCATGGAAGGCTCATCAGAACAATTTCCATGAAAATATTTATAGAAAAGGTAGAGGGAAGCTGCGTTATGGCGTGAGAAATTAACAGAACGCGTGTGTGCATTTTTAAGTTGAGACACCGATTCTCAATGTTGAAAATGGCCATCAAAAAATAAAATAAAGATCTAGATGAATATGAGCATATCCATGAATCATATAAATATTTAGGGCCCATAAAGATGAGTCTATCATTTCAATTAATGTGACAATTGCAGTGATTATAATTTCGGTAAGAATACTCTAATATCTTAATCTGCAAAACTTCTACTTTGAACATAAGAAAGAATTTTACTTTTAAATTAATTAAAAGTAAAACTGTTAAAAATAGAAAAATCAAATAAGATTATCAATATATTAGTACTTCGATTTTATCCATTTACTAATGAGATATTCTGTTATTATGGTATTATTACAATGCACATTAAATTATAGATGCTTAGTCATTATTCATTCACTTTATGTCTATATTTTACAATCGAAATGTCCGTATAATTCATGTGTACATTTTACTAAAAAACTTTTACCCCCGACACAAATATATATTGTTTACTCTAACTCATATATATATATATATATATATATATATATATATATATATATATATATATATATATATGACAACAGGTGATCCTCTTGAGGATAGACAACTGAGAAAAGCTGCGAAGAAATAAATGATTGATCGCATGAAACAAATTGAGTGTGTCTTTCAAGCGGACGTAGACAATTCAGCAGAATATTTCACAGACAAGCTGCGTCCTCTTGCGGCTGAAGTGAGCCACTGATGTCAAGCAACGAAACAATTCAACAAATCAATCTAATCATGAAAAATTGAAAAAAATGTTGGGGAAATGTGAAGTCAAAATGATAAATGAAGTCAAAATCAACATTTTGGCAGACAAAAGAAAAAATGATAAACGTTATTCTAAATGAATGACATGATTTTATTTCTGTTTGATGAATCGATTGAGTCGTAAACTGGATTAACGGCTTCATTTTTTGATTTGAAAACTCAGGCGAATAAAGTTGATCAATTAGAATTGATTCTGGTGGCTGGATTTGAATTGGTCGAAACGATGGGCAAAATAGTTCACTGGTCAAAGCAAAAAACAAAAGAAAAACTAAACAAGTGCCTGAAGATGTTTTTGATCTTATTTAGTCACAAAATACACACACACACACACACACACACACACATATATATATATATATATATATATATATATATATACAAAAGTGGCCACTGAAGTCAACAGCCAGCGATGACAGTGTTTCATCCTTATACGCAATCGCCAGGCTATCATCAATTTCTCTTGTTTTCCGAAAGTTCATTTAATTTTTGGGTCCGATTTATGTCCGGAATGTGACTGAATGAACAAATATTAGAAATTTGGTCGCTTGTTCTTCTTGACTCTGTTTTACACCACTCTGTCGTATATACACATACCTACATGCATTGTACATGGTAAGTATCCATTTATCTTGCGCAATAAAGTTAATACTCTGGTTAAAATTCATTTTTTGGTAGTGAGACTGGAGGAGCCGGAACGTTGCCAGTGGGGCCTTTATGATTCCACTCCAGTTTTTTTATCGGGATTTATTGTCATAGTCTTTTGCGTGTTTGCATATAACCGCAAGGCTGTAGCGATTTAAAATCACTTGACGTCAATTATCAATGCAGCAGGTTATGAAGCGCCAGTAGTCCGTCGCCTCCTTTCTGGGTTAGAATAGGACTTAGTTTGCAGAGGCTATTCGATACACATGCCATGGAATCATATTATAGACAGTGAGAGCTTGTCGTCAGTACCACCCCCACCTATGAAAACCTATGGAACATGTATAATGGACATATATAAACATTGCATTTACGTGTTTTAGAAGATCCCCGCCAATTTTTTTAATTAACGGTCTTATTTCTATTTATTAGAATTGAAAGTATAAAAAAGTTGTTAGTAGTTCATGTAAGTTTATTTAATATTTCAATATTATGACTGACTTTAGTCATTAAAAAGACTCAAATTGCATTTTGGTCGAATTATATGATGACTTAATACCTGAACTTTAAATATTATGCGTTAGTTATTTTGTCTTCAACAAATCTTGTCTAAATGAATACTTACCCCAAAAATTTCTTTCATTTTATTGGGTGAAAAAAGACTATCTTTTAATTACCATTATTAAAAAACGCATGTATATATTAGTTACACAATTTAACGGCATTTTTTGTCAACTTCAAACTTCCTACGCCCACTGATAAAAAAGATAAAAAGTGTAGTTTCGTTTAAATTAAGAACCGTTGCTATTGATTATTCATAAAAATTTTCCATAAACTACCTCATTTTTCTATTTTGATGTTTGTGACTCTGTTTTACATTCCTTTAAAAAAATAACCTATACGCCATAAATATACTTATTTACTTCCATATTCATATTAGAATCAATAAACAGAAATAAGACAATTTAGACGTTTTTAAATGCACAATGATGTCACAGTTATCATAATGTAAGGAAAACTCGCTTTTCAAAATGAAATTCAAACTAAAGTATCTTAATGTCATTAAAAAAGTAACAAATTGTTTTTGTTACTTATTAGGTAGATAGATAACTTATATATAATGTATAGATATTTTTTATTTTCAAGCCTTCTTCTAAAATATGTACAAATATTGAAGAAGAATTAACGAATAAAAATGATATATTTTCTAGATTCCAGATTTTGAATGAAAAGAAAATAAACGTCAGAAACTAGAGCAAAAAATGTTTTGAAACTTATAACACCTAAAAGTTCTTGTGTGTAAAATAGTTAAAAATATATGGGAGTTGTTCGACGAATATGGACAATCCAAGGAAAATTAAGCAACATTTTAAAATGTGAAGAAATAAAATCACAAAGAAGTTATTTTTTGCGAAATATGTCATATGTCTGCTTCTAATGAGGCTTCATTTAGGCGCCAAAAGGTAAACACAAATGAATAAAAAAATCCTTTATGTAGAAATCAAGTCAATTGGTGTTCACCCACCAACTTTTAAGTTTTGCACAAGTTCTACATTCATTGCTATTCCGAAATGTCCTGGAGCTGCATAAACGTTTTTGTTGTTTTTGCAGAATTTTGCTTCCATTATAACAGGAAATTGAAAGTCATTCTTAAAAAAAAATATACGTTTTGGTGATGAATTGTTCTTTGAACATAAAACTAATTTCAAGTTCCAAGCAAGAAAAGAGAAGAATTTTTCTGGTTATTTTTTCTGGTTGTTTAATTTTTTTAATTTTTAAAGAAATGAAGAATAAAAAATAATTTCTCTTTTATATATAAAAGAACATGTTCTTTTATATACATAAATCTATATATATATGTATATGTATGTAAAACTGTTATTCCATAATTTTAACAGGGAGTATTTTGAACTCTAACTCTATAAAGCATCCCAATAGGAGAAGGAACACTATAATATTAACACCTGCAGCTTGACAGCACGCAGTGCTTTCTTGCTTAAAGAATTGTATTAACTTAGTGTAATGTCTTCCGATATTTAAAAAGAAATAATTCAGAGGTATTGTTTGATGTAAGGGGTAATGTGGTCGCAGAAATGGTCTAACAGCCTTGACTGGTTTCTCCGACTTGCGTGGTATGGAGCAGATTCCTCTTGCTAGATATAGGGTCTTGCAACAGGCACCCTCTTGAGCCAGGAGGCATAAACTTTTCAAGGCACTTGTTGTATATCTCCGTGTAGAGTCTGAGGTCGCGCAGGGAGATGAATGGAGCATAAGGTTATCATCACTATTGATAACTTCAAACACATTCGTAGTTACCATTAGGCTCATCCAACTATTTCCGAATCTTCTGCACTGTCGTCAGATTGACACCCTGAAATATTCGTATTGGGACTTCCGGTACGAATGCCAAGCAGTACGGCATGCCGATTCCAAATTTCTGGCGAAGTGAATTGCGTTATGATGCGCTTTTTCTCACGGATGGTTCCCAACTGACCCTACTATACTATGCAATCGACAACATCAAAAACAATTAAAATGCATGCACGAAATTACAAATATAAAATTACGGCAATTTACCCATCGTATATTATATATATATATATATATATATATATATGTATGTGTGTGTGTGTGTGACCTGAGGATTGTGTTTAAGTATGAAGCAGGTCAACTGTCGCCATCTGGTGTTGCTGCTTTCAGTGTCTACTTTTAGGTTCTTAGATTTGGATATGCTCTATTCCTGATATTAAATTCTTTTATCCAAACGTTTCACATGCCGTTAAATTATAGATTGTGTCGTTTCATTAATAATACTACTATTTTTAAGTATTATATAGGAATGTTTTTCTGTGGTGGTTAAAGGAGAGCAGCTTCATTTTAGAGGCATTAAAATTCCCAAACCAATTCTCACACCATTCAATCATAAATTGGAGGTTCTTTTGAAGAACGGCGGCCAGATTTACTTTGGCATCATTGGCAGATTTTCTATTGAGGCGGGAGTAAATGTTGGTGTCATCTGCATAGATGCCTACTTAGGAACTAAATACATATAAATTAGTATAAATTATAAATTTAGAATAATATCCGGAAGTATTATATCGGTCGGGTTTCAATCCTGGGTGAAAAGCAATCGGAGTCTAACCGTACTGATGAGCTGTGATACAGCGAAACAGATCTGTCTGCGGATGACTATATATATATATATATATATATATATATATATAAATATTATTAAATTATGTAATATAGAATATAGTGCATACAGAGAATATTATTATAATATTATGAATTATTTAGAACAATATATGGAAATATTATTGTAGTATTTATTTAGATGTATTAGTGGATATAATTTGGATTCATGAAGTATAGATTTGTAGAGAGATGGTAAAGTGATGTAATGTTTAAATCGAGTGTTTATAGTTGATAATAATGCTATTAGTATGTTTTCAAAATACTTTCTCTTTAAAAGCTTATTGTCCTTTTTTGATTAAACTATATATATATTATGGTGTACTGAAAAGTTCTCGGTTCGACGCACTTTAAAAAATCTGACTAAATATCAGGTTTTTTTTTGTTGGGTGGAGAATTCCTTCATTGAACCAAAAATTCTTCAGTATAACCTTCTGTAAGGTATTTTTAAAAATTATCCCGCGAGATTTTTATAACTTCTTTTTTTTCCGTATTTTTTATTTCTTTCCATCGCCAGTTGTTAGATATGTGGCGAATGTTGTAGTAGAATGTTCTCGATTTCTCATTAATCAAATGATACTGTAACAAAAATAGTTAAGCTTTTGATTACTTGAACCGTAACTCCAGTTTTCGATTATGTTTTGTAACGACTTCGAAATGACGCACTAAAAAGTGCACTGAAGTCGTTACTTAATTGCTGCTTATTATTATTTATTCCGCTGACGTAATATCTTGTGATAAATTCCCTTTTCTTTAGTGTTCATATTCTGGTAGGGAATTGGATGACGATTCAATATTATTCGTAGATGCAGTAGAAGCAATAATTTATTTTGCATGAAATAAGATATTTTGCAGACATGTTTTCATATCACAGAGACTCAAATTAATTAGCAAAGTTTTGATGGTTCGTTATTTTTTAAAATGTCTCGTTTTTCTTAATAATTAATTTCTGGACATAAATGATTTACGGATTGCTCATTTTTATACACAGTGCACATATACACTAAAGTATTATTTTAAATTATCAAAAGTAAAACTTAAAATATAGCCAAAGATCAAACAAAATATGCAAGGTATCAGTTTTTCGATTCCGGTATTTACTGAAAGATTCCATTATTATGATATTATTACGAGTCACATTAAATTATTGATGTTCAGTAATTATTTCTGTTATGACAAAACCGTAATATCTCATTATCTCTTATGGCGTTTATATTTTACAATAGACATGTCAGTGTGTCTTATGTGAACAGTTGACCAAAAACTTGTACACAAACACACACACACATATTTATTATATTCTCTCTCTCTCTCTCTCTCTCTCTCTATATATATATATATATATATATATATATTTAGTGTATTTGTGTTACAATTTCTCTTTTATGCAGATTTCATTAAAAAGGACATCGAAGATATTATCATTAAGTGTTTTATATATTTTTTCATGTGTATAAGAACACATGTTTTTTTCAAGGTTCATATTATATAAGAATTGTCCAAAGGTTTTGTACTTTCGAGCGCTTCCCGCTATACTTTTAGTCATTATCAAGAATTAATTTTGTTTTACTTATAAATAAGTGTGTGTAAAGTTTATGCATATAGTGTCATGTATATGTCAAGTTCCGAACACGGTAAGCGCATCGTTATCGTGTTTATAAGTAATGCTATTAGATGTAGTATTTTTCTTTTTATTAGTAATGCTTCTATTATTTTTAATCTTCTTTTGTAAGATATATGATACAATAAAGAAAAAAGAACAATTAGGAAATGTATCTCAATCTAAGACGTTTTAGTTCTTCAGAAATCGAGAGAAAAATAAAAATACCCCCCCCACCCAAAAAAAAAAACAGTATACAGATATGTTGTGATTTGGGGTCAATTCGTATTGGTCAGATATGCGTCACGTGTATTAAAGTAATAGATCATTTTTAAACTCAGGTGTGTGAAATATTTTGGATGATAAAGTGCATAATAGTGTATGTGTATGCTTGTGTAAAAACGCATGTCAGTTTAGATGTATGTTGGAAGGTAACGTTATTTTATGTATGTGTATATGTGTATGCGCGAATTAATACACGTATCACGTGCATTAAAGCGATGGATAATTTTTAAATATATATGTGAGGAATATTTTGAAATGTGTCATAGTGTATGTGTGTGTTTATGCAGACATTCTTGTTTGTCTGGGTGTACGTTGGATGGCAATGTTAATTAATAAAAACGTATATGTGTAGGTGTGCGAGAAAAAGTCTGTAGATGTCATTTCCGATTAGATCGTTGAAATTTTCTTTTTTATAATCGTGTCGCCCAAGCAAGGCATTTTACTGCCACTGTTGTGCAGGGGGTTACATAGGAGGAATATTATGAGAAAGAGTAACTGGTTACAGGGGGTGTCAGGAAGAAAGTATGAGAAAGGATGAGAATGCTGATGAGAAGCGGGTGGACAGAGAAAAGAGCATGAGAGAGAGGATGCAAGTTAGTGAGATAGGAGATAACTGTTGCATTTACATTGAAATTTTTGGAGATTGTAGTTGTCGGGAAAGCAAGTAAGCGGAAGGGAATTCCACAGGCGGGAAGTGCGAGAAAAAACTGATGGAGTAGAATATGCGTTTGCAATTTATCGGTTTCACAGTAAAAAGGTGGGACCTAGTTGCTAATCTTCTGGCTCTAGGAAATTCATATATAGGGGGTACTAGTGAGCTAAGTTCATCGGAGCAGAAGCCGTGAAAGTATTTGTAGAAGAGAGACAGGGAAGCTACACTGCGTCGATGAGAAAGGAACTGTATCCTAGCTTCCAAGTCGGGATCGATCACATTACAGATTCTCCGTTGGATTTTGTCAAGGACACCTAGGCGGATAGCAGAAGCACCCGATCAGATATGGCAGCAGTATTCAATGCACGGGCGGATGGTAGAATATTTGCGGGACTGTTTCGGACAGGAAAAAATTCCTGGCCCTGCACAGAGAACCGACCTTCTTAGCTGCGGATTTAGCTATGGATTCTATATAGTCATTTCACTTGAGGTCTGATGTGAGAGTTAACCCGAGGAGACGCAGTGTTTTACTTTCAGAGAGACTAGCCTGATCCATGCGGTAAGAACGATTGTCTGTGATGGCTAATAGATAGCAGCTTCGTTTTGGAAGCATCAAAATTTACGAGCCATTTCATATGAACGTATTTTATTAAAAATAAGCAGACACAAAGTTTGCAATTTATTTAATCTGACATGCCTAAATGCACAAATATATTAAATAAAATACATATTGTTTCACGTCGATGGCAAGACTCGGAGTTTCATGCGTTGTGCAATCATCAGGTGCATATTATAAACTGACCGTTTAATAGATTATAATTCAAGTTCACGGGAGTTAAATAAAATTAGGTTACTGATTTTTAATAATAAGAGTAAAATTTAAATAGACAAAGACCACATGGAGATAAAAAAAATTAAAATTTTAAAAGTAAAATTATAAAATTAAAATTATAAAATTAAAATTTTAAAATTAAAAATATTAAATTCAAAGAAGATGAAATGAAAGGGGCGTAATTCATAATTATTAATAGTAATATTTGCGGGGGAAAGAAAGAAAGAAAGAAAGAAAGAAAGAAAGAAAGAAAGGGAGTAAGTAATAAAGAGAGAAAGAAAGCGGCAAACGTATAGGTACTCTGTATCAATTGGGGCCTAAGAATTTAAGTAGGTATTTTTTCTACGGCAGCATGTGGTCATTAAATGCCTTTTTTGTGAAGTAGATTAGAGTTATTTATATGGTTTGCGATGACAAGTTCTTTAAAAGGCATAAGTTACATCTGCATCCTTTTCAATTGTAAGATTTTCCAAATCTTACAATGAAAAAAGAAACAAATGTAACTTATGTATATTTATTAATATATATAAAATAACTCTGCTCATCGTACATTGAGCACTGTTTTATTAACACCTGAATAATAATATTATACATGTATGTACCCTCATATGTATATTTATTAATTCACATAACTATATATATATATATATATATATTAATTCAGATGACTATATATATATATATATATATATAAAAGGGGAAAGAAGTATGAAAAAGTTGAAAAAGTTTCGCGTGACTCGTTTCATCCTTTCGGATCTCATCGTACTAAGTTTATGTTAATGTAACAAAACATACACACGAACAAAAGAGGGCTGAGTATTTTAAATTTAAATTTTTTAGATATGTATTTTTAAATATACGTTTGGGTTATAAAAAATGACATCGTTATCCCATCTATCTATCTATCTATCTATGGTTGCCCATTTTTTATACTGACAGGAACAGCGAAACATTTTATGGGACTAATAGTGTAGAAGTTCACACTGGTGCACGATTAAAAGATAGAAAATACTCTTCTAACAATTAATTTGTATAAATTTAATTGTCTTTACATCTACAGAAATTGAATTCGTTAAATAGCAAGACAAAGATTTGCTTCTATAGCCTTGGTTGGTAACCAGTAAACCTCACCCGGAGGATAAAGAGATTGTCGTAGGGTCAACATTTATACTTGTAAAAAAGAAAGTTACAGAAGCATTGGCATATCTCTTGTCGATGGCGAGGGTTTGTCGATGGCTTACGCACCAGTGGGAGCGATAAGGTCTCAGGGTTTGATTGGTAGAAGACGATTTTTATCTTTATTCTCACTTCAGTGTGTTCTATTAGTCATTTAAATATTTTCGGTGTTCTCTTTAGGTTTAATAGAAAAGATTTCACCAGCAATATATCTCTGAAGAAGGGTTTGGTCGAAATGATTCTTAGATGCTTTTTAATACTACTGTTAAATTTTAACCAACTAACGAAACAGGCTTGTATGTGGATGACTAATATATATATATATATATATATATATATATATATATATATATATATATATAGTTGGTTAAAATTTACTGTTTATGTATGAAGCACACTTAATATTGGTGATAGAGTGTTTGTAGATATAAACAGTGTGTACAGATAATCATATATTTATTGAATCATGTAAAAGATCGAAGTGTAAATCCATATAATCTTCTGAAGATTGTTGACTTAATATTGACTAAATGTACCCTCCGAAGTTTGTCACTCATAATAAAGCGCAGTTGGTTTTTTAAGGATTCCAAAAATGTCGTTATTTAGTTTTCTCTTGAAAGTATCAAACATTGAATCTTTTCTCACGCATTTCTATCCTTTCGATAGGTGCAGACGATAATCTTAATGTACTTAATGCTAAGACAATTAACAGATAAATTTTCGATGCCCATTTATCTCATGAGTTCTGTTGAATTTAGCAGAAACGTTAGATGACTTCATTAAACCGGACTGTTCTTTTGTTTTTGTTTATGAGTTATCAATGAAGAAATAATGGAATTCTAATCTTACGGAATATAAACGAAAAAGTTGCTTTGAATTTGTAAATTTAGAAAAAAATGTTTATTTCTTCCGAATCTTTTATTTTTTCGTCCCTCCTTGTTTCAAATCAATTTCTGTATTGATTCTCTTCTCTCGATGAAAAATGTGACTTTTTCGCTTTATGCTGTAAGTAACTTTTGTTTGATCAAAGACTTTGGTTTACTGAGTGGCGCCTTTTGTTAATTCTTCAGTCGAAGTAGATTCCATGTGAATTGTACGAAAGTCGGATTGAAATCACTGAACAAAATTAAAAGAAAATAAAATTTAACAAAAAACATAAGTTTTGAACATTTTGTCTTTGAAAAGAATGTAGGGATTCTGTTCTGATGATTTTTGCTTCGACTGCTTCTTAATTTTTTAGTTAAAACTGAAGACAATATTCTATGCTATTTCTAATTTTCACTTACTAAATAGACTTTATTCAATGGACTGTTCACTGCTTTCATTCTCGATATATTGCTTACTGAGTTTAACACAGCACAAAGACAGCAAACTATATAGTTATTTGCGTTCCTGCACTAAGCACCAAAAAGGATCGTTACGGCATCAGTGATCAAATGAGTATCAGTTTTTCAGAGTTACATCTTCGTAAGCCTACTGCTTTTATTTAAATTAACTCTTACTTGCTTTGTTATGAGTAGGGTTGATTTAATTCTTGTTTTGGGCCGTAAATGATTTCTTTAATTTCGTTTTAGTTTTAACAACTAGCTTTTCGTAGATCCTGAAGTGAGATCTTAAATGCAAAGGAAAATTAATTTCAGGAAAACGGGTTTAAGTTATCACTTTGAAGAAAAGACACATTTCAATATATCTCTTTGCTTTTTCGAAATGTTTATTTCTTAAACTGTTATAGGTACTTACGTAAGATCATCCATTTTATTATTTAAATTTGTGAATTAAAATATCTAGTTGAATTAAAAATTTCCCGACAAATTAAAATGGAAGCTTCGTCAATATCCACGAAAAGAATTTGAAAGCAGTGAGCAAATTTTCGGTCGGTGCAACATGTTTCAATCTTGTTATTGTATTTATGTAGATATGATAGTGTTTCCTGTTCACGTCTATCAATGTCTACATGTCTACCTTTATCGGTTGGAGAAGCCTTCTTATAGAATACTGAGTTCGTTCAAGTGGATACACAATCGGCGAGGCGTAATGATCTTTATGGAAATGCATCTGTTCGTTTTTAGAATCAGAAAAATGATCGAATCGAGCGCGCAGATTACTTAACCTTAAAGATCACTGATATGTTTGGAATTGGTTGCAGCGTTCTACATAAGGAAAAATATTCAACGTTTTTTACACCAAAAGCTAAAGCAGAAGAATTTGACATATTTGACATCAGTGGAAATAGATTGGAAATTTTGAATAGAGCGAAATGGTAAGACTCAAGTCAAATCTTTAAAATACATTTATATATTCCTAGCGGAACCCGTGGAATTTCCACGGAAGGATAATTATGATTTCCTGGAAAAAAAATTTACTTTGTCATACTACAAATAATAGTAACATCTTGAAACATAAAGGTACTCGATAATAAAATAACGATAACAAAGTGCGTAATTTTATTAAAATATCTATAAAATTAATGTTCATAGAAGCTACTTTACTGTAATCTTATATTATATTAAGCGGCGTATGCACAGACCATAACCAAAATACTGTACACTATTTTGTGAGAGATTTTGAAAAAGAATTTTTTTTATTGCTGAAAAATCATGGCTTCTGTGTCCATTGTAAACAGAAAAGACCAACTGAGTAAAGGCTAAGGGTGTAGAGGCCAGAAATTTCGTTATTAGGTCGCGGGATACGACAACAAACCTACCTATCTTTACTATAGTGTACATTAAACACACATATACACACACAGAATTACTGCTACAACCACCAGCTTAAGCTGCTACTGCTACAGTAATGCTATAGGCTTTCTCCTCCTACTCTTTGACTTTTTACTACTCTTCCGTTTGGCAAAGGTGAGACAAAGGCTGAGGAGAGTAAAAAGATAGAGGGGAAGGAAAAGCTCGTGTAGAAAGTAAGTGTGTAACTGACGGAGGAACAAAGTAACTAAAGAAGGAACAAGCAGAATTATTATATAGATGATTCCATAAGCGATAGAGTTACTGTTAATAGGAAATATTTTAAAGTGTTTTCTGTAATATTAAATGAATATTGAATAAATTAATATGAAATAATATATAATTATTTATATATTTGTATCTATAATTACATGTTTATAATTTATTAAAATAATTATTACATACGTAAATGATATTAAATAAGTGAATTTTGAAAGTTTAATCTGAACCCATTAATTATTCAGTGTTTATTGTCCTTTTTATAGGATTAATGGATGATCGTACAATGTTTGCCTTGTGTAGCATAAAAAACAAATATGTTAAAATAGTTTGAATATTTAAAATATTTAGAAAAGTCCGATATCTAAGCGCAAAGAAAATATAACTGAGATTAGATAATTGAACATAAGAGAAGTTTAAATTCTTTGCTGTAAAATATTCACCAGCGGGCGTATTTTCAGTATTTTTTTTCTGTTTCTTCATTTGATGCTGAAACGTTTTTTATTTGAATTTCGTAAGAAAGAAGGGTTTTTGTTTTCTGACTGCGTACAACTTTCTCGGATTTAAAGCGGGAAAACAATTCTTAAATAATACTGACTGGAAAATCTGTTGTGTGAAAACAGATCACCATATTGTTTATAAGCAACAATGACAGTCTTCTGAAGTCGTGAAACACAGCGAAAGCACTTTCGATCAGATCTTCTCCGCGTCTGAATATTTTCTCTCTGAATTTCTAGGATGAAGAGTTTTTATTATTTATACACGGGCTAATATCCTCATGCTTGTTGTTATTATCACAACATTTCGAGGTAATTTTCATTTTGAATCCATTATTAATATACGGGGTAGAGTTAGTTTTCGTATTGATCTTTTAAGTACTGCTTAGTTATTACTCGTCCAGTTTCTACAGCGTCTAAGTCTGTAATGCTTGTTATTGAGATTGAACTCACAATTACTATGCCACCCAGTTACTATGACACCCAATTAAAAAAACAACGTTTTTATCCACTAATAAAACTTGGCGCATTAAACTTAATATTCTTATTGTTGTCGCTGCTGTCACACTTCACCTCCTTCGCCGCCGCTTCACTTTTGATACTGCAACTGTTAAAACCTTGCTATCATTTCTCTTTCTTTAGTAATCGCTCCCATTGAGTATTTATTTCTATGCTAGTTTTACTGAGGAGGAAGTCATAGTCTAGGATATGCACTGATTTTTCAGATGTCTGATTCCCCAGTGTTCGTGTCTGTCAACTATTTATTCAGTGTTGGTCATCATACTTTTCGTTCAGTCTATACATGACATTGTACGAGTTTTATAAATGTCTTGTCATATTTTGTGTTTCTATTATATTTTCTAACCTATTTTCATTGCAATGGGAGACATTTTCGGAAATCAGCTTCTGAAGGTGATGTTACAAAATATTTTACTTGGAGATGAAAAGAATATGGCCAGAGAGAAGTGAACATGAGCCTTCATCAAAATCTCGTAGATCATCGCGCATCAACTATGAATTTAAGGACGTATATTTCCGGAATTTTAATGCAAATTTCAAAATGTTTATCAGTCATTTGCTGAGTAAATAAAGCTTAAAATTGTCTTTTTTGTTTATTACTTTGAAAAGTTGATCTGATTAAGGGAAATTTCAAAACAAGGATGATTTCATCGATGAGTAATAAAATATAATTAAAGCAACAGTTGTTAGATTTTTTGCCGATTATGTTATTGTTGTTAATATTTTTGTTGTTATTTACAGAAATATCAATCATTCGTCCTTCTTGTCTTTTTGCACAGCTTATTGGATGTTATTATTTATTTTTGTTTTTTCATTACTGGATACTAAGCTACATCCCACAACTTTAGGTATCCAATATTTAACTGGTTGTGTGAGTGGTGTCAAGCAAACAGACCTTTTGCAAATTGTTTATAAGGAAATGTTGATAGTCTTCTGAAGACTCACTGGTAAATTTGATGCTTTCAACTAATGGGCATAAATTTCCTCACTTTCTTTTTTGACTTCTCTGTTTTCAATTGGACGTGCCACGTTACTAATTAGTAATATTCAATAAATTTGATATTTTCAACCAATGGACAAAATAGTTTGACAGTGTTCTCATGTTTCAATTACAATATTTTTATCTTTCAGCAATTTGTTATTCTCTTGATCTCACACTTTAAGTCTGTAGAGACGTAAGTTTTCTCTTTCTCTTTCTTGTTAACAATTGAACAAACTACGTCAATAATGTTTTCTGTGGTAAGAAGAATTATATCCAAGTGAGCATTTTCGATGACTTTGTTTACTTGAATCTTTATATCCCATAAAATCTTTACTTTTCCATTTTATTGATCCTCCCAGGCTTTTAGATTACACCATTTATCCAAATTCAATTTTATATAAAGTTTCCAATGTACAACCGTTGGTAATTTTTCGTGTCAAATCTTTTCTGTTAAATCACCACAAATAATGTAAATTTATTTATCGTAAATAATTATTCACCTTAAGAAATTATAAATTTGAAATCAAAGTTTGTTTCTGTTTATTAAATTTTTTCATTTTTTGTTTTTTTTTAAAATTATAAATGTGTAAATCCAAATTTGTTTAGCTTGCTTCACAACAATGCCAACCCTCAGAATAAAAAACATACCAAAAACCAGGGAATTATTCACATTTCGTAAGTGTGGATGATATTCTTACAAAGAAAGTTTTACAATTTGAAAAAGAGAAAAAAATTATATTGGGCTTGTTTATTGGGGGGAAAACGAACGTTGACTTAGAAATAGCGCACCCTCGTCATCCACATTTCAGGTAATCGAATAGGGCAACCTAAACAGAGTACAATGGAAGGGACTCGATTCGGGAGAATGTGGCGTGGATTTTAATAAATGTAAATTCTTTTTTTTTATTTTAGTGTGAATTCATAAAAAAGATCCGTCATGTATCTAATTTTTGTAAATCTTCTGTGCAAACGTTGACTCTTCTGAGGCGACAGGTGCAATAGTTTACCTTGCCTCACTGTACAATCTTTATGCTGATGAAATTGTCATTATTATTTCAGTTGAAACTTTGCAATTTGCTTTCACTTTTCTTTTATAAAATGACTCAGGTTTCAAGTTTTAGGGGGCGTTTCCTTAAAATGTGAATAGTAGCTGAGAATATGAACTTTTCTCGATTTCTTGAGCGTTGCTCAATTCGGTTTTACTCAGGTTAGTTGTTGACAACTTTTCACAAACGCAAGAAGAATTTTGCAACCAATTTCTTTTCTCGCAATGATAATGAAAAGTTGAAAAATGGTTATTCAAGAATAAAAGCGACGCACAGAAAAATGCTGTATTACTGTAACTAAAAATGTAATCTTAACAAAACCGAAAGAAACATTATTTTTCATTAAATTTGTTTTATGTTGTTGGGGGTTAAACAGTAATGTTCTCTTCTCATCTGTCGAATGTACATTCCTTAATTAGGAAATAAGAAACACATTTTTAAAAATGAATGAACGTTAAAAAAATTTAAGGCTTCAACTAATTCTGATGCTTTTTTATGAACGAATATACTTTGATGGCTTTTGGTTTAATGTCATTTTTTTTTGTTATTTTTACTTTTTCATTGATGTCAAACGCCGTCAGCTACTAATGAAGAGAAATGTCTTTTAAAGATCCTGAATATTTTAAAACCTTTTCCTAAAATAACTTTCATTACTTAATAGATCAAAGATAATGACTACATTTCGAACGGCAATGACATTGTATTTGGAAGAAACCTAAAAGAGTAAAAGCCACTATTCACAAATTTAGTCTAGAATGTTTATTTCTGCAGGAATTTCTTTGTTTTGTTAAAGAAAAAAAAAGCTCACGTTTTAATTTGATTCTATTAAAGAAGAAAAAACATCAGGGGTCTCCTTTGTTGAGTTAAATATTTCATTTCTTAATACCAACTTTTATGAAATTGTTATTTGAGGAAGCATACTTCTTTTATGTACTGCTATTTCACTAGGTTGAAGATCATGGCTCTCCACAACTTCTTAGCATCGGTAACTCTTAGCAATATTTGCTCTTTTTTTAATGTCGTTTATACTTCCTGATTTATCTCCTTTTACACAAGCTCGCTAGACCAGTTACTCATTGTTTTCCTCCTGTTCATATTAACACATAACTCAATAAGTTACCGGGCCTTATATAGATGGCGCCACTAAAAAAAATCCATATGATTTTTATAAAGTACTAATCTTCAAATGGCACGTGACAAAATTTGGGTCTAATCGGATTATTAGTTTACAAATTACAGTTATTTACGCGGTCGTACAGATACAAATGACGCTGAACGCTGAGGCCGCCCAAAATCGGCAGTTGTCCCGGAAAACACAAAAAAAGGCCCACAAATTCGTATAAATTGAATTTACGTGTGATAGCAGACGAGTTGAACATATCAGAAGGCAGTAAATTCTCTATTTTGCATGAAAATTTGTCAATGATAAAGCTGTGTTCAAAGTGGGTGCCGCGTTTGCTCACAGTCGATCAAAAACAACGCGTCGACGATTCAGAGCGTTGTTTGCAACTGTTTCAACGCAGCAAGAAGGAATTTTTGCGTAAATATGTGAGAATGGATAAAATATGGATCCAGCACTTCACTTCGGAGTCAAATCGGCAGTCAGCTAAGTGGACAGCAGTCGGTAAAAGCCGTCCAAAGCGACCAAAGACGCAAACATCAGCAGGCAAGTTTTGGGCCTCCGTATTTTGGGATGTGCAAGGTATTTTCTTCATCGATTATCTTGAGGAAGGAAGAACCATCAATAGCGAATATTATATAGCATTATTAGTGCGTTTGAAGGAAGAAATCGAAAAAAAAAAACAAGCCACAAATGAAGAAGAAAAAGTGATCTTTCACCAAGACAATGCACCATGTCACAAGTCAATTGCAACGGTGATAAAACTACATGAATTGCACTTCGAATTGCTTCTGCATTCTCCTATTCTCCAGATCTAGCTCCTAGCAACTATTGGCTGTTTGCGGACCTGAAAGTAATGCACCAGGGAAAGTGATTTGGCTCCAATGAAGAAATGATATCGGAAACTGAGGCGTATTTTGTGGCCAAAGACAAATCGTTCTACAAAAAAGGCATTGAATTGTTAGTTAAGTGTTGGAATCAGTGTATCACCCTACAAGGAGACTATGTTGATGAATAAAGTTAAATTTTGCCTAAAAGTTGTTGTTTTTATTAGTTAGGCCCAAGATATATTGAGTAATGTGTTACCTTCAATATTTAACACATTTGCCAAACCTCTTTCCTCATTATCTATCCCCAAATTTCAATTTACTAAAAAAGCGATATAAATTGAAATAGATTATTATTTTCGATATATTCAATAATCTTTAAATAGTAAAAATTATGCATAAAATATTTAACATCAACGTCCCTTTAAAATGTTTTGTATAAATTTTACTTAAAAAATCAGCAATGAATTCAGGACAAATAATAATAATAATAATAATAATAATAATAATAATAATAATAATAATTACACATCATTTAACTCAATTTTTGCAAAAATGTACGGCTGACTGGGTAACACCCATAGAATAATAGTTAACTAACTCGTGTTGTGGTTTCAATCTCCGCAGGATAATCCGATACTATTTATTTTTGCTGAGTAAAAGTCTATAGTTAATTCACTCGTCATAAAACGATGGTTAGCAAGCTATTCTTGCAAACTTTTACAGATGAAGTGAGTTCGATCCTCATTGAGCAATTTGTTATAGTGGCCTTGTAGCTGACATGGCCATCGATAATATCGAACAATTTTGTCTTAATTTCTCCTTTGTCTGCACAAAGATGAATATTTAATCTTTTTTCTATTCTCCCCATCAAGATTTAAGACGTTCTAAAATGAATCTTCATTAAAGATATTAAATAATACAAGTTAAGGAAATCTTAGACATGATTTTATTTTTTGTTTTCTTATCAGTACATTTAAAAAGCAAACCTTTGAAAACAAAGCCGAATTCTGCTACCGAAGAGAAATGAAAGTAAATAAAACCACATTGCATTTCGTTCAGTAAGTGAATAACAAGTGGTCGTCTTGTCCAGGGAATGAAACCTAAACACTCTGCCGTTATGTTGGCTTTGTCTCGCGCCAAATCTGTTTCGCCTTTTGTTATACAAAGCGAAAATGACAACGGGCATCATTTTAGTTCTGAAGTGTAAAACATCAACCGATTTTGTACTTAGACATTTTTGAAGACGTCATATAAAGATGAATCCGACAAGACAGCTAAGCACGTTATTAGATAAGTTTTATTTTTATAAAAAGAACTTGGCTTCTTTAAAAATATTATCCTTTCTCTTCAGGGACGAAATCACAGTTCAGTGAATAATTAGGATTCTGAGTGAACAATATGTTTCCGTTATTCGAGACGATTTCCACCATTTTGTTTTTCCTTTACATTTCAAAGATTATACACTGCACTTATTGGCGTAATCATTTTTTACCTGTTTTCATATTTTGCATTAACTCAAAGAAAAACACCATAGTGAAGAAAATAAAGAAAAAACATCACATGAGAATTAAATAGGTTTTGTTTAACTTACAACAACTAAACGTGTCAACTTATATTTTCAGTTAATAGCTTTTGCTTTGATAACTCTTCAAGATGACAAAGCAGAAATGAAATATTTTTTGAAATGATGCATTTAAAATATAAGAAACGGAAGGTTACAAAATCAGATGGCGCTGAACAGATGAAATATCGAGACAAAACACCGAATCGCGTCGACTAGATTTGGTAAGATAAACATAGGACTTAGAAGCAATAAAACTGATTGAAAGCATTTGATTAGTCATTAATGTTGTTTTAAAGTACAAGCACCTGCCATTAACATCAATCATAACAATTCTCAACAAGGTTTGCATTAACGCGAACTCACATTTCTAACTCTATTCATAATAAGAAAGATGTTCTTTTAGGTTAATAGATGGTAGCGGAGTTTTGTTAAGAAACTAAAAGAAGATTGTTTTTTTTAAATTTTCTGAAAGAGGATTAAAAAAAATAACGTTAAAGATATTATCCACCTGACAGTCAGGGATCCAAATCTTAGAGTAACTTCTAAGGATGGTATCACACCAAAAGGCGTATAATATCGGGACTACTTTTGTGAATGGGATCTGGTACAATCTTTGCAAGTGAATAACAGATCAAAATTAGAGTATTGTTGCCATAACTGGGCTAGAGTTGTTTAAACATCATCTTCTAGTCTTGGCAGTGTTCAAAAAAGCTTCCGCGTTTTAATGGGCAATGAATTGTTTTCATCAGCCGCTTTCTCGTTACATATACTTACGTGTAAATAACCTCGGGAAAGCTTTAATGAATCTCCTCGCTTAGCTATGGGTTAAATAGTAGGACTCGAATCTGAAAAATTGTTATTCTTAAAAACAACTGTTAATAAAATATCCTCTAGAAAAACAAACATCGAAGACCCACCATGCTACCTACACCAGGTCAAACCATCCTCATTACCACAGTATTCCATTAGTAAGGAGGAAATTCCAATCAGTTTCTTCTCGAGACACGCTTCTTTGTAAAACAGACTTCTGAGCCGATTCTTCCCTGATCAGTACAATCACAAATTCTTTAAGTCTAGTGTCAGTCGTTATATATTCTACACGTCCTCATAATGAGCACTTACTTCATCTTCTTGCGTCTGTACAACAACCTAATTCAGTAATCTACCTTGAGTGGTTCTTTGGATTCTGTTAGATGAACATTTAGTAAAAAAAAAATAAATGAATTTCCAAAATACAAAACTGCAAAATTAGTTTCCAGAATCCTAACATCTGCAAATTTTCGTAATTCTGATTCCATTTTTGAGTGAAGATCTAACTAGAGAATTGCTAACCCTAACTCTAACCCCGGGCCTTACAAATCTGTCCCTCCTATTGTAGGAACCGAAATCGGATTTGGGATTTGGTCAGTTCTGCGTTTTTATAACTGAATTCAAACATTGTAAAAGGTTTATTCATTTTCAAGGGTAAGTATATTTCATAAATATTTTTAATTGAAAGAATTAGAATTTTATAACAACAGCATTTTTAGAATCGTGAACATTTCATAGATTTTATTGAACGATTGACTGAGCAGCAAATCAAAATTCATCAGTTGGCAGCTCATTTTGATATTCAAAAAGTCTTTGAATTTATTTATTTTTACTTGGCAAAATGGCTGTAATTTCCTTAAGAAAGGTGAAGTTTTAGCCACAAATAAATGCAACATTTCTCCGGAAAAACGAAATTTCTGGCGTTTAGAATCAAAGTGATTTTCTCGACGCAAATAAATAAATCATTTATCATAATAAATGGATAAATAAATAACAAAAAATAAAGTAATAAAGAAAATCATTTAAAATATTAAATGTAGAAAAATTAATGTAATATTTTTAATTTGTTTAAGTCTCATAAATAATTCGAAATTTTATTATTTTATTTATTTGAGGAAGGTACAAAATAGTCTGACAATGATTCACTTGAAGCAAGAAAGTATCTTGGTCCCAATAAACAACTGTATCTGAAAAGAAAATTGTGAAGTCAGACGAATAAAATGAACGTTTAAAAGAGTAAAAAATAAAACTAAAAAAAAAACTACAAGAGCAAATGCGCATGAACAGAAGTTCAGATTCCACCTTAAATAAGGACCTGCGCTCACCGGTTCTTTCCCTCTCACTCTCTCTTTCTCTCTCTCTCTCTCTCTCTCTCTAACACACACACACACACACACACACACACACACACACACACTATTAATACCGTTTATTTTAGGTGAAAATTAATTAGGACACATTCTAACTGGTCCAGTTTATACACTATACATGTTATAGATATTCAAATTTTCTTACATGTTTTTACTTGGGATGTTATTATGTAATTTCATCCCATGCTTGTATGCTGTCATTAGTTTTTTTTAATCATATCGCCCCAAGCAAGGCATTTTACTGCCACTGTTCTGCAGGGGGTTACATAGGAGGAAAGTTATGAGAAAGATTGACAGGTTATAGGTGGTGTCAGGAAGTGGGTAAGAGAAGGATGAGAATACTGATGAGAGTAGATTAGACAGAGAAAGGAGCATGAGAGAGAGAGAGAGAGAGAGAGAGAGAGGATGCAAGTCAGCTAGATAGGAGATGACTATTGACTTTACATTTAAATTCTTGAAGATTGTAGCTGTCGGGGAAGCAAGCAAATGGAAGGGAATTCCAAAGGCGGTAAGTGCGAGAAAAAAACTGATGGAGTAGAATTTGCGTTTACATTTTATTAGTTTCACATTAAAAGGGTGGAAACTAGTTGCTAATCTTGTGGCGCGAGGAAATTCATATATAGGGGGTACAAGTGCGCTAAGTTCATCGGAGCAGAAGCCGTGAAAGTATTTGTAGAAGAGAGACAGGGAAGCTACACTGCGTCGGTGAGAAAGCGACTGTATCCTAGCTGCCAAGTCGGGATCGATCACATTACAGATTCTCCGTTGGATTTTGTCAAGGACACCTAGGCGGATAGCAGAAGCACCCGACCAGATATGACAGCAGTATTCAATGCACGGGTGGATGGTAAATTTATATATGTGCAGGATTGTTTCAGAGGGGAAAAACTTCCTGGCCTTACACAGAGTATCGACCTTCTTAGCAGCGGATTTAGCTATGGATTCTATATGATCATTCCACTTGAGGTCTGTTGTGAGAGTTAAAACGAGGAGGCGCAGTGTTTTGCTTTCAGGGAAACTAGCCTGATCCATGCTAATGCGGGGTAAGTGCGATTGTCTGTGGTGCTTAATAGGTAGCAGCTTCATTTTGGAAGCAATATTCACGAGCCATTTCTTACTCCAGTTCACCACGGATTGGAGATCCTTTTCAAGCTCGGCAGCGAGGTTTGCTTTGTCAGCCTCTGCAGTTCATTTTTATTATTTGAAAAAGTCGTTATCAACTCATTGCCATATTATCAATATATCTGTTAAGCAGAGATTATGTGTCACACCTCATTTCTTGTAGGTCTTAGCATTGTTCAATATTTGCTATTTTATTTTCGTTTATTTTTTTATTTTAAACTTCGCCCCAGAAAAATACAGAGAGAGAGAGAGAGAGAGAGAGAGAGAGAGAGAGAGAGAGAGAGAAAACTGTATTGTTCTTTCCTATTATAATTGTGATTGCCTTTCTTTTCTTTAGTTTGCACAACCGTTACGTCCTGCCTATACCTCATAAATAATAAACTATTCTGTCTTGATCGCTTGGAAAGAAGTGAAAGACGCTACTTGGTTTCAGTGAAAAAATGAAAAAAAGAAGAAAAGATAGAAATGGAGTGAGAATCATATTAGCGCATCGCCAAAAGGCCAAGAATCAAATGCATTTTCTTGCCACCCCACACTAAGCAGGATGAGACACAATGTCAGTTTAATGTATGAAGCCCGACACGTGCACCCGGACCAGATCCCAAGCTAGTCCAGGTTCCACAGCCATCGTTTGAGCTGTCATCGTTATTAGTACCTGTACATTCCCTATCATACAATTTAATACAATGTGGGAGGAACTTCGACGGGAAGCTGTTTCCTGATACCGGCACCTCTCAATAATATTTGCAGTTGCGCTCGCAGACAAAGACACACCTGAGAGATGATATATAGTTTAACCGACCGAGGGCAGATACTACACATTGATCTAGTCAAAAAGCCGAGAATATATGGCTACCGCAAAAAATATGACATTTTTTCAAGCTCACATTTTTCAGCGGAAGGTCAGTCGTCAAAAATCCAGTTACTATAAATAAAATAACACCACCTGCTCAATTATTTAAAATCATTAAGAAAAATGCTCGTAAGATTGGGATTTGGTTGGAATGAATGAATGAAAGAAAGAAAGAAGTACTTACTATCTCCTATTAATACCTTATAAATAATGGTTTATTCCATTTTGATTGCATAAAAAAAGAAAAGTCATAGGATTGAAAGAAAAAAAAGAAGGGAAGATAAAAGCGTTTAACGGCTGTTTAAATGAAATGGAAAAAGTCAGTTTCAAATCTTTTTATTTGTACCCTTTTCTTAAAATAAGAACCAGAATTCACATTTATAATTGCTATGGCAATATTTTGTTAAAGTTGTTAAGCTCAAATATTTAACGATGTGATAGGGGTATTTCTACGGATATTTTATTGTCACAGAACTTGCCTTGTGCATATTCAATCATTAACAGAAGAATTAAGATTCATCAAAAATACGAATAGGGACCTGCGAAATTTTTTTTTTTAGTAATTTTTCTTGTTTAAGTTCATACATGTGGCTATAAAACAGTGTTTCTACTCACATTCAGTCATGTAGCATTTGGTAACATTTTCGCTTACAAAATTAGCTTCATATACATTATTGTACAAATTATTTGAAACAAAACTAATAAAGTTTTCCTAGGTTCTTTCCCACTTTCCCTGATCACGTATATGTCATCTTTTGGCGTTGTATTTACGCATTTTCCATTAGGTTTTTGACTGATGGATCCAGTTTGTGTCGCCTTGACACGACTGACACCAGCAATATCCGCGATCTCTCTGTAAGTATATATATATATATATATATATATATATATATATATATATCCGGCAGTATATATATATATATATATATATATATATATATAGAGAGAGAGAGAGAGAGAGAGTGGACATTAAAGTCAACACCAAGAGGCGACAGTTTGTGTTATGCTTAAATGTTATCGTTAGACCTTGTCGATTACTTTTAAGCATGGCTTTCTTCATTGGGTGTTGACTTCAATGTCTACTTTTATATTTACAAACTCTCTACCTCTAATACTGACATACTTTAACCGATAAATATAGCATACTGTAAAATTATATTTTATCATATATACATACATATATATATATGTGTGTGTGTGTGTGTGTGTTTGCGCGCTCACGCTCGCGTGTGAATGAAATTAAACTCTCAATGTTATTGATTCTAACACAAAAGTTTCTTTAGTAATAGATTATGATTCTATGTCTCAAATATCCCTGCCGTTATAATTTTAAGTATTTCTAACAGATTGAATTTGTAGAAAATAATTTATATTATTCTTTAGAAGAGTCTATACTTATCACGAAACCACGAAAGGGTGATAGCAATTTCTTTCATTATAGAAATTGTTAGTACGCATTTTTATCTAAACTTATTTATAAATGGAACTTTGTCTCTGTGTGTGTGGCTGTGTGTGTGTGTGTCCGTTACCTATAGACTCCGAAACGGCTGAACCGTTTTTCTTGAAAATTTACACAGTTGTACTGTAAGCGTCTGCGAGTGTTCTTAGCTAGGTTTTGTGCCGAGGTACCCCCGATAAACATCGAAAATCGCTAATCGAAAAAATCGGGTTATAGAAGGAGTGGTCCGATTTTAATCAAATTTGATGCACTCATAGACAAAGACATAAGAAACGATATTCAGAAGTTTCAAGGTTGCAGTTCTTACAATAGTGCAGAAAATCGCTAATATATATATATATATATATATATATATATATATATATATATAAAAGGCAATATGTTTGTGTGTGTGTCTGTTTATCTGCCTGTATGTCTTTATTTTTTCAGTCCTTTTATTTTAGTTTTTGTTTCGGGTTTGGCTCTAAGTAGGTATAATTGTAGTTCTTAGTCTCAGCCATGATACCATTTATTCAGAGGACTTATTTAGCCTTCAAAATTCAGTTTACGACGAAAAAACGTATTTGATATCGATACCATGAAATCAAAATTTGACTTACATCCATTCATTTTTCTTTCAGTCTACGGTTTTGCCTGAACTGGAAACCACTATTGCTTTTTAGTCTTTCGTGCCAACGTCCAAAGAGTTGGCATGGATTAGTTTTAAAGCTTTCATTACACCCGAGCAACGCCGGGCTATACTGCTAGTGGAATATAAATAAATGAGAATGGATATAAGCCTTGTTATTGTATAATTATGAGGACAGCGTAACATGGCTCAAGTCAAAGTTGTGAGTAAAAATTTCAACTAGCAAATTGTATTTACCCTCAATGAGGGTAGAGAATACAAACTCATCCCAAAGCAATCTTAATTGACAACGTTGCAAAGCCATATCAATAAAAGTTTGAAGTTCTAAGATAAAAAAGATCTCTTAAAAAGCATCTTCAGAATCTGCCAGTGTAACTCACATTAAAAAGAAATATGCGGTCTGAAGACAACAATTATTATGCTAAGACGACTACCAGGGCGAATCTCGACGAATCATTATATGAAGTCGCATACTTCGGTAGATATTCTGCACAAAGACACTGGCGCTATGCGTACGGGCTAAGATTGGGAGTCCCGGGCATGACAGTAGACTGCCTCCGGCACCAGGGCTCTGATCACAAGGTTTTGAGGCGCGTGAAACCACTTCTTAATTACTGTTGTTTTCAGGTCCACCCTAACCATGGCTGGTAGCACCTGGTAGGGTCCCAGCTATGAGCAAATAATTTCCCCCAAACTGGGGCCAAACACTATGAAAGTATAACAATACATTTTTATAGCAAAATTACCAACAATACATTTTTGAAGAAAAATATCAGCAACAGATTTGACTCTCAAAAAAACCTCTTTACAAGAATACGTCAATGAAACCTGAACTACAAATTGATTTTTTTTACAACAAATACATATTCTGTTTATACGAATCTATCTAAAAATCTTGTCGGAATTAAATAACCCACTGAGGTTGATATGCCGTAAATCAAAATAAACGGAGCTAAACTAAGATTGAGTCCACTGTCAAATAAAGCAACGAATGTATATATGTAAAAATGAAGAATATTGTTGGATCATCAATTCTGTGATCAGGTAAAGCACAACTGAATTTTTTAAAATACAGGGATGTTTAAAGCGAAAGAAGAGTAGTTTTAAATTCAACTAAAATTGTACAATCAGCCAAAGATGGCGAAAGAATTAATGACTTGAAGATACTTTTCAGATAATATATCTGTAAGATATATTATCTGAAAAGTTATATAAGTTGTAAAAGAATAAGGTAATAAAATGAGGGTGTCAATTAAATTATTGTATTAGATTTGAATCTTCATAACGATTTATTCATTACCATCGTCAAATACTTTCAACCAGTGTATGGTATGCGAGCGGCGCAAAACGCCTTTCATACAATACGTGGACACTACATTTTCTACCTACAGTGTGTGAGAGACTGCCTGGAGTTCTAGTAACATATCAATCTGTACAACAATCTCGTTTTTGTACTTACAATGCTGTACGCTGATATGAGACACGTACTTCTTCACCCGAATCTCTTTGATAGTCTGATGTGAACTGGAAATCAAGCCTATTCCCGCACAATAGTACTGTTAAAAAGAAATTGTGGGGCAGTGGATATCGACTCGGAACGACAAATCGGGGAGCCGAGTTCGAATTCCAGTTGAATTCCTTGCATTCACTTACGCGCAAATACTCTTCGGAAAGGTATTAATCCGTCACTTCCCTCCAGTTATGAGTTAAATAACAGGACAGATTGGTTTCTATAGCCTTGGTTGGCAACCAGTCTACCGCAGAAAGAATAGTTGAAGTGACATCAAGTGACGAATTGACAGAAATCTATAAACACATACAAGGATTGTTTGGGCGCTGTAATAAAAAATAAAAGCTTTTGCCCTGATTATTTAAAAAGCGTATATTGAATGTTGGATAAGTAATTTTTGTAAATATGTTAATAAACATTAGAACAAAATATATTTTCTTGGATATTTCAAAAATTACATTCGGTTATCACGTATCTATTTTATTAACAAAGGAAACAACATATTTCTTCAAAATCTATATCCGATGTACAGAAGTTAAATATTCCATATATATAATACATATACCCAAGATTGTTTCGCTGTATAACAGCTCATCAGTATATATATATATATATATATATATATTTTTTTTTTTTTCATTTGGAAACCAGTTACTTACTCAACGTAGGTTTTAATCTTTTGGTATCTTGAGGCGATTTATAATAAATAAGTTATTACAAATCGCCTGAAGATAACAAAAGGTTGAAACCAAGGTTGCGTAAGTAACTGTTTTACAAATTAAAAATATTCAAATGCTCTACTTTATATGTTTATTGAGTACTTTTCAATACGACTGTACATTGGTCTAATTTAATTATGACCAAAAACTGGTTAAAAATAATTATATATATATATATATATATATATATATATATATATATATATATATAGTCAATTGCTCATAACCCTAGACAAGTAGACAGTGTTTAGAAACCTTTAGAGGTAACATCAATCAGTTAAGTAACACACCTTTTACTTTATATATATATATATATATATATATATATATATATACAGATAAAGAGAACCAACATGTTTAGAAGCCAGAGTTCTCTGCCATTTACTTTTTTAAAAAGTGCTCAATAAAACGTAGATCGTAGGGTGTAATATAATTACATTTGTTTTTTATTTAAAATTAATTTAATTTACACTGTGACGCGGAAATGTCTGTTTCGAGATTTAAAGCTTTTATCTCGTTATCAGGCAATGTTTGACAAATTTAGTGACAATTATTTACATTTGAATGTAGAAAACAATACATTTGTTTATTAAAGAGTTAATATAGAGTGGGGAAGACAGAAAATTTAGATCCTATAGATGTGTTTTATTTAAATAATCAGAATGAAGAACGACTCTAAAAATCTAAAATATAGGTTAGGTGTTAGGGGATGTGGGGTATTCATACATGTTTAAGGTAAACTCTCATATTTACGGCTAGACTGCTTACTTCTGGCAAGATGTATATATTTTAGTTACGAAGAAATACTCATACAGTTTTATGCAACCCTGCTCTTTGCTTTCTTAAAAAATATTTTAGACCGGACTTAATGAACTTTAAGTATGATTAAAATATTTTTATTTTTATTTTTTTTGTTCAGAGTACATTTTTTACCATTTCATCATATATTCTTAACTTATATCAATCTTAAAATTTATTAAATCAATGTTAGTTATATTATATTACAAAACAAAATAAAGTATATATGCAAGTTAATCAATAGGCTTATATGATGAATTATTAACTATATTCTAAAGTGAACATTTTGCGATATTTACATATGACAGTAATTTCATTACGTTTATTTAATAGATCCTTATTTTTAAGAAATTTAATAATGTATAGTCTTTCATATAGATACAAGGGACATGGGTCATGTAAAGATATAAATATACTCTTCTTTAAAAATTTTTTCCATTTTATTGTGTGAATTTTATTAGTTTTTTTTTAAGTAGCAAAAATATTTGGAAAGGGATGTTCGATTACAGTACCTATTATTATTATGTCATTTTTCATCATATTTCGATTTCTGCTTTGGTCTCACTACCAACCAAGTCTGCGGGGAGACCTAAGGCAGGTAGTGGCGTGTTGTTATGGCTCCATTTCATGTTTTTCTATCTTCCCTATCATCTCCAGCATTACATAGATAAAGTTTTCCTTAGTGTGTGGGCTGTACTTAATAAGACAATTTTTTGTATATCTCTTAAGCTGGGGTTTCCAGGGATTCTTTCAATGTGTTGTTTTGTTCCATTTTTTATCATTCCAAGTGCACCTACTATCACTGGCACAACTCTTGTTTTCAATTTCCACATTTTTCCTATTTCAATTTCCAGGTCTTTATATTTTGACAGTTTTTCAAATTCCTTGATTGCTATGTTACAATCCGCTGGACAAGCCATATCAATTAATAGACAAGTTTTCTCCTTCTGGTTTTTAACAATAATGTCTGGCCTGTTTGCTTCAATTTTTCTGTCTGTGTAGATGGTTGTAATCCCATAGAATAGATGGTGTAATCCCATAGAATTTATTATTATTATTATTATTATTATTAAAGGAAGAAATATGCTGATAAAATCTTCGCTTAAACGAGTTTTAGTACTTCCCACATAAATATTTTATTACCATGGTCTTCAGTAGAATAAAATAGTACAGTGGTAATAGATTCCGCAATGCATTTATTTTCCAATGAACACTTTATAGGGTTTCTACAATTACATATTTCATTGTCTAAATTATTGATTTCAGTTTTGGAATTATTCTTATTTTCATTTAGGTTCAAAGTTTTATTTAAAATGTTATTATTATTTTTTAATATATTTTTTAGATTATCATTACAACTATAACTTAATTGTAGGTGTATTTGTATTGAAATCTTGCTTAATAGATTATTGTACAGAAATTGCTTCTCAATCAAAACGAAAAAGTTTTGGCCTAATTTATTGCTAACCATTTGGTTGAAAGGGTGTCTGCATCAATCTTTCGATTTCTATTTTATCTTCGTGGGTAGATATTCTCTTTTACATATTTAATATTAGGGCCTTTATATCCACTATTTTCTAAAAAAATATTATAAAAATTATTGTGTTTATTGAATACCTCTTCATTTGCAGAATTTTTATATTTTGGGTGGATATATAAAAGATTTGTATTTGATTTTTTATATGGTTGGTATATATCATTTACTAAATCTAAAGTCACACCGAAGAAATTTACTTTTTTTATATTTGTATTAATAGTAACTTTTAAATTTAGGTTTTTAAACTCTACATATTAACTTTCTAATTTTATCAATTTTAAAATTTGTAAAATTTTTCACAACCATGAGGCCATCATCCCTGTATAACCCAATACCTTCTGTATTTTTATCATATTATATAGAATAAATGATCTAACAAAATTGGAAGAATACGCAGAGTCCAGTGATCCCACTGTAATATCAAAGTTTTCCCATGAGTTATTTTTTATCCACTATTCTTTGTTAGGAGTTTCATGCATTATGGAATTATCCTTCGCATATTTCAAATTGACCGTTTAAGAGATTTGAAGTTAAGTTCACGTGATGTTCATAGGAGTTAGATTTTATAATGTAAGGATACTATTTTTTAATTTATAAAGAGAATAATTAAAAATTGACAAAAATTACATGAAGATTAAAAAATTTAAACTGAAATTAAAATATTAAAATTCAAGGAGATGAATTCAAGGGGGAGTAATTCATAATTATCATTAATAATAAATAATATTTGCAGGAAAAAGAAAGGAAGAAAGCAAGGGAGTAAGAAGGAAACAAACAAACGCAAGTATTTAAGTGAGTTTTTTTCTTTGACCGCATGTAGTCATTAATTCAATCTTTTGCTAAGTAGTCATTAATTCACTCTTTTGTTAAGTAAACTAAAGTTATTTATATGATTTAAGATGGCAAGTTTTTAAAAAAAAACATAAGTTACATCTATCTCCTTTTCCATTATAAAATGTTTTTAGCGACGAAATTCCAGGTAATAATTAAGTTGTGTTTTAATTACAAATAATATATATAGATAAAACGGTGCTTTTACAGTATTTACTATTATTTAAAGACAACATATGGCTATTGAAACTATATTTCCACTTATCTGCTTTGGATACAAAATAAAATTTAACATCGTCATCGAATAGATGTGAGGTCTATAAATAAAGTTTTCGGACATACGCTAGTCATTTAATGGGTGGGTATTATATTTTCGACAGTCTCATATATATATATATAATTATAATAAATGTGGAGAAACTTGTCACTTAACTGAACAATGTTTTTTGAGTCATGTCAACTTTGAAGTTCCGTGTGGCCATGATTGTAATTTCTTCACTTTTCAGGGTCATTTGGTTTTTCTCTTTACCATTATATATATATATATATATATATATATATATATATATATAAAATAATATGACTAATATATTATGCTCTCATTACGATTGAGTTCTTTAGAGAAGAAAATTTTAAAAATGGTTTGCACTTCTGCTATATATCCATTACTCTTTAGGAATGAATTGAGTTCTTTCGGTGACTGGCGTGTGTATACACTACGTATAGACAACAGGTTAAAATTTCCCTTCTCTGATTCCATGCGGCTATGGCTTAAGGGGTAGCGACTCCGACTGACACCAAATAGGTCGTTTCGATCCCGGCCTGAAGCAAGTGGATGTGTCTAGCCACACTTGAGCTTTTATATATATATATATATATATATATATATATATATATATATATATATATATATATATTCCATTTGTAAACGAGTTATTACGTGACCTAGGTTTCTACTATGAGTGGTGTCATCAGGCGATTTAACACTTTTTAATGTGCACTGGTCTAATCTTATTATGACCAGAAACTAAGTAAACAATCAATCAATATATATATATATATTATATATATATATACAAGTTCATGCTCACCTATACGCTTGTTAGTTCTAACTAATACTCTACCGAAAAGATATCCGCAAATTTGAAAGATCAAACTTCGTCAATTCCTGCGGAAGCACATGGCAGAACTGGATCACGAACAACGAAGTTCTCCACGTAAAGATGGAGAGCTTAGAAACCATCATGACTCGCCGTCGACTTCGATAAGGGCAGGACACCTTGACCGAATACCAGATATCTGTCTACTTAAACAAATCCTCTTCTCGAACCTTGCATCTGGCAAGAGACCACACAGGGCCCACGCTGTCGATTTAAGGATCAGCTCGAAACACCTCGCTAAGGTCAAAAATCGGCATGGTCAATTCAGAGACGAAACTTACAAAAAAGTTTAATTGGAAGAAGAGCAGTTCATGAAAAAACAACACCCTTCTAAAACATCAGAAGCCAAATAAAATAGACGAAGAGCAAGCAAAGTCAGAGCACTCCATATCCTAAAACCTCTCACTTTACTATGGTGGCTGCAGACGTCTTTCAGATTTAACATAGGATTCATTTTACACATATCTATAAGCACCCAAATATTCAGTAACTAGTTCTACCAACAAAAACGAGGATATATATATATATATATATATATATATATATATATATATATATGATCGTTCATTCAGCAATGAATTAGAACACTCTCAGCTATAGGGCGTGTATAATGATAATATACACGCTAATACGTCTGCCTCCTTGCTCAGAGGTAAAATCCCCGATTGACGCCAATTCGGTCGGGTTTCAATCCTGGGCAAAATGCAATCGGATGTCTGACCGTACTGATGAGCTGTGATACAGCGAAACATTTGTTTGCGGCTGACTATATATATATATATATATATATATATATATATATATATATATATATAGTTACTGTGTTCAACTAGAGTTGACTTCAACGTCCTATTATATATATATATATATATATATATATATATATATAGGGCGATAGGTAAATTGCCGTGTGTGTGTGTGTGTGTGTGTGTGTGTGTGTGTGTGTGTGAATCAAGATTAAGAATATTCCAAAATAACACGTGAATTCAGATAGGGAAAAGGTAAAGAAGAAAATAGAAGCATCATGACTTTCAACAATTGTTTTATTTTATTCTATCTAAGAACGGTCTGGAATGGTGCATGTACAGCGGCATTGGACATTCTATTGTTAGGAATATTCCCTTTAGCCCAATTTTATTGAAGAAAATATTTAAAAATAATTTAAACATTTACTTCAATATACTTTCAGCTTTAAAAAGTATTTTTAGAACTCATTTTGCTGTGGAGAGAAAATTGTTTGACAGCCTCTTCAGAGTGATGGAATTTTTTGAAAAAATGAAAATTATAACCGTTGCGTTTTGCTTTAATGAGAATCGGAAAATTTACAAGGGTACAGTCTATTGTTAGGAATATTCCCTGTAGCCCAATTTTATTAAAGAAAATATTGAATGGTTCTGTGGGCGTCAGGAGGATTGCATTTAATGACATTTTGAATAAAGTATAAAACTCCGTAGATGTCACAGGGGTTTGCACGCCATTGCGAATTTGACATGACTTAACACTTTCACTTAGACGTTCTTTATATTGGGTGGTCTAGCGGAGATCTCCTGATAGAAAAACTAAGATTAATAATTATGCGATTGAATAAAGGTGCCTTGAAGGAACTAATTTTTCGTGTTATTGTTTTGTTTCTTGGCCCAAAGAATTGGCAATTTTCACTAGTGAATATTTTTCAGACAATTGTCTTAAAGAATAAGCACGGACTTTTAAATGAAGCAACATTTTACGTTATCTGGTCTATTCATAGACCGGAGCAGAGAATACTTGAATTAGTGTTCATACTCTTGTATAGGCTCATCTGAAAAGTCTTGGAATTGAGGATGATTAACTGCAAAGGTCAACAACAAGAATACTTATTAATTCTATTCCTACGCTAATAACCATATAAAAAGGATAAACGTCAGTCTTTTTCGATACAGATTTTAAACGGATCATTTCGTAGCAAGCGTTCGAGATCGCGTGATGTGATATTCGTTCCCAAATTGCATCTAAAATTTGATATGTCAATATTTATAAGTTGAATGTGAAATTTAGAATTATTACTGGAGTCTAGTATCTGACCACGTAAAAAGTTAAAGAAAAAAAAACTTGAACGAATATTTTATTTTATCTCTGCCGTACTTCGACTAAAAGTCGAACAGATAAAAATGAGGTGGTGGAGGCGGATTAAAGGACTGTTGATCATATAATACCTGTTTGTTCTTCTCTTGCACGAAATGAATTCAAAAATAGACATAAGGTAGGGTGATGCCTTCATTGGAAGATATGACAATATTATAGCTTAACCCATACTGAAAAATGGTTTGAGTAAAATCCGACCACCAATTCTAGAAGTTTTCATTTTTTTACTTATTGTAATTATATAATTAATTGTTCAATTCAATCAATGAAGCCAGCATGAATTCTCGACCCCTGATAATCCGTTTATTGGCATCAATAGGTATATATTATTGCGTGACAAGATGACAAATATATTATTATTATTATCGTCATCATCATTGATTTCTGTTGTATACACATTTCCTTCCGGGTCCCAACCAGAGACCTAAGGTAAGAAATGGCTTCATCATATTTTTTCACTAATCATTTTCGTAAAAATAAAAGACAAAATACGACCTAAGATCCGACATATTTTACATAGATAAAACTCTTGGTAATGTGTGAATTTTACTTTTGATTATGATTTTTGGTATTTTTTTTTAGGCAGAGGCTACCAGGAATCCTTTCATTGAGTCCATCGTAAATCTTTCAACTCAGTCCAAGGGCTCCAACTAAAACTAGAATTATTGATGTCCTCATGTTCCACATTTTTATGATTTTCACTTTAAAATCCTTGTATTTTAATAGTTCTTTGGAAGCTACTCAAATATACATTACAATCTGCAGAGCTTGCCATGTCAAAAAGGAAGCACATTATTATTATTATTATTATTATTGTTATTATTATTATTATAAACGTTATAATTTAGGGGATAGACATGCTTAAGTCGACATCCTTTATTTTTAAAGAGTATAATTGACGTCTGCCAGTTTGAGCATTCTTAACAAACAACTTGTGCCTTTCGGTAGGATTTGAATCTGCGTCACGTTTATATTGGGCAAAACCCCTTTAGATAGATGCACTTCAGGCCTCTCAGTTACGAAAGTTTTTACAGCAAAATAAGGCTCACTTAGCCTTTAAAACATATGTATATCTGTTGTGAGGATCTTTTGAATCCCATACCGTCTAACATTTTTTCGTCAGTAATTTCTTAGGAATTATTTAATTTTTAGAATTTATATTTTACATTATTTCTGATTACTATAAAGTTATATTATTATTATTTGCATACGTAGAAAATGTTCAGACAACGACAGGTTTCAAATTGACACAAATAGTAAAAAGACTTGCTGTCACTTGATTCTATGCGAAACCCGTTAGATTCAAGTGATGTGAAAATTCATATTGACAATTACTTGAAAACAGTGAAAATATAATAGATATAACTTGAATCCTAAGAACACTTATTGTCGTTTGAAATCATTTGAGGAACCAGCGGACAAAACGAGTGTTTATTAAGCAAAAATAACGTTTATTCAAAATCTCAGTTCATTAATCCGTTGAAAAATGAAGACAGGGAAGCTTGATATTGGAAATATTTTATCTAAATAATGAATACACTTTGATATGTGCGACAATAATGAATTCAATTCAGGAAAATAGAAGAAAGTACTTCGTTTGGTTCAGCAAATATAATTTATTTATTGATCTTTTATCGATACTGAAGAAATAATTTGAAAAAATGCGCTTTCGATTCGGAGAAGA
Source organism: Ascarosepion bandense (assembly GCA_037127315.1). NCBI lineage: Eukaryota > Metazoa > Mollusca > Cephalopoda > Sepiida > Sepiidae > Ascarosepion > Ascarosepion bandense. Next base: position 333,903 of record JBBBDQ010002121.1, on the reverse strand, counting down.
GGGGAACTGATCAAAGAATCCAGTTTTCAGGATTCATTGAGATATTTAACTTGAAAGGATTTTTTACAGTTGGGCAAAAACTTACATTTGGAAATAAAAGTGCATCACAATTAGCAGGAGATTCTCGTTGACCTTTTTATTAGGACAGTGAGTTCAATCTAATTTTGTAAGCTTGGAACATATTCAGCTAAGTTTAGTAAATCTTTACAATAGTTTCAACGCTCTTCGGCACTTTGAGTACCGGAGTGAAAGATTTATCCATATATATTATCCTTGTTTTTCATTTGAAATTTTACAGAGTTCGATCTGCAGCCAGCGATCTCATCATGCGTGGGCGGTCAGTCGCAATTCTTTTTTTAGCAAATGTGCACATTTATGAGAACGACATGTTTAACTTTTAACTAGACAAGAACATTAAGCGCTAACTCGATGCGGTGTAATGGTTAACAAGCTTGTCCCGCATGAACCTATTACAACTGAGTGGCGAGTTTGATCTTCACTGGATGCCTTATACTTTCGGCCTTGTGCCACATCAAAGCGGCGATAAGAAAATCAACCATCTCTGTGATTTATGTGAAACGCGTTTCTTTTATGGACGCAAGTCAAGTAAGTCAAGTTTATGTAAAGTGTAGCTTTCGACAGTCATTCAATATGGAGAACATACTAATTTCACCCTTTGGAAGGTTGACGATATATAACCTTACTTGTGAGTATTACGTCAGATTTAGTGAAGATATATTAATGTCTATTCATAATGGTATTGGTTTTCACACAGGAAACATTCTACATTCATTGATTGAAGGATTAGTGTTAGTGTCAGTCGAAATTTCTAAAAAAAATTTTCAGGACATTAAACCGTTCAAATATCCTCACTGTTATGAATCTTTCTAGTATTGAGGGGAGTTTTTCCAAAACTTTTTAAGGTGGCGCAGAAAATTATAATCTTTATTATATCATTATTTTCCCTTCTAGATTTGTTTGCTACCCATTTTAGTTGTTCACACGGTTGGAAGTCTTCAAGTAATAACATAGCCGTCCAAGTAATTGTCATTTTTAGATGTTGCTGAAATCCGAGGTTAGTCATGGATTGTAAGTTTTTCTAGGGAGAAATTTTGCCTCACTTCATTTTTATTGTAAAATTCAATTAAAAATACTTTTGCAACTTATTTTAATTGACGAAAATTCTATGCAAATAGTCATTTCCAACAGTTTTTAAATGTATTTATTATTATTTATTATTTGTTTCTGATCAGAGATCCGTAGTGAGACTTTCATTGATTTGATAATATTGCCAGCTATTCGTCATAATATCTATTTAAAGAATTTTATACTGTGACTGCATTAATCTTCTGTCGGTGTGTGCCAATGTAGATTTTTCATGTGGTTAAAAATTAAGGTGTTCAGTATGTTTTTATTTTAAAGAAACATTTATTTAGACGCATCCTTCAAGCAATTGATATTGAGTTACTTCTAATTTTATGTTTAAGAGATGTTTCCTTATCTATCTATCTATCTATCTATCTATCTATCTATCTATCTATCTATCTATCTATCTATCTATCTATCTATCTATTTCAGTCTGTTCATATCTATCTATCTATCTATCTATCTATCTATCTATCTATCTATCTATCTATTTCAGTCTGTTCATATCTATCTATCTATCTATCTATCTATCTATCTATCTATCTATTTCTATTTGTCTGTTCATATCTATCTATCTATCTATCTATCTATCTATCTATCTATCTATCTATCTATCAAGAAAATGGTAATGATGTAACTAAATTCAATGCATTTTAAACGCTTCCATGTTTTTTATCTTGATAGAACAAATATTGAAATAAGGAATTCATTTATATTGAAGTTATCTTCATATGATTTTGGAAAAAACACAAAAATGTAATTTTTGAGATTTTCAATAAAGATCTGACTGAAAAGTCGCGAACTTTATTTGTTTTTTTAAATGAATCTTTATCTATCTATCTATCTATCTATCTATCTATCTATCTATCAAGAAAATGGTAATGATGTAACTAAATTCAATGCATTTTAAACGCTTCCATGTTTTTTTATCTTGATAGAACAAATATTGAAATAAGGAATTCATTTATATTGAAGTTATCTTAGTACACGCGTTACAAATGCTGTGCTATACCAGAGTAGCTTGTTAACCATTGCTTCCCTGTCTGAAGGCTTTGGTTTGTGACGACTTGCGTTCTATTTCATTTTTATTTGCTCACGATAAAGAATAAAACTTGCAAAACCAAATTCAAGTATTTGCTCTAAGGTTACTGTTTTTTTGTTGTTGTCAAAAACTCTTTACAAGATTAAATAATTACTTATATAATTAACCGATAATTAAAGGTACATTTGATCAGACATATACATATGTTTAAGAACGAGATAGGCATTTCAGACTAAATGATATTCGATTGTATTATGCTTATTAAAGTTTTCATAGTACAATTGGTATTAACCAACCTATATCAGTAATTTTTTCATGGTTTTACTTACATGTGCATAACAAATAAACCATTTTGATTTAAAATTATAATATCTCTTTTTATTACAAATATTTACTGTAACTTTTTGAGGTCTTTGAAATAAAAACGCATAAATTGGTCGAAGAAATACATAATAACTATTTTCTCAATAGTGAACTTTAGTGGTGAATATAGAACTGACAGTAGAGCTAGAGTTTGGGCCCTTCCCGGAAATAGTCCATTTATACTAATTAGCATACAGCAGAGGGAATTGGAATAATAGTTGGTGCAATAATATACGCAATAAAATTCGTTCAAATCCAATGATGGTGTAAAGATAAATGCAGAAACTTATTGCATGTTCGTGGATAAGGCATTGTTTGAGTCGTACAGAGTAGAACCAAGTTCAAGTAAATTTATGCAAGACAATGCTCTTTCGCATTCTGTAAAGCTAACTATTCCTACTTTGCCCCAATCATCCCAAACATTCAAAGATATCAAATACCCCCAACCGCTCCTCCATATATTAATGCAATAGAAAACTTGTGGTCCATCATAAAAAAAAGAAGATAGAGAATGGAAAAATAAAGCAATGCTGGAAAGCAATATAAAATGTCATTTTAGTATTAAAGTTGAAATCGTAGAAATAAACGTTGATCAATATAGGAATGTTTATATACAATATTTTAATATGCTAACGGTTTTATGTCAGATATTTGAACTGCAAAAAAGAAAGTTCTTTGCTCCTTCAATACACATCTTTTAGCAGGTTGTTTCACACGATTCGCTTGTGCGGCGAGTTTGACTCTAAGTAACTGCTTCATTATTATGACCTTTTCCCAGTCTAAATAATCTTTAATGAATATAAACTTTTATTTAACCGCTTCATGTACTTGTAAAATCGAACAAAACTTACTTAATGAAAGATACATTTCTGGTTAATACGTATTTTCTGAACGTAGACATGTCAGGTTGTATCGAGGGATTTTGAAACCAAACAAATTACATAGTGTGGATTTGTAATTTCCAAACAAGGTGGGAATTATATTTAAACCTCAAAGCCTCAGTTAATATTGAATCGGTTAAAAAAATATTCTCTTTGCTTTCATAGCTAGGAATTAATTTTCTCATCAAAAATCAAGTGTTGCAGTCGAATCTTTTTCGACGACCACAGTGTTTTGCAAAGCGATTCGCTTTTTTGCTGTCATTGCTTCAACAGCGGTCGTTAGTTTGGTAACTTTTTAGATCGATGATCAGATTGGTTTGTTTTTATTTTCTTAAGTTCCACATTTTTGGCAAGCTACTTAAACTTCCTTAGTAATCTTAATCGATGCTTGTGTATCGATTCATAAAACAAAGCAGAAGCAATCAGACTTGCAATCAGAATTAATAGACGTAAGATAGATAATCTAATAGAGTTTATCTCTCAAAAGTTATATCAGAAAGCCTAAGTTTTGCGATAGAATAAAAGAAAACGATATATCACCGCTGGAATATGTCCGATCAGATATTTACTGGCTCAGTTCAAAAAATGGTAAAATGCAGCTAAACAGAAGAAGGAAGATTATGTTGCACCAACTCCGACAATAGGAGACAAATGCTGCCTTCTACGTTTCAAATCTGTGGTGAAAAACTGTTTATGTAAATCCGTTTTCTTTTTAAAGTGACGTAAAGATTATATTTTTATGTAAAGTAATTTTAAAAGCAATTTTCTAGCTAGATCGTTATTTTTTTATAAAAATGTTTTCAAATTTGAGCATAAAAACTTCACATGAAAACAAGTTTAATGACACGTATATCTTCAGCATTGAAAATGATAGAAAATTAAATATTTTTCATGTTATGATTTTTCGCTGGAATTTCCTTGGAGGTAAAACCTCCTTTTTAATGGAAACATTTCAAATAATATCGGAAGCGGAAGAACAAATGAAGTACAAGGCAGTAACAAAATAGGAAAATATAGCGAAAATACGGAGAAGTAAGGAAATCAATGAGATTAAAAAAACGCATTTAAAGAACTGCTACTCGAAGCAGCAGAGTAATTATTTTCATCGTTTACAAATGGTCAAATGAAACGGAAAGATTAGCGGTAAATTTAAAACACGCATTTTAAAATTATTCTTTACGCAGTTTTCAAGAAATTAAAACAAATCGAAAAAGTACCTGGAAATTACTTAAACAACTTTTCCAAAATTTGTAGTTTAGGTTTTTATTTTGGCTAGAATAAGAAAAAGTTAAAGAATCTCTCATTTGTTTCAGTTGTCATTTGGTGAAAACGTGAATTATTTCAATGAAGTGTATAAATTCATGTCCAGACATTCTGTGTTCATTTTGAAAGGATTTTTCCAGTGGATTATTTCAAAAAGTTGAAAATGGGGAAAATATTTATTTAAAGATTTATCCATTAAATTTTCTCTATGAATGGGAAGATTATAATTTCTCGAAAAGTTTTAGACTTTTGAAGAAAGGTGAATCGGTTTAGTTTGATAAGTTTAATAAGGACAAATTCGTAAAATTCACGAGAAAGAAAAACAGCCGGTAGGTAATCAGAATACATTATAATGAGTGAACACGGCATCCCATGTCTCTCTGCCGAACGTTTAAACGGTGTCATTATATATATATATATATATATATATATATATATATATGTGTGTGTGTGTGTGTGTGTGTGTGTGTGTGTGAGAGAGAGGGAGACAGAGAATAAAAGGAGCGGGAAATAGAGAAAAAAGAGTGTGAGAAAAGAGGGTGAAGAAAGGAGTAAGAAAAAGAGGGATAGATGAAGCAAGATGAAACGAAATAGTGAAAGAAGAGAGAAAAAGAGAGAGAAAGAGGAAGAGAGAGAGTGAGGGGAAAATATATATATAAAGAGTTTTCAAATTTTTCAGATGGAGAGAAAAAAAAGACTGAAAAAAGGTAAATAAAATGAATTCATAAAAACAAACAAAAAGCAACTAGAATGTAGGAGAAGCGGCTTTTGTTTTAAAAGCTTGGAATTTGAACTGGTGCATAAAGTGTAACAAGTCCACACATACACATACATGCGCAAACACACACACACACACACATACACACACACACATGCACTTGCGCACACATGTTTTAGTAGGATTGAAAAAAAAATGAAGAATCACTTTTCTTTCATTCGAAGTAGGAAAATGAATGTTGGAAAAAGGATGAGTTAACAGAGAAAAGAATTTCACTGAAGTTTTTCCACAAAAGTTTCACAAATGAGCCGATATGCCAAACAAGGCCTAATGCTAATAAAACGATGAAAAGAAAAGAAGAAAGAGATGGAAAGGTGAAAAGTGATAGAATGCCCCCACCTTCCACCCCGAAAAAAAACGGTAATAAAAAAAGAAGAAACAAGAAAAGAATAATGTTCAGTCGAGGAAAAGAAATTAAAAAAAGAAAAGAAAAATGCACAAATGATTTAAGGCGATATGCAACCTCATCAAGTTATAATTGCTTTCAGGGCATCTTTAAAGTAAAGAGCAGCAGTAAAAAAAAAAAATTGATTAAAAAAAGGACTAAAAATATAAAAAAGTGACTTACAATTTGAATGTGAAGCTCCGTTTATACAAAATGGCCCTCCCGACGTTCTTTCTTAGAGGTTTTCAGTCTTTGATTTTTTTCTGTCAATGTCGGGTGTGCGAAGACGATGGGACAAGGAAGCCGAAAGAACTCCAGTTAGCAGACTAGTCGTTCTATATATGAGGTACGACAGACGAATCAACTTTGCTCGACTCTGCCTTGTTGCTGCTGCTCTTGTTGCTGCTGCAACCTGGAAAAGGCTCAAAATAATATGCGTGAGTGCGTGCGGAGTTGGTGTTTTATGAGTGCATAAAACTTGCTAAGTGTGTCTATGTATTTTCATGCGCAGGTGAGTGCAAGTGTGTGCATGAATTCGAGTGCGCTCACCTCTGCCACCCCCCTCTCACACTCTCGCGCAGAGCACGAGCGCGTGTGCGTTTGGCAGGGAAAAACCGAAAGGACGAGACAAGAAGAGGCAGTCGGCCAGTACCGCGCAACAACCCCCCTCATGATCACAGGGCGGCGTAGGAAGAAGAAGGAGGGAAAATAGGAGGGGAAGGCAGAGCAAATGAGGGTGGGGTAGAGGAAATCGTATTGGCTACATAAAAGTGGGAGGGTGCCTTGCGGTTGGGGGTGAATCACGGTAAAGGTTTATCAGTAGTCGTAATGGTTCACCTTCTCTCGAAATTTATCCACCTACATAGAAAGTGACGGGAAGGAACGAAACCGTAACATGAGAAGAAGGAGGAGGAACTTTTAGAAGAAACGTTTTATTAGTGTTTGCCTTTCTTTTTAGGTCCTCCCCCTTGACTCCCACACCTGTTTGTTGGGTTCCTCCTCGTATTATTATTTTCTAGCGGGGCGTGGGGTTGAATTTTTACCTTGTCTAGTACACCTGAAGAAAAGACTGCCGCTTTTGTAAATTACACAAATATAACCAACACAGTCCCCCTCTCTCTCTCTCTCTCACACGCGCGCGCAAACACAATCTATCTATCTATCTATCTATCTATCTATCTATCTATCTATCTATCTATCTATCTTCTGTGGGCACACATACTGGTGCGCATATAATCCATATTGTATAATTGTATGCATGAAACTGTTCTTAGTCATTTCAATTCTTTCTTTCTTTCTTTCTTTCTTTCTTTCTTTCTTTCTTTCTTTCTACACAAGAGGCACACATCGTTTTACAAATATATATATATATCGATACACACACTGTTACACCCATGCATATTACTTCAATGAAATAATGTTTTCTAAGCTAATATATCTACAAACTGTAAATCGATTCGCAATTTAAATCCTGTTAATATATCACTGTCAATACCAGTTATGTGTGTGCACGAGTGTGTCTCTCTGCATGCGTGTGTGTGTGTGTTTATGCAGTTGTCGTTATGCATTGTTTTTATTTCATTTGTCTATTACGCAATCCACACATACAAGAAAGATTTTAAGGTATTTTTAAGAAACACAGGTGCGCTCAACACACACAGAGTCGTGCATATGTAATTTCTAAAACCTAAATACAAGTACTCACACTCAGACGCATTCACCAAAAAGCACATACTTACACAAATATACTCACTCACACACACGTGGTTACCCCCTATTGACAGAGCCTGTTACATTGAGACACGTGACTACTTCCCCTCCCCCAATGACACCTACGTAAAGCTACCAATAAGTTCACGCATATAGAAAGGCGTGCAACATGAATTAAGTAAAAAATAATCTGAGTGATGACAGGAAAACTTCTCTGAAAATAATTAGACAATGCTCCCCCACCAAACGCACACAAAATGATCGAGAGAAACGCACGCGCGCGCACACGCACACACACCGTACTTCCAAAGAATATCGATATATATATATAAAAAGGCAGACTAATAAAAGATATTTTCTAATATTAGCTGAATTCGTCACAGCCAAGGTGTGGCAGAAAAAAAGAATATGTTGCGTCAGTCTTTCAAGTAGAGTAGGTCTGCTTATGAAACACTGACTTTAAAGTGAGCTTGGACGTTGGACATACATTCGAAAATACACAACTATTTTAACCACTAAACAGGCAAGATAATGTCTTAATCGATTGAAATTAGTGTCCGAGTTAAAGTTTCACTACTTTCTTTCTGTCTCGTGTCCTTTTAGGACGCAGGCGATCAAGGCTCTCCGTATTTTCCTGTTCCTTACAACTCTTGTTATTTCTCCTAAACTCTGCTCCATCATCCATTTGCTTAAGCCCATCACGTGCTGTTTTCCCCTCCCTCTCTTTCCCTCTATCCCCCCTGTGAATATCAGATTCTCTAAGCCTTCCTTTCATATTGCCTTTCCCAGAAACCTCAACTGTTTCTTTCTGATGGTAATGATGTTTCCTTTTTTCTATTCTCTCCAAAACCTTGCCTTTGCTCACATTTTCTGTCCATGGTATCCTCATCATCCTTCTGTAGAACCACATTTCAGTTGCTTCGAGTCTCTTTATCTATAAGTAGACTGTCCAGCATTTGCTGCCATATAGGAGGACAGATATCACGTAACAGTCTAGGCTACTTTACTAATTCAAATAAAGATACGCGGTCTAAGATACCCGACCTATCGGGATGATTTTAGAACTAAAAGGCTACACACACACACACACGCACACACACACACACACACACACACACACATATATATATATCATACGCTAAAAGTCTGCCTCCTTCTACCGAGCGCCCATAGCTCAGAGGTAGAATCCCCGACTAACCGTACTGATGAGCTGCGATACAGCGAAACAGATCTGTCTGCGGATGACTATATATATAACCTGACCAGTGGAACAGACTCCCAAGAGAATATTTCCCCGATCGTTACAATCTTAAACTGTTCAAGTCTAGAGTTATCTTCTTCTTTCATCTATGCAAACTACCTCCTAACCCTAACCCTTCTACCTCAAGAAAAGCCTTATATAGATTGAACCTTAACTGTAATATATATACAGGGTGCGATGGGCAAATTGCCGCCATTTTATATTTTTAATTTCGAGCAAGCGTGTTCTTCGTTTTTTTATTTCGTCGACTGCACAGTATAGTAGGGTCAGTTGGGCACCGTCTGCTAGAAAAAGAGCACCATGACGCTAGAAATTTGGAAACGGCATTCTGTATAACTTGGCATTCGCACCAGAAGCTTCAATGTGAACATTTCAGAGGATTTGCGTGTTAACCCGAGGACAGTCCAGAGAATTCAGAAATAGTTGGTTGATATATTCAGTCTAGATCATGGTGTGTTCGGAGTGATCACTAATTATGGAAATGTTATGCTTCCATTCATATTCCCCGACACGAGGACCTACATCAAGTACCTTGATGAGGTAGTGCTGTTCTGGGTCAAGAGGATGGCTGCTAGAAGAACAGGATTCTGCACCATGCTACTGGCTGTCAGACAATTTCTGCAATCACATCACTCCTTCATCTGGCTAGTTACTCTCCAGACTGAAACTCCTTCGTTATTATGTGCGGGGCATAGTTGAGCGAGAGACTACAAAATCTCCTTGTAACACTAAAGGCAAGGATTATGGCATCATTTCATAACTTAAACAAGGATATCGTCCACAAGAGTTGCAGGAGATTTCGAAGTTGTCTGGAGGCCGTGGCTGAAGCCAATGTTGATTTTTTAAAGATTTATTCATCTCATTCTGTATATATATATATATATATATATATATATTGTTAAATATAAGAGACAATGAATGTCTGTTATGTTTAATCATGAGCCGTTTTAAACATCGTATTTTGGCTTTAATATCAGTTGAAAATAAAGATAAAAATGCTCCAACATTTGGATGATTTTTTTATTAAGTTGGTTCTAAACTTTCGGCTCACATGAGCCATCTTCAGAGTGGTTATAAGGATGGTAACACAATAACATCCACCATCAGCGACGATTTTTTATTGTGTTGACGTAAAACTCCGCTAAGCAACGGCAATAGTCACCAAAAATAACAAACGCAGTTCTCAAATTTGCAATGCGGTTCTATGACTCCTCAAATTTACATTAGAACTTAATATTAATAACAAAATCCCATTCCTTGATGTATTCATTGATTCTGGCACACAGATTTACTACTTTTGTATATAGGAAACCAACTAGTCTAAACATTAACATTTCTTCTTAATTATAATAGTGAATGCTTCCAACGATATAAGTTAGCTGTTATAAAAAACTTAATTCGGCGCACACAAACGATATCGTCTTCCAAATCTATATTTTATAAAGAATTACACAACATTAAACAAACACTTGTCAATAATGGATTTCCTAACTCCGTTATTGATCAAGAAATTAAAATGTATCTCAACAAACTTAACAATAGCTCTCTCTTTGGCACAACTCGGAGTTTAATGCGTTATGAAATCACCAGGTGCATATTTCAAACTGACAATTTAATAGATTTGAATTTAAGTTCACTCGATGTTCATGGGAATTAAATCTTGCAATGCTAACTTACAGCTTTTTTGATAACAAGATTAAAATTTAAACATTCTACGATTACTTGTGGATAAAAATTTAAAATTGACTTCTATATCAGACCTTTTCTCTTTAACGTAACCAACAACAACACACACAGACAAAAACAATGACGTTAATATTTTCTACAAAAAAACAAATGCAAAGTAAACAGGACGAATCTTCACTTCGAAACAGCACCCGAAAATACGCAACTCCGTCTAACAAAAATAAATAAATAAATTATCTATTACACAAAATTCAAAACAGCAAAAATTATCTTCAATGTTAAAGAATTCATCTGCAAGATCTAAACTGCAGAGAACCAATGTCGTTTACAAATTTACATGTCCTTTAAAGAACTGTGTCTTTGAACTATTCAAATTCGTAAACAATTACATCGGCCACGCTACCACATGACTGATTAGTGGCCAGATGTAAGGGGTGATGTGGCCGCAGAAATTATCTGAAAGTCATGACTGTGTTCTCCTGCTTGTGTGGCATGGTGCAGAGTCCTGTTGCCAAAACATAGTGTCTTCTAGCAGTCACCCTCTTGACTCAGGACAGCACTACCTCATCAAAGCACTCCAACTATTTTCGAATCTTCTGCACTGCCCTCAGATTGAAACCCAATCCCTTTGAAATGTTCGTATTAGAAATTCCGGCGCGAGGTTTAGTAAGCAGTACAGAATGCTGTTTCCAAATTTCTGGAGGGAGTGAATTGGGTTATAATGCTCTTTTTCTCACAGACGGTGCCCAACTAAATTTTAGCTCGTTAGGACTTCGGATAAGATTGATTGTATTAATTTAAGATATTCTGTGATCAATAAAAACATTCTTATTAATAATCATGACTAGTCAGAAATGACAAAACTCAATGTCGACATCCGATGGTTATTTTGATCTTGATTATTTCTGATTAAATAAATATTTTTCTAGACAATTATCGGGCATTATTTTAGTAATAGAATTTTACAGAAATCAATAAGTAGCATGATTATAATCATTTTACTATCCATAGCTCAAAGGTAGAATCGCCGACTGATGTCAATTCGGCCGAGTTTCAATCCTGGCTAGAAACAATCGGATGTCTAACCGTACTAATGAGCTGTGATACAGCGAAACAGATATATATATATGGAGAGAGAGAGAGAGAGAGAGAGAGAGAGAGAGAGAGAGAGAATAAAAAGTGTGAGAGGTCGTGAACGTTTTGTTTAAAGTGTATATTTATTGTTGTTGTTATTATACATGTTATCATACATTAAGTGTCCATAATGGTATTTGTGACGTTACATGTGTTTCGAGTCTAAAGTTGACTCTCTTCAACTGAATAAACTTGTGATTTTACGTATCGAGTTCCTTATATATATATATATATATATATATATATATATATAAGGAACTCGATAACAATAAGCAGATGTGCGTTGTGGTGCAGTGGATATCGACTGGGACGACAAATCGAGGAGCCGAGTTTGAATTCCAGTTGAATTCCTTGCGTTCATTTAAGCAAAAATTTCCTTGGCAAAGGTATTAATCCGTCTCTTCCCTCCAGTTATGGATTAAATAATAGGATAGGTTGGGTTCTATAGCTTTGGCTGGCAACCAGTTTACCGCAGAAAGCAATGGCAATCTACTGGAGGATAATCTTTTGTCCAGTCAGTCATGTCTCTTTCGAGACATGATCACCCAAAGCGTGCATCATGTATGGCACTTAATTGACTATATATATATATATATTAGTTGTATCAAAAAATAATTTTACAAAAATTTGGAAGCGGGTCTCTGACACCAAAACAAGGTAAAATGCCTATCGTTGTACCTCAACACAATAATTTGTCTTTATGTTGCTTCTTAACATATCCTTTTATTTCATTTTTGTTCGAGTATTTGATTTGATTTAAAAATGCGATAAAATTTGAAATGCCACAGAGTAACTTTGTGTATATCTGTTAGAATTTTATTTGTTCAAATTTGAATTCTACTCTTTTGCAGAATTGCATTGGCTTAAACCTTACCAACATCTCATTTTTTAAAATGTCCATTTCCTTTGTATCTGTGTAATTTTTTCTTATACTTCTCTCTTTTTACTGGTACTCTGTCTTCTCTCTATAGTCGGGTTAATTTCTGATGCTTTTTCTTTTTGACTTTCTTTTTCTTTCCTCTTTCTTTTCCTTTCTTTTCCTTTTCTTGATTTCTTCTTTTTTTCTTTTTTCTTTATTTAACCCTTTACATTGTGTGAAGTATGTCATGCCTTGCTTTCCCTTGTTTCTTTTCCCCATCTGACCCACGATATCAGGTTCTCTAAGCATTCCTTCCTTCCTTCCTTCCTTCCTTCCTTCCTTCCTTCCTGCCTCATTACATGTCCCCCAAAACATCAGCTGTCTTTTCTTTTTTTGATGTTAAGTATCAGTTTCCTCCAAAACCCTGTTATTACTTGTGTGTTCCGTTCATGGTATCCTCAGCATCCTTCTGTAGAACCACATTTCGGTTGCTTCAAGTCTTTTCTTAATCTTCGTTGAGAATGTCCAGCATTCACTGCCATATTGAATGACAAACATCATATAACAATCCAGCACTCTCTTCTTTGTTTCCAGCGAAATTTTCCTGTTTCTTAATACTCTACTCAGCTTCTGGGATGCCTCCTTGGCCATGTCAATACGCCATCAAATCTCCGTATTGCACTTTTCGTCCAATGTTAGAACACTTCCAAGGTATTTAAATTTCTGCACCTGTTTGATTTTTGTATCACTAACTTGTAGTTGGCATTTTGGGCTCCTCTTTTTACTGATTACCATGCATTTAGTTTTCTTGTAGTTTATATGCAGTCCTTTCTTTCTGCTTTCTTTAATTAATTAAAATAAAATAATTATCTTAATCAAGATTCAGAGTTTCAATAAAACTTTGATTTAGGAAAGGTATGAATTCACTTTTGAACAGGTTTTTTTTCGTAAACAGAAAATCTGCTGATGACTGGATGTAAATTTCCTTCAAACACAGAGTACGGACTGAAATAATATAAGTGAATATTTTATTTTAATTATTAATAATAATTATTAATTATTATTACTCTTTCTCTGTATTTTAATAGACCGCTTGGCTTGAATGTATTACCTTCCTCAATTACTCTCATCTACCTTAATTTTAGCAAAATAAAGTCGTTATTATTATTATTAGTTGCACATTATTATTATTATTATTATTATTATTATTATTAGTGCATTTAATTCGATTCTAGTGGCGAAATCACAAATCACACTTTTCGTAAGAACTGAATGCGAAAACTGGTTCACATAGTATGTCACAAAGTCTCCAAGCCACCCTTTGAAATTCAGAGCTCTTTTTCTCCTGGACTGGTTGCTAGCCAAGTCTAAACATTCTAGTCTACTCTACCATTTAACCCATAGTTGGCAAGAAAAGAAGAGATGGAATCATCTTTCCAAAGAGTAATCACGTTGAAGTGAATATAATGAAACTCGACTGGAATTTGAACTCGGTTTATCAAATTCTCATTTTAAGCCGCTATTCATCATATATATATATAATTCCAGGTGAAGAGAACTCAAGGTTGTACTATTTTGAGTGTCCCGGCATTTATTTTATTATGAACAGTGCTCAATATAATAAATATTATAGACCTTAATATAATTATATAGTTATAAATTAATTGTACATTGCGACACGGAAATTTCTATGTTTTGAGATTCTCTTTATCAGGCAATGTTTGATGTTGGCACAACCAACATCAAACATTGCCTGATGAAGAGAATCTATCTCGAAACATAGAGATTTCCGTGTCGCAATGTACAATTAATTCATAAGTATATCTGTATATATATATATATATATATATATATATATATATTTGGGTTAATTGAAAATTTTTCTTGACCCAATTCTAATAAGCCTAGAGGGATTAAATTTCACTTGCATCAATGCATGTGATGCGCTTCTTTTTTAAAACTCGTGTTAAATCAATTTTTTAAAATCTTTTTCAGGTGAGAATGTGCAGTCAATTATGACTGTAGTTAATGACAACAGTGTAATAAGGTTTCGCTAATACGGTTCCTGTTTTTAATAAACAACACACCATGGACAATTTTTGCGCAGATGACAGCAGTGTATGGACCAGATGCTCCCGTCATATGCGTTATTAAGTAATCTTATCGGCATTTCAAATGCAATAGTCTTTTAGTGGAATTGGCCAAGTTTTTCAGCCAATTAATCACCATACAACAAGTGAAGACTGTCATTTTGGGAGACCACCCACTAATCATACCGGAACTAACAGGTCGAATATAGTGATGGGTTTGTCGAAAAAAATAATTCATGAACACCTATATAATCGGAAATTATTGGCAAAGGATGTCTTTCCTTTGATCACTCTTTTTTAGAAGCAAGCCATCGTCATTTGTTTCGACGAACTTTTGGTTATAAATAAATTAAACGAGGCGAACATTTCGGAAGGTTAATTGCACTTGATAAATGATGTGTTTTCATCATTTTTTTCCCGTCCTCCCTTTTTGCTTCTATGAGATTTAAAAGGAAGACATTTCTAGGATGAAAATATCCTGATTAATGAGGTGACATCATGACTGCAGTTTTAAACCACAGAGTTTTAAAAGAAACGCTATTCTCAATTATATCAAACAGCAAAAGAAGAGTGTGTAGCGTTGGATGAAAGTTTCGCGGAGAAGTGTTAATAAGTGTGCCAATTTTTGCATCTCTCCGTCCACTGGAAAAGAAACAGGACAAATCTTTAATGTGTGCTTCACCTGTTTATTTGTACATTTCGTGTACAAGGATCAATATATAAAACACGTACAATACACACACACACACACACACACACACACACACACACATATATATATATATATATTCATTAGAAAAACATGCATTATGACATTATAGTAATATTAGTGCATGTGTGCAATGAAATATTATATTTTTGCTTAAATACGTGTGTATATGTAGAGTCGAATCATGTTTGTATGTATTCATAAGAGTCATATTTTGTGTTATATATATATATATATATATATATATGTTTATATATATTATATATATATATATATATATATATATATATATATGTGTGTGTGTGTGTGTGTGTGTTTAATTGGATATAGGTAACTGACTGGCAATTTCCAATTTTTTTTAATTAAGCAAATATCTACATTTCACTCAGACAAATTGGTAGAAACTTAATCTTTAGTCAATATTAAATCATCGATTTATATATAAATGTTTCTATAGATGAATCTCAGTCAATCCTTGATGTAGGTAGGTGGATAGTAATTTCGTATGATAAGTCATAATTAACTTGCAAAATAAATGAAGTGTACCGGGTTTGAATTATTTTGGCGTCTGTTGACTTGATTTACCCAAACTCAAACTATTCATGCCAACGAAAAATTTCCAGTATTTTAAATTTCATTGCTCTTTGATTAAGAAGGGGACTATTAAAAAAACTAATATAAGATAAATTGAAGAGAAATATTGCTAATTCAAAATGTCTATCAACAAAATATTAAACAATGCTATGTCGAAAATCAATTAAATCGTTATAATGCTGAGTCTTTCTAACAGATTATATTTGTAGAAGCTCCGATAGTTTAATTGCCAAAGAGTTTTGATTTTTTATCATGTACAAGAACAGGGGTCGGTAACCCCGGGGCTACATTTCAACCAGTGAAGGATTTTGTCCCGGCCCACTCCACCAATTTAACACTTGAACATAATTATTTAATTTCTGAAATATCATTTGGAGTTAATTGACTTACAATGTTATGAATTTTTAAATCCAAATTGAATTCTGAATCCACTGTTGACTTCGACAAGAAATATGTTTTGCCAGCCAGAAAGTATAAAATGTCTGCTGAATAATTAAAAAAAAATGATGTTTTCATTAATGGAAAGTACACAGTTTTGTGAACAACTTTTTCCGGAAATGAAAATTACTAAATATACTAAAATATACTACTTGTCTATATTCCTGAGATGAAGGTAGTACTTACAGTATATAGGAAAGTGTCGTGGAGTAGTTTTCGCACTGAAAGTTATAATCGTGCTATGTCGGTTGCTAATTGACTTAACGTATCCAAAATGTTAGGAACTTGGTAATCTTCCACTGAAAGCTGACTCCTTAGAATTCGGTTAACTGCCGACTATATCAACTGCCTAGTAGTTCTACTGAACTCAAATAGAAGTCTAAAGAACTCCTATGAACTTTCTGTTAAGCTCTTATTAATATAGGAGGGAGAGTTCATTATCTGAGGAATAGGTGTGTTTCCCCATAACAGAAAATCACCTTCGTGGAAATTGTCAAACTCTCTCCCATCCAATGCAACCAGATGGTGAGCCTGAACGCGGAGAGTCTGTTCACCGAGGTACATACGGTACTGTCGATAGTCAGGGAGAGATTGGCCTCGGACTCCACTAGATAACCTGATGAAGATGCCGATTTTCTGTACACAAACAACACACTTCGGATTGGGATCAGGCATATATCGGCAGGATGAAGGCTTAGCGATGGACTCGCCATTATCACCATCACATGCTAACATATACATGAAATACTTTGAAGAGATGGCATTAGAATCTACTGTTCTAAAGTTCAATCTATGGGTGAGATACATTGATGGCACCTTCATACTCTGACCACACCAGCAGAACGTCCAGACACTAATTCAATAATTGTATTCAATAAGATCATCCATACAATTCACTATGGAAAAAGAGAGTGACAACAAACTGGCATTCCTGGATGTGCTAATAACTCTAACAGAGAAGACAATTGTATACAACAAGCCAACATTCTCCGGACAATACCTCAACTTCAACTCTAACTACCCATACAATGTAAAGAAAGGGATCGTGCAATGCCTTCAATATCGTGCAAAAGTCATAAGCGGCAACCTAGAGTCATACGAGCTGGTCAGTATAATCAGTACCCTACAACGGAACAATTATCCAGGGTACATGACAGCAACTCCAACATACATGGAATGGAGCGTGCATGAGGATAACAACTCTCAGAAAACAACCACGGTGTGTCTACCCTATGTGAAGGGGTTGTTGGAGAAACTACAAAGGATTTGTGGTCCATATAACATCTGGAAGATCTTCAGAAGTAGTTTTACACTTCGCAGGTACCTCTCCCGAGTAAGACTCCCAACAGAGGAGGACATGATTAAGAACTGTGTGTACGCCATTCTATGTAGTTGTGGAAATAAATATAAAGGAGAAACAGTCCGCCCCCTTAAGGTAAGGTTACAAGAACACCGCAAGGCTGTAACATGAGAGGAGATAGAAAAATCAGGTGTAGCTGACCACATAGGGAGTGAGAAAGGGAATCACCACCCCCTATGGGATGAAGTTGAAATAATCGATAGAGAATGTCACTGGAAAGTACGTAAACTTAAGGAATTAGCACATATGCTAGGCTACAAAAGCCGTCCAAGCATAGAGATGAACAAAATATGGGAACCAGTAATACAGAGTACCAGAGAAAATCATTAGTGTAAAAAAATTGAAATATGAGCTCTGGTAAAAAATACTAGAGAAAATCATAAACATCAAAATTACCAGATAAAACCATTAACATCGAAAAATCGCAATATGAACTCTGATAAAAAATGGATTACTGAACATCAGGTTTGGTTTATAAGTTCCCAAAATTCAGTTGTTCCTGTCCTTAAGAACACATGAACCAGTTGATATAGATGTTGATTAGTTCCTGTGACTTGACCCAAAGAGATATGAGTTCAATACCAGGCTACAGCATTGGTGAACAAGTAACTTACAGGGTTAGAGGAAGATAATTCATGACTATCAAAAGGGGCACTACTACGCAAGGAATGGAGTTCATATACCCCAGTTATTGTAATAAAGAAATTCCTCGCACCTAAAGAAGTCCGGAGTGTACAACAGCCGAAACGTCGTACAAATGGCAACAAAGATGTGGACAATAGTCCGAATAATGTAAATACTGTAGAATATACTAAAAGTTGTTTTTAGTACAAGGTTGGTTGATAACCACCTGGATGAGGTTTTGCTCCTTTCATCGAAAAATATTTCACCAGATTTAGAGAAGTTCTTAAACAATAAGGAAAAATAAGTGACTCATTAAGTAATTTGCCATTTCTATCTGTATTTTGTTTATAGTGAAGAATTTGCATTTGTTGTTGATTGCGTTAGTTGTTATCCTGTTATTCCTGCAGTAAAATAAGGAAACTTATTTAAGAAACATTAACTTTGTTGTTTTTTCTTTAAATCTTCAGACCAAGGTAGCCATCTGGAGAGAACTGGTGATCGAGGAAATTTACTATATTAAATTTGATATCATGACCCTCCTCCCAGACACTGCATAGCTTTCTGGCCCTTTCACTGCCGACCCCTGTTCTCGAATATTCTTATGGAATCTAAATGAATGAGATCGGATATAATAATTGTTGGTGTATAAATAATCGGAGACGGCGTAACACGAGTCAAATCAAAGAAAGTAAATATTTTACTTTTGGGAAGATTTAAGTCCGAAAAAAAAATTTATTCAGAAAGAAGAAGAAAAGATGCCAGAAAATCAATTTCAGTTGCCAAGGTTTATAGTGCAGAGGCTTATTAAGAAATGTTGGAAGTTCTATATGCAATGATAATTCATAAATGGCATCATGGTAATCCAGTATTTGCTCTCCAGCAACAGAAATCCAAGGATCACGACCAAGATTATTATGAAGAATCTGGACATAACATCATAAAGATAGACAATTCAAAGAAAAATAAACGGCAGCAATCTAAGGTGGACCTGAAAAACTACC
Organism: Ascarosepion bandense; assembly: GCA_037127315.1. Classification (NCBI taxonomy): domain Eukaryota; kingdom Metazoa; phylum Mollusca; class Cephalopoda; order Sepiida; family Sepiidae; genus Ascarosepion; species Ascarosepion bandense. The sequence goes on along the minus strand of JBBBDQ010002121.1, from coordinate 314,579 downwards.
ACCACCTTTCAATTTGTTGTTTTTCATTTTTTTGAACTTTTTTCAGTGCAATCTTATCGATTACACTCTAAACATTCCGATTGACAAAAAAAAAAAAAAAAAAAGAAACTGAAAAAATTTCAATATTTAAGCAATTTTAGGTGGGGGCTCAGTTTTTCATACAACGTTATAGTAAATCGATCATCCATCTTGCAAAACCTCGCCTTTTTTTTGACAATTGCACTGAAACAATTTCCATTGGCCAAAAACATTTGTAAAAATTTCAACATTTAAACAATTTGTGGGGGTGGAGGGCTCAGTTTTTCATACAACCTTAGTAAATTTATCGTGTGCAATTAACTTTTTTGCTTGCGCATATTCAACTGAATTCTTTGCGAAGTTTTCAAATAAAGCCATTTTTGGAATTTCCGAGGAAGATACCATCGTAAGAAATAAAATAAAAAAAACTTGAGAAAGACAAAAACAAGAGCATCAACTCCTCCCCAAAAAACAAAAACAAAACAAAGCGACTCCAACGCGAGTGGTTAAAAAATGGAGGATCGATTTACTATAACGTCGTATGAGAAACTAAGCTCCCCCCCAGCTAAAATTGTTTAAATATTAAAATTTTTTCTAATTTTTTTGATAATCGGAAACTTTATGTAATAACCGATAAGACTGCGCCGAAAAAAGTTAAAAAAAATGAAAGACAACAAATTTAAAAGGTAGTTGTATTCTCCTTCAGGTCCGCCCAATTTAATTCACTAGAAATGCTTTTCAGCTAATCATTGTGTCAATCTCGTAAAAGTAGTTATAACCGAAGGAAAGCATCAAAGGTTTTGTAGGAAATCATGACCTAACGTAAAGCTGGATATTTCAAATGATGCAAAACAAAGACAAGTTGGTCAAGAATTGGTTCCTTAATCATGATATCAATATAGCTAGAGTCGAAATATGAACTTTTGAGAATCTCCGAAGAAAGCTAAAAACTAAAGGAGTAGAAAGATAGCCTTTCTGTAGAAAAAGACATGAAAACCTTTCCGAACGAAGAATGGTTGAAAAGAAAGCTTCTGGCATCGATTAATAAGGCTATGATGAAATTTAAACATGACATTTGTCATGTATGATTCTCGAGAAGGAGGTGGGTTAAGAAAGAAATATTCATTTAAGTTTTTCAACACGAATCCTTTTAATCTATAATGAAGATGTATTATCGCGTAAGTGAATTTGTTCAAGCTTCTTATGATTGTATAAATTTATATCGTTAAATCTTTAAATCCAAATTCACAACATCCCTACTTTTCTCAATAAATACTAACGCGCATAAAGTTAAAACTGTTTGCAGAGTGATTAAATATCTTATGGTGGTCAATGAACTGTCAGGTTAATTATATAAAATTGGAAGCATCTCGATATTTAAAAAAAAAATTTTTTTTAAATCTCGGTTGACCAGGAAAGCTCAAAGTTCAGCAAATCGATTTTGGTATTTTTTATAATCTTTTACAACAAACTTAAACTTTGATGACGTAAACAGTTTAGTTTACGATAAACATTTTGACGTCACAAGCAAGAATTAAACAAGCTAACTGGATGAAAAGCAAAGAACAGTGACTCGACAATGAATTGGAAGCTTGTTTGTATCCTGTTGATCATTCGGAATTAAGAATTGAGTCAATTTTACGTTTGAATTAAAGACTGATTTTCTATTTAGAGACATTTACAATCTTGTTGGATGTTTTCAACGCTCTTTCTAACTGATTTAATGCGATCATACTGTTGGCATTTGGCAGACGTAGATTGAAATAAAAATGCCAATTTTTCTGACGCGTAAAAATTAGTGCGCTTACGTTTGAGTAGAAAGAGATTTTATCTCTCGACATATATTTTTTTCATTTCTTTTCATTTTCTAATTTCTTTTATTTCTTTTAGATTTTTCATTTATTTTGAGTTTCTTTTCATTTTATTTTTTCTTTTATTTCTTTTATATTTTTGTTCATTTATTTTGGGTTTCTTTTCATTTTCATATTTCTTTTTGTTTCGTTTAGATTTTTTCATTTATTTTGGGTTTCTTTTCATTTTCTAATTTTTTATTTATTTTTTTAGATCTTTTTCATTTATTTTGGGTTTCTTTTCATTATCTTACTTCTTTTCGTTTCGTATGATTTTTTTCATTTATTTTAGGTTTCTTTTCATTTTCTTTTTTTTTTAATATTTTTAGATTTTTTAAATTTATTTTAGATTTCTTTTAATTTTTTTAGATTTGTTAAATTTATTTTGGGTTTCTTTTCATTTTCTTATTTCTTTTCAATTCTTTTAGATTTTTTTTTTCATTTTTTTTTGTTTAGATTTTTAAAATTTATTTTGGGTTTCTTTTTATTTTCTCATTTCTTTTATTTATTTAGATTTTGTTTCTTTTATTTTGGGTTTTTTTCATTTCCTAATTTCTTTTAGGTTTTTTATTTATTTTGGGTTTCTTTTCATTTTCTTATTTATTTCTTTTCTTATTTATTTCTTTTCGTTTCGTTTAGATTTTTTATTTATTTTGGGTTTCTTGTAATTTTCTTATTTCTTTTCGTTTCTTTTAGATTTTTTTCATTTATTTTGTGTTTTTTTCATTTTTCTAATTTATTTTTATTTCTTTTAGATTTGTTACATTTATTTTCTTTTTCTTTTCATTTTTATTTCTTTTAGATTTGTTTTATGTATTTCATGTTTTTTTACATTTTTTATTGCTTTTCATGTCTTTTAGATTTGTTTGATTTATTTTGGGTTTCTTTTCATTTTCTCATTTTTTTTTCATTTTATTTAGATGTTTTCATTTATCTTTGGTTTCTTCTCATTGTTTTTTTCTTTTCATTTCTTTTAAATATTTTTCATTTATTTAGGGTTTTTTTCATTTTTCTTATTTCTTTTTTTCTTTTAGATTTTTGCCATTTTTTGGGGGTTTCTTTTCATTTTCTTATCCTTTTAATTTTGTTTAGATTTATTTCATTTATTTTGCGTTTCTTTTCATTTTCATATTTTTTTTAGATTTCTTTCATTTCTTTTAATTTTTCTTTCATTTTCTCATTTCTTTTCATTTCTTTTAGATTTTTCCCTTTTATTTTGGGTTTCTTTCCATCTTCTTATTTCCTTTTAATTTTTTAAAAAATTTGTTTCATTTATTTTTAGTTTCTTTTCATGCTCTTATTCCTTTTCAATTTTTTAGACTTTTTTTTATTTATTTTGTTTTTTTTTCATTTTCTAATTTCTTTTGTTTCGTTTAGATTTTTTCATTTATTTTGTGTTTCTTTCCTTTTTTATTTCTTTTTATTTCTTTCACATTTGTATCATTTATTTTGGGTTACTTTTCATTTTCTTATTTCCTTTCATTTCGTTCAGATCTTTATTATTATTTTTCATTTTCTTATTTCTTATATTTCTTTTAAATTTTTTGAATTATTTTCTTTTTTTATTTTCTTTTTTATTTTATTTCTTTTAGATTTTTATTCATTTATTTTGGGTTTCTTTTCATTTTCTTATTTCTTTTTAGTACTTTCAGATTCTTTTTTAATTTATTTTGGGCTTCTTTTAGATTTTTTTCATTTATTTTGTTTTTTCCATTTTCTTATTTATTTTCGTTTCTTTAGATCTTTTTAATTTATTTTGTGTTTTTTTTCATTTTTCTAATTTCTTTTCATTTCTTTTAGATTTGTTGCATTTATTTTGTTTGTCTTTTCATTTTTTTCTTTTTTTTTAATTTTAGATTTGTTTTATTTATTTTGGGTTGCTTTTAATTTTCTTTTTTCTTTTATTTCTTTTAGTTTTGTTTCATTTATTTTGGGTTTCTTTACATTTTCTTATTTCTTTTCGTTTCTTTTAGATTTCTTTCATTTATTTTGTGATTCTTTTCATTGTCTCATTTCTTTTGTTTCGTTTAGATTTTTTCATTTATTTTGTGTTTCTTTTCACTTTCTTATTTCTTTTTGATTTTTTTATGTATTTCATGTTTCTTTACATTTTCTTATTGCTTTTTATTCTTTTAGATTTGTTTGATTTATTTTGGGTTTCTTTTCACTTTCTCATTTTTTTTCATTTTATTTAGATTTTTTCATTTATGTTTGGTTTCTTCTCATTGTTGTTTTTTCTTTTCATTTCTTTTAAATATTTTTAATTTATTTTGGGTTTCTTTTCATTTTCTTATTTCTGTTTTTCTTTTAGATTTTTTCATTTATTTTGAGTTTCTTTTCATTTTCTCATTTCTTTTCATTTTTTTAGATTTGCTTCATTTATTTTGGGTTTCTTTTCATTTTCTCATTTCTTATTATTTCTTTTAGATTTTTGCCATTTCTCAGAGTTTCTTTTCATTTTCTTATTCATTTCAATTTCGTTTAGATTTGTTTTATTTATTTTGGGTTTCTTTTCATTTTCATATTTCTTTTAAATTTTTTTTCATTTCTTTTATTTTTTTTTTGTCATTTTTCTATTTCTTCTCATTTCTTTTAGATTTTTCTCTTTTATTTTGGGTTTCTTTCCATTTTCCTATTCCTTTTAATTTTTTAAAATTTGTTTCATTTATTTTTGTTTTCTTTTCATTTTCTTATTCCTTTTCATTTTTTAAACTCTTTTAATTTAGTTTTTTTTTTATTTTCTAATTTCTTTTACTTTCGTTTAGAATTGTTCATTTATTTTGTATTTCTTTTCATTTTTTTATTTCTTTCACATTTGTTTCATTTATTTTGGGTTTGTTTTTTTTTTCATTTTCTTATTTCTTTTCATTTTTTTTTAGATTTGCTTCATTTATTTTGGGTTTCTTTTCATTTCGTTTAGATTTTTCATTTTTTTAGGTTTCTTTTCATTTTCTCATTTCTTTTCATTTCGTTACGAATTAGTTATTTTGGGTTTCTTTTCATTTGCTTATTTCTTTTCATTTCTTTTAGATTTTTTAAAGATTTTTTCGTTTATTTTGGGTTTCTTTTCATTTTCTTATTTCATTTTATTTTTTCAGATTTTTTCGTTTATTTAGGGATTGTTTTCATTTTCTTATTTCTTTTCATTTCGTTTAGATTTCTTTCATTTTTTTTCGATTTGTTTTTATTTTCTTATTTCTTTTCATTTCTTAATTTTTTCTTTTATTTTGAATCTCTTTTCATTTCATTTCGTTTTCCTTTCATTTCTGTTCGTTTCCTTTTGTTTTTCTTTTCATGTATTTTGGATTTTCTTTTTGAATCTCTTTTCATTTCTTTTCATTTTCCTTCCATTTTTTTGTTTTCTTCCCATTACTTTTGGTTTTGTTTTCATTTCTTTTCGCTTTCTTCTCATTTCTTCTCGTTTTCTTTTCATTTCTTTTGGTTTTCTTCTCGTTTCTTTTGGTTTTTATTTTATTTTTTCTGTTTTTTTTTTCATTTTTTTTTCGTTTTCTTCTCATTTCTTTTAGTTTTTTAAATTCTTTTTGGTTTTCTTTTCATTTCTTTTGTTTTGTTTTTTTTTCTATTTTGTTTTAGTTTTCTTTTAATTTCTTTTGGTTTTATTTTCATTTTTTCGTTTTCTTTAAATTTCTTTTTGTTTTCTTTTCATTCTTTTGATTTTTTATTTCTTTTGATTTTCTTTTCATTTCTTTTCGTTTCCTACTTATTTCTTTTGGTTTTCTTTAAATTTCCTTTGGTTCTCTTTTCATTTGTTTTGGTCTTTTCATATTCTTTTCGTTTTTATTTCATTTCTTCTCATTTTTATTTCATTTCTTTTGGTTTTCTGCTCATTTCTTTTGGTTTTCTTCGTATTTCTTTCCGTTTTCTTCTCATTTCTTTTGATTTTCTTTTCATTTCTACTGGTTTTCTTTTCATTTCTTTTGATTTTCTCCTCATTTTCTTTAGTTTTGTTTTCATTTCTTTTTGGTATCCTTTTCATTTCTTTTCGTTTTCTTTTTATTTCTTTTCGTTTTCTTATTATTTGTTTTATTTTATTTTCATTTCGTTTGGTTTTCTTTTAATTTCTTTTCGTTTTTTTTTCATTTCTTGTGGTGTTCTTTTGGTTTTCTTTTGGCTTTCTTTTTATTTCATTTTCTTTTTCACCTTTGCTTTTGATAAGTTTCAAGTGCGCGCGTTTTTGCCTTTCTGTGTTTTATGTTTTGTTTCTTATAAATATTTTTAAATCCCTGAATGGAACTTAAAAAATAAGACAATGATAATGTGTTTTAGCCTAGCAATGTCTTCTGCTCATATTTTGAAAAGTTTCGTCACGTTTCAAGCCCAGTAAAAAATTAAAGAATCAAATTGGTTAAAGCAGGTTCTTGGAAAATCGAAATTGACGGTTAAATCTTTTCACTGATTTCTGTTCTTATGATTTCCATAGTCATTTTAAGTTAAAAAAGGTTTAATTGAATTGTGAAAAAATAATATCGTTTTACGCATCAACACGGGTGCCCAGTTGAAATTATTTATTATAAGCAACCATTGCAAAAAGCATATAAATTATGTTTCTGCTAGAAAACAATTTTGTTGGAAGATGTCTAATAAAATGATTTATCTTTGAAAAGCAAATATTTTTTGTAGAAAATTTTCACTTATTTAAACCAGATAGAACTGTAACGATGTCAGATGGCCGCCATACTGTAACGCTGTAATAACGCGCGAATAATGAGATTAATTGCTTAACGTTTGCCTCTAATATCGCGGAAATACGTTTTAAAATTTAACAAAATTAATACTTTTTGAAAATTGCTGTTAATTTAATAAAAACTAAATATGGAGAATTTTTGCTCCGAAATTCAAACAAATGTTTCAAGCTAAAACAATCACTGATTACAAAAAGCAGAAAAGATAAAAATTTTGTCTTTTGTGAATATGCAGAGAGGCGGCTTATTCTAATAGAAAACTTTCAAGATACTATGAGATTTCCACGAGAATTTACATTTGAATCTTAGAATATTAACATTGACGCACAAAACTAGAATTTGATTTGTTTTCTGATTATACCAGCAAAATCGCTGCAAATAAAAAATATATTTAGCGTCAGATGATTTTTTTTTAATCATATCACCCCGAGCAAGGCGGTAAGGCCACTGGTGTGTAGGGGATTACGTAAGAGTGAATAGATTGGAAAAGAGAAAGCCGGAAACCACGTCCTAAACAGAGAACAAGGGATGAGCCTCTTAACCTGTTCAATAGACGTGGGTGGAGTGTGAACCGGGTGATAGTTCAGTCTATCTACTCCAATTGGTCTATCTACTCCAAAAGATTCAAGATGAACCTGTTCAGCGATTTCAGTGATAAGTAATCAATCCACGTAATAGTGTATTAGTACTACAATGACTTTCCCCCCAGAGAAAATGTTAAGCCTTTGTGATTCAAATATTTTCTTTCTTTCTTTCTTTCTTTCTTTCTTTCTTTCTTTCTTTCTTTCTTTCTTTCTTCGTCTGTTTCTACACATATCAGTATTTTTTTGGTTCTTTGTTTGTAAATCTGTTTCTATATATATCAGTCTGTTATTTTCTTTCTTTCTTTCTTTCTTTCTTTCTTTCTTTCTTTCTTTCTTTATCTGTTTCTACACATATCAGTCTTTTCTTTCTTTCTTTCTTTCTTTCTTTCTTTCTTTCTTTCTTTCTCAATCTACTTATTTCAAGTCTATCTCAAGTATAGACCTAACAATCGCGTAGCTTGTGACTCTAACTGTAGCCGAACATATTAATCCTGAATTACTTTTAACCTTTGGCGCATGCCTTTTTGGTTGGTGGGTGTGCTTCTATTCTTTAAACTGTATTTTAGTCTATGGATTAAAGTGGTGATCCCACATTTCATTTTGAAAAATTATTTTCTCTTAGTTGTCCAGAGACATGAAGCAATTAACTTCAGTTTCCTTCTGAAAAGCCATAAGCAAACAAGGAAACCACTATGTGACACTTTCCACAACATCAATGCGTCAGAGATGACTTTTTCCACAGACGCTATATTAATGGGACAGCCTTGAATGGTTATGCAACGATTTCTTAAAACGCTAGTTTTTACTTGAGGGAAAGAAAGAAAGTGGTAGATTAGGGTCAGAGGAAAATAGGAGGGGAAATTTCTATTAAAATACGAACACATTTAAGTTCCAATATTAATAAAACAAGAATTCATCCGAGAAACTTTCTAACAAGATACATGCGCATTTTATCCAAGAATTAGCCAATTAACAAGGCAAATCTAAGACCTGGTCCAATAATTATTAGTCAGAAAATGGAGAATTTATAACTATAAAAATTAACAGCGATTACAAAAATGAACAAAATGATAGCAATGCTAGAAATGAATAATAAAAAAAATGTCGTTGGTCAAAAAATTATTTCACAATTAAAATATATACATAAAAATATGTATCAAACTTTGTTAAAAGAAAATGTCAAGGAGAAATACCTGAAGGACATAAAAGTAAGAATTATTGCCTGTATCAGTATTACTACAACATCTACATCTAGTTTCAACGTAAAACATATAATGATCAATATAGTATTAAAATACTCCAAGAAAGAAAGAAATGACGAATTTGGAGAAACAATAATTTTCATGATATTGATTCGAATATTTAATACTAGCAGTATAGCCCGGCGTTGCTCGAGTGTAATAAAAGCTTTAAAACTAATCCATGGTCCTCGAGCTCAGACTCTTTGGACGTTGGCACGAAAGACTAAAAAGCAATAGTTTGTTTCCAGTTAAAACGAAACCGTAGACTGAAAGAAAAATGAATGGATGTAAGTCAAATTTTGATTTCCTGGTATCGATGGTATACAATGGGTGCATGTGTCTTCGTTCGCCTAGGGGTCAGGCAATACAAATTCTTGGGCCTGAATCATCGCACCTTCCAGGAAGCATGGGTCCACAAAGCAGGCTCGCTAATATACATGAGGGCTAAAATATCAATTGGAAGAAATAAGGGTTACGAAAGTTGGTCGGGGTCCATGTGCATCCCCTACCCTCATTATTTGTGCCTATTTATCAAATATAACTCAAAGAATTTACCTTAGGGATATCATTTTATATTTTTTCTTTCATAGTTTTCTATATACGAGGGTCATTCAATAAATAAGGTGAATTTTTCTGTATAAGGACTTGTAATACAGATAGAAGATTACTTCAAACAGGTGAAAGTCTGAAGGGGCATGGTCTGGGCTGTAAGGGAGATGAGGAAGCAGTTCCCAGCCCAGCTCATTGATGGTCTGCACCGTTTGGGCTACTGTGTGAGGCCTTGCGTTGTCTTGATGCAAGACGACTCCATGTGACTGATGACCCTTGCGTTTGTTCTTTATGTCCTTACAATGTCATCCACTATTACCCTTCTCTCAGACTGAATGAGGTCATTGACTGATTCGATCACCTCAGGAGACCTCACTTCTGTAGGCTCCCAACATCCTCAACATTGCTCCGTCCTTCTTTAAACAATTTAGCCCACTTTGCTAAACACTTTTTTGGCTGAAACATGTGGCAACCATACACAGTTGACATTCTTCCATGAATTTCAACTGGTTTGCATCCTTCAGCAACCAAAAACTTGATAACTGACCTCTATTCAATCCTGGAGCATGCTTCTTGGTCGACCATCTTTGTTAATCTCCAAAATTCTCAAAGTTTTTTTTCAATCTGCAAAAAATATTTAATCCCTTTGAAAAAGAAATAAAGGAAAAAAAATGAAAAAAAGTAAGCTTCTATCTGTATTAGAAGTCCTTATACCGAAAAGGTCACCTTATTTATTGAATGACCCTCATATATTGAATAAAGAACAGTTGCCCGTAAACAAAACATTAAAATATTTAATTTATCTTTATATTTTTGAGTCATTAAAAGACACTTTTATTAAATAACAAAAGTACATAACGTTACAAAACAGAATAAATAATAAATAAATATTTTGAAAATGTATTAAAAGCATTTAATTTTAATAAAATATAAAAAAAATCCTTTGATTTCTTTTCAATTGTTATTTCTCAGTCCTTTGGAACCCTCCACTGGTTAAGGTAGTTCATTCTATGTACGTAGCTAATGTGAGTGAGTGTTATTTCCAGCCTGTCCCCGGCATTGTCTTTTTTTATTATCCAAGTCGAGATTCCCAATTTACCCAGTTTTTTTTCTTTCCGTTTACATTTTGTCTGGGCCAGGATTATAATTTCCCATCCATTTTATTTTTCTCCTCTCAACTCCTCTCAACTCCCTGTAGAAAGAGCGCTGCCATAAAGGCAGAATACATCGGCCTCTTATTTTGTGGGTTGGTTATGTCCAACTAACATCATGGATTTATTTTGTATTTTTGTTGAAAAATTTTGTTTTGGGATTGTATTCATACCCCCGCCCATCTATCATGTCATATGAAAATTTTTATATATTTTTGTATATTATATATTGTACATAATGGAGTTTTACTGTCATTTGGGGTTTTTAAGTCCTTGGATTATATGAGGTATTGTGGTGTATGAAGGCTTGAACGATGATGGATAAGTTTTTATGGTAAATGCGGGAATTGTAAAGTATGTCTGGGTTGTGAGTCAGATTAGCTAGGTAAAGGATAGTTACAAAAGACCAACCCAAATTTTTGTTCCCCCCTCCCCAACTCAGCTTTGTGCCATAATCATGTATTGAATGATAAATAAAGTTATTTCTCAGTCCCAAATTCAACAGCCTATTTTAACATTATTTACATTGTTCGTACTGTTAGCCTCATCTTTATTGCCATGTTTACGATGTTTCAGACGTTGTATGCTCCGGCCTTCTTCAAGTGCTAGGAATTTCGAACTGAACTCCTTATTTCGATTACTGTTATAAAATGTTGTAGTTCCATGTGCGATGCCACTTCCGGATGTCATATAGTTATCTCGATTGAACTCAATTCTTGAAGTTATTTATTCAACACTGCTGTAGCCAGGTATAAAACTCACAGCTCAAGTCACTGCAACTAACCAACGTCTATATCTACTTGGCCATGTTTAATTAGAAAGAAATCATCAAAACATTCCAAATTAAATCTGTCATTTTTTCTTACAGGTTAACGGTGTCGATGTCTTCAATACAATTTCCATGCGTTTTAATTTTGAGTGAAGTTAAAAAAATGTTTTCAGAAGAATATCTTGAAAATATCACAAAATTCATAAGAATAAATAAAATGGGGTCTGAAAATATATGCTTTCACAAAATTCTTGGTCAGTTTTTCTAGTTCAGTTTCATCTGAAAGTCAAGCTTGTGAATGTTGATTTTTAAGCAAGAGGAATTTCTATGCTTAAAAGACTAGCTTAACGCTACCTACTTTCTTCACCATATCAGCAAATACACCACTTTGCTTCTTCTTTTGTGTGCTGTGTCCCTTCAGGACTTAGACGATCACGGCTCTCCACCTCTTCCAGTTGCTTGCAAAAACTTTAAATACATTATATTTAAGTGACCGTGTAATTTTTTCACTTATTCTGACGTCAAGCCTAAACGTCTTTCTGTCAATTCATTTTGCCCCTTATCAAATAGACATAATACTGTTACACTTTACCGAATCAGCTCGTTGCCATATTACCGCAATCCCACTAGCCTCATTATTCGAAATAAATAATAAGTATAATAGAAAATAATATAATATATAATAGGATAAATGAAAGATCAAGTTATTTAAGAAGTATCAAAGATGATGACCACTGGGGTGGGGCGTTTTAATCTGCCAATATGTTTCACTTTTATTAAAGCTTTATCAAAAGAAATTTTGGTATTTTTATTTTTGTGTTCTTCGATTTTCATTGGTTAATCATGTTCCACGTGCATTCGACTTGTTAAGCAAACTTTAGTATGATTTGTGGCGTTCCGAATTCAAGGAGGGACGACACGTCCAATTGAAGTTTCAAGAAATTAACGCACTCCGAGCACTTATTTGATAATCATTTCCTATTTACCCTTTCTCTTATCCTTTTGCTGGAATCCGATCCTCATTTGATTTTGGATTTTAACCCAATTCTATCTCTTTGACGCGCGCTCGCGCGCGCGCACACACACACACACACACACACACACACACTAATGAAATCAGATAATAATGTAGTAAATGATTTAATTAACAGAATGACATGAATTTTAACCATTATGAAGCCTTGTGTTCAAAGTTTTTGTGATTATAAGTCTCTCTTAAAATTAAACTTTCAAAGTTTTATTTCTTAAACATGAATTTCTGAAGAGTTAAATCAGAATTAAAATTTTTGATAATTGAATTAGGATTTCGTATTTAGGGAATAAAAACTACTTTCCCTCTGCAACTTTAAGACTTGGTACTGCAGTAACATTTCTGTTTTTTAGTTAACCTAGTTTTGTATTTCTCATTGTCTCAGTGCTCGGTGTTTAACAAAAACTTTTTTGAATGTTGTTTTTCAAAGTTGATACGCTCTCCTTACTTGAAATATTAGCGCAGCATAATCTTCCCATATTTCCGCTCATTTGACTCTGTTTCGCCCAAATCTTGGCAAAGATTGAAAAATTTGCCTGATTGATAAGACGACGTCAACAATTTGGATTTAATGATTCAATGAAAATAAAAAAAAAACGTTTTGGTTTTTTAATCTTTTATAACAAGGAAGTATCTCGAGAAAAGTGAAGTACTTCTTACAAACAATTCATAAAAACTATTTGGTGTCTTGACAGATTTTTGCACAATTTAAAAAACTCAGTTTCATATTTAAAATTTCAGTTTCACTCTTACAGAAATATTGTGTTTATGCTAAAAAAAAAAAGAAAAACATAAAAATGAAGATGATCGTATTTCTTTTGATGTCTCAATGTCATGTCTTTGATATATTCTTATTCTGATGCTTTTAATTTTCAAGGGAATTCTTTATTCTCAATTCTTAAATATTTGATTCAACAGTCCTTTGACAAGAAATATGTAACTCCTAACCTGCCTTGATATTTGCACAGAACTCGAAAAAGCTGAAATCATTTGATGATTTGCCTCCATAAAATTCTTGCAAGTTGCCAGTCTTATCAAACGTCCTTCTACTCTTCCTTGTGTCGTCGATAAAACAGCCAAACCAGTCATGACATTTACGAAGCAAGCATTCAGAAAATTCCCGCGCCGAGCACATAAAAAAACCAGGCGACAATGACATCAAATTTTCAGTTGGTATTTCATACTAGACAAACAAGGAAATGAAAATAAAAAAAGGAATAATAAAAGGCGAACTCCAAAGAGGACTCAGGATACGAAGAGCAGAATCGACAAATCACTTAATGAGACCTTTGGGTGCTGCAAAACAAATTAGATTGACACACACACACACACACACACACACACACACACACACACACACACACATATATATATATATATAAGCATTTTGTATGTATATATATATATTCATACAAAATAATATATATATATATATATATATATATATATATACATGCGATATTATTTCATAAGGTAAACCTAATGGCTAATCTGGGCCAGCTTCCAACAAACCAACATCTAATGAGAGAACTTATTAGCAATAATTATTTTGTTTTAGTGTTTAAAAAATAAAATATCTTTATCGTCAATTATTGTAACACGAGACAAACAAGGCAAATTATTTTTGTGACGCTAACCGCAAATCATGCATTCGCCGAAGAAAAAATACACCTAGTTCGTTTCCTAACTGACTGATTAAATCCGAATTCAGTCAATGGAGATACTTTATCAAGTGCCACAGTAGTGATTGTCGTTATTCAGAGCTCACAAAGAGGAATAGAAAATACTTTTACATAGTATATCACACGCTAAAAGTTTGCCTTCTTCTACCGAGCGCCCATAGCTCAGAGGTAGAATCGCCGACTGATGATAATTCGCTCGTGTTTCAATCCTGTCTAAAAAAGCAATCGGATGTCTAATTGTACTGTGATACAGCGAAACAGATCTGTCTGTGGATGATTATATATATATATATATATATATATATATGTATAAACAATGAGCCGACATAAAAGCATACTTAAAATGCTTGTCACATACATTATTTTCCCATACATTCACTTACATTTAAAATAAACATATATTGCTTTTATTACACGTGACACGCACATATAAACAGGTATAAGTTTTTTCTTTATTTAAAATTTTTCATCTATTGGTTTATTACATGTGATACGTATCAGACCAATGACATTAAACCTCAATTAATACACAGTCTCTTTGAATTTTTAACAATATTTTACAATTTTTTTAATAATTTTTTAAAATTCTTCCGTAGTAAGTTGCCATTACTTTCTGCGGTATACTTGTTGCCACCCAAAGGAAATAGAACCAAGTCTGTCCTGTTAACCCATAGCTAGAGGGAAGAGATGGATTAATATTTTTTGCAAGGGTATTTGCGCGTAAGTGAATGCAAAGAATTCAACTAGATTTCGAACTTGGCTTTCTGATATTCACTGCACCACAACGTACTTTCCAGAATCTATAGCTGATCAAATAAGAACTATTTTGCAAATATATGAACGGCTAACACTTTATTAGGTAATAAGTTTTAGCTTCATCAGAATGTTTCTTTAATTGTCGTCGTCAACAATTGACACGGGCACGATGTCTACTTTTTTCCTGTGTTAGGTCAGAAACTGCTATAATAATGCGCCCGATACTTATGAAAGAGACTTTACACAGTTAATAGTGATGCTTAACATTACTTTGGGTTGTATTCTTCTAATGGTCCGCTAAACATGTTTTCAAATACCTAGCGCGGGAACGCACTCACACAATATATACATATATATGTGTGTGTATGTATATAAGTATATATATTAATGCAGGTTTCATTGAATAATATAGACAAGTTTTGTCTATTAATTTTGTGTAGGATCCGTTCGTACCGTCTGATATACTTGATGGTGATGTCGTTGAAAGACAACAAAAAATCACAGTAATTGTTGATTTTTTTATCGGGTCTAAGCTTTCGGCTCACATAAGCCATTATCAAAGAATAAATATTAATACACAGTAAACATAGAACATTTAAAAATTACTGTGATTTTTTGTTGTCTTTCAACGATATCACCATCAAGTATATCAGACGGTACGAACGGATCCTACACAAAATTAATAGACAAAACTTGTCTATATTATTCAATGAAACCTGCATTAATGAAAAAATGCTGCAAAAATACACACAATGTAAGTATATATATATATATATATATATATATATATATATATATATATACAAATGCGTGTGTGTGAGAGCGATAGAGTGTGCGTGTGTGTGTGCGCGTGTTTGTGTTGAAGTATCAATTAACTATAATTCGTTGACATTATTCAATGCAGAGGAAGGAGAAAATCTATATTTATCTTTGCTAATCAATAAAGATCGTTGATTTACACTAGGAAGCAATTTTTAATAGGATATTTTTAAGCAAAAGCTACATTTTAATTTAGAAGAAAATTAATTAGCGAATGTTGCACTTCACTTGGAATCTCTTCTCATTTTTAATTCGAATTCACCACAATATTATCAATTTATTGATTTAATAGTAATTAAAATGACTCATTTCCATACAAAAATATTGGATTTTTAAAGTTATGTAATTACATGTACCTTAAAAATATATACAGAACTAAAATGATATACAAGCCAACGTTCTATAAAAACCTTTTTAAATATAAAGGAGATACTGATGAACAAATTTGTTTCTACTTAATCCTATTTTTAATTAAAGACATCAATCGATCGGTTTCAACTTTTAATATGAATGATCACAATTAATTAGCTGTATAAGGTTATATAAAATCGAAGGGTAATTGTTTTTGGCAACAAAGTCGACGATATTGGTTTTCATTACCAGGGATAGATTCTGATCGCATTGTTTGTACTCTAGAAATTTTGCCAAAAATTCTGTAATTATTTAAATTAGAAACAGTTAGAAGAAATATTTAAGTTTCCTAAAAGAGAAACATGTTTCATTCATAACATGTTGCAGTATAATTTGCCAAAACAGGAAAAAAAAATACTGAATTTATACCACAGGATATCAATGTCTGGAAGAAGCTAGAAAATGACTTATCCGAGGTGGTAACATTGACTGCAAAGAGAACAGAATGTATTATTACCACACGTAACATCATTGTTTTTTTAAAGGAGAAAGAAAATATTTAATTCATGCAACGTGAGATAATAATCCAAGAAGCAAGGAAGTCTTTCATTGATATTCGCCTAAAAGCGTTGTGTTTACAGAGCAAAAAAGGCTTTATATCTGCCGAAAGATGAACGAAATATTTTATTTATACAATATATCAACGTCGTCTGCTGAAGAGTGAACGAAATGTTGCATTTTACACCGTAACACAATTGTTTTACACCGTAACACAATTGTTTGAAAAAAGAATGTTTCGTTTATACCACGTGATAGCATTTTCTTTTCAAAAGAGCAAAGGAACTGTTTCATTTACATCACGTGACACGTTCAAGGAAATGTTTGATTTATAACACGTCATTGTGTTGTCTGAAGGAGTTGTAAGCATATATTTCGTTTATATCACATTTACCAGAAATACGAAATGTTATCATTAAACGCAACAATCATGTTTTACTAAAAAAGTAATTTCCACCTTTCAATTACTTAGTAGTATAATTATTACCTATTAATTATTACCTGTTAATTATTACCTATAACTATAGTAGTTTTGGCATTTTCATACCGATTTTATATACTCAATATAACGACTGATATGCGAGAGATGCAATAATTAATATCTTTAGATGCAATAATTGATATCGTTAGATGTAGCAATTAATATTTGTCTATCTTTTTGAGATGAAGTATTGTAATTATTTACATAATGTACATTATTTGGACTATTTTCCTCATCTTCATTCCCATAGTCACGACGTTTCGGTCTTTGTACGCCCTGGCCTTCTTCGTGTGATTGGGATTTTGAACTGAACCCTTTATTTCGTCTAACTGGGTAAATTGTTCCAGATGTCTTAGTATCAGTTACCTCCCTTTAACTCAACTCTGCAAGGTTTTTTTTTACCTCTGCTATAGTCAAGTATTGAACTCACAACTTTTTGGGTCAAGTCACTGGATTCAACCAATGCTTTTATCTACTGGCCGTGTATGAATTTTTGAATCTTATAAACCTAATGTCTCACTAATCTTTTTTTATTAGAGCTCATATTGCAATTTTGTTATTATTATTGTTTTCTTTAGCACTCCATATACTGGTTCTTAAATTTTATTAATTTCTATGCTTGACCGCCTCAGGAGATTTTTGTGATTTAGCATATGCGCTGATTCCTTAGGTTTTCGTATTTTCCAATGATGTTCTTCGTTTATTACTTCAACCTCATTTCACAGGAAACGTCATGAATATGGCAACGAAGATGAGGACAACAGTCCCCAAAATGTAAATAGTGTAGTAATTAATATGTTTTATTTACAATTAATACCTTTACAAAGAGCAAAGTCAATGTATTTTAAACTCTCTCCTTCAAAGATAGATTAACAGTTCAAACTTTATGCGTAACAATTCTAGATGAACAGAATGGAGCGGGTGAACGCATGAACTTATTACTTACGACAAATTAATATAAATATATTATTTAAATGGTATTTTCTCTTTTTAATCTGATCGCCGGTCAGATTAAAAAGAGAAAATACCATTTGTAGCCAAATATGTCGAACTAAAATATTCCACTCTTAAAAAAAATTATTTTGTAATTTAATCTGATTTATATATTAAAATTAATCACTGATCTCAAATAATCACTGATCTCAAATAAAGAATTCAAACATAGCGTTAATAAACTGGCTTTAGGCAATTTTTTATGGACAGAATTACAAGTTCTGAAATGTCGATAAAGAATACTAAACATCAAAGAAAACAAAGTAAGTCATTTGTTTTTATTTGATTTTATTCAAATTTGTTGATGGCAAACTGTGTAAAGTTTCGGGCTACATGTACGCGGTGGTAGCATCTTTTCGTTATGGCTGTATAAAAAATACATATAGAAAATCAGAGGAAGAGGAAAAGTGAGAAAGAAAGAAAAGAAAAGAGAGGGGGGGGGGAAAAAGAAGAGAGGGAGAAAGTGAAAGAAGAAAGAAAAAAAGAAAAGAGAGAGAAGTAGAAAAAGAAAGAAAAGAAAGAGAGATAGAGAGAAAAAGGAGAGATAGGGAGAAGGAAAGGATGAAATTGACGATAAACTATTCGTCTCTTTCACTTCTCTCTGCCACACTCTCCCCGTTCCTTTAGCTATCTATTTTTTCTTTTTCACTCACTCACTCACTCACTCACTCACTCACTCACTACACACATACATACATATATATATATATATATATATATATATATATATATATGTGTGTGTGTGTGTGTGTGTGTGTGTGTGTGTGTTTCTGTGTGTGTGTATTTCTCTGTGTGTGTGTGTTTCTCTCTCTCTCTCTCTCTCTCTCTCTCTCTCTCTCTCTCTCTGTGTACACATGAACATAATTGGAGTAGCATAATCTGGGCAATATATAAATGGGAATATATACACAAAATTGCCAGCAGATACACAGGGATATAGCAGACATTTTGTGGGTTAGTTCATTCTCCTTCGGGTCCAAATCGAGAATTTGGCGAGAGAGATAATAAGAAGAGATAAAATGGCGCCATCTATCGGCAGACAATATCAATGAATCATCGTGCGCCATTTCAATCAGTTAGAAACAAATATCATTTCAAATTATAATTTAAGATCGGAAGCAAATCGTTGAATTGAAATTTCTATCGTTTTCCTGGGGATAATCAAATTATTAGCGGCAGCATATGTTCTCCAAAAAGTCGATCCATTTAAGATAAAAGCCCCGATTATGTTCTGCGTTCGGTTATCGATCAGTAATCAGTTTTTCGTGAAGATTTTCGATTGTTTAGACCAAGAAAATGTCAACACGTTAACCAAAAAAAACTGTCTTTTTATTTTGTAATTAACGAAACGTGGCAGTGGAAGTCGTTTACTGAACGCAAAATGCGTTTAAGTGAAGGATTGTCTTCTGATTTATTTATTTTCTTTTTTATAATCGTCTCAACCCAAGCACGGCATTACTGACACTGGTGCGCATGGAGGCTACATGTGAGAAGCGCGAAGAAGAAACAGATTACATGGGGTGTGTGAAAATGGAGAAGAGAAGAATGGAAATACTGGTTTGAAGAGAGTTGCGTGAGAGTAGAGTGAAAATGGAGAAGAACAAGATACAAATGATGTCGGGAAAAGGATAAAAGAAGAATGGGAGTCAAGGAGATGGGAATTGACGTTGCATTTAAACTTTTGGAGGTTGAAGCTATCAAGGAAGCAAGTATACGAAAGGGAGTTCCATAGACGTGAATTGCGAGAAAAGAAGCTGAGGGGTAGAAGGGGTGGCTGCATTTGACTGTTTTGACTATAAATGTGTGGGACCTAGTTGCCAGTTTAGTAAATTCCTGTAGCGATAGAACCATGGAGATAAACTCGTCGTGGCAGAAGTGAAAATATTTGTAAAACAGAAAGAGTGAAGCCACATCTCGTCGTGAGAAAGTGACTGAAGTCGAGCTGCCAGGTCGGGATTACTTAAATTGTAGGTTCGCCTTTGGATTCTGTCGAGAATATGGAGATGAATAACAAGGGCGCCAAACCAGATAAGACCCGACCTTCCTAGAAGAAGATTTACCTATTGGTTCAATGTAGTCGTTCTACTTGAGGTCGGCTGAGAGAGTGAGTCTGAGGAGACGCACTGTATTGCTTTCAGGGAGACTAGCGTGATCTATGCTGATGGGAAGTAGGAGAATCAAGCGTCTAGTTATACCATAGCCCTGTACCTTGTGTAGTTGTGTAATCTCGAACTTGAGAATGCAAAATAGTTTTTCACAAAAGGGGTAATGATTAGTTATTTGAAACTTGAAGAACGCAGCATGAGTTCTTTCCAAAGTGTAGATCAGTAATCTCAAACGCACAAAGGTACTTTCCAAATAAAGTGTATATTAGTAATCTCAAACTTGAAAAACGCAGCAGGAGTTAGTCCCAAAGAGAGCGTGGGCAAGTAGTCTAATACATGAGAAAAAAACCACCCCGAGTTCTTCTTAGCAGCCATATTTATATTTCTTCAACTCTCGTGGTAGTCGTGAATTTGCGGCACTTTGTCTTCATAAAAGCAATATGGCTTCTCAACGAGATTCTTTTGCGCGCGGACATCTATGAGGTAATTTATTTTTAAACTACACGCCCCCTCCCTGGTCTTGTGATCACGTAGTCATCCATCCATCTGGGCGATTGTCGTTCTCTTCGCGATCTCTGCAGTGTTTGTGGCTGAGCCTCCCAGTATTCCCATCACTCTCTAAATCCTCCTGAATTACTCTAAGGTCAAGAATATGTCTCAGCATGCCATCCACCCTAACATTGTTGCTCGACTGCGCCCAGGTAAACGTTCCTCTTGTCCAGTTTATCGTGCCAGCTGGCTTGACCCAAACTTCCTCTCCAATCTGTATAGCTTCAGGCCCGTCGGTATGTTTTAAGCATGTTTTAACTTTAGTATGTCTCTAATTGATAATTGTAAATTGCTTTGTTCGACACAGTGTCTTTACGTTGGCCAGATTTAGGTGACATATTGTACCAAAATACGCTTCGACATGCGATATCCCTCCTCTCTCAGCAATGGCCTTTATAGTTCAATGGTTTCGTTCTAAGATACCATTTTCCGCTAGGCCTGTACGCTGCTCGATAGTATTGCCACTTGTCCAACATTTCCCGAAACACTTCCGAACGGAACGCTGCCCCATTGTCCATGAGTACCTCTTCAACTGGTCCACGCTCAAAAAAGATCTCCTCCAGCTCCTTCGTAATGATGTCTGTCGTTTCTGCACGAATCACCCTCCAGTTGGCGAACAGGCCGGGGCCACAATCAACTATGGTCAGGTAAGTTTCACCCCTATAATGCGTCACATCGATGGATAACCTGGACCAGTTGGTGTCTACTTGGACCTCTCCTAATTCGTAAACATTTGGCGACGGGTCGATCGATTGACAACGATCACAGTTTCTGACCACCTTCTGTACAGTATCTCTTGACACATCCGGGTAGACTTTCCGTACTAGATATTGTGTTCTGTTCACTCCTACATGATGCATTCCGTGCAACTCCTTGACCTCATCTTGACCTGCACGCGGGTTGCCGTAATAGCTTTCTCTACTTTCTACCAACTCTTTTTTACTCTGGTTAGAGCATCGGCCTTATTTTTGTCAGCGGGCACGAACGTTACACTCAATTTTAAGTTAAATTCTTCAATCATTTTCTTCAGAATCCCCAAACGTCGCATGATAAGTAACTCTGCCGCTCCTTTTGTACGGATCCTTTTTTCGTCCGTAGTCATAAGACTGATCCAACTGCGGCCAGTAACCGAATCAGTTTTGATCTCGATTTCATTTAAACGCCATTTCAACGCGAGGTTTACGCCCTTTATCGTGGCATCCAACCCAGCAACGTTGATGTGGTTGTAGTCACTGTTCTTTCTCCATACCGCATCTTCGACTATCACACCATCGATTTCAATACATACACTATTGGATATACTGCTTGCGTCGCACCCTTTTCCAATTTGGGAACATGCCATCTCCCTTGAACTGGATCGTGGTGTCGAACTTCTTCCACAACATCGCGTACCACACCGGTTGGTTAACTATCCACTATGTCTTCCCAATCAATCTCGTCTGCTCTTCTCTTCAAATAACTGCAGGCAATTCTAAGTCATCCGGTTATTGGGTAATGCCCACCATTTTTCCGCAAATGGAGAACAGTTTATGCTTTCTCATTTCTTCATGCAACTCAGATAGGTCATCCCCACTTCCAAATACCAAATTTCTTGCCTTATCCGTATAAAGCTTAAGAGCCAATGCTGCTCCTCCTTCTAATGATTCTGTTTGTTTTGCTGTTAAGCCAAAGTTGTTGAGATGTTTTATTAAGGTCTGCCTATGGTACCGCAGTTTCATCCACCATTATATCGTCAATATACGATTCCGTGTTTTTTCTGATGTGTTCCTCTTTTTGTAGCACAGTTTTTAAGATTTTTGACATAATTTTCGAGACTATATTTAATCTGAACTCCAACATAGTTAAACAATAGGTCTGTCCTTCATACCGAACTAACTGGTACTTCCACAGATGCTTCGCGACATGTATCTGCAAATATGCTGACTTTAAATCGACAATCTTGGATGCTGTTGTTATTTGCCTCCACTTCCTCATTGATACCCCACAAACGTCAATTGCATCCCCACCAGAATGACACATAATATATTTATTTAGTTCTCAGCAATCGAGAATTGGCCTGATCTTGTATTTTGTGGGTTGTTCCACTGCCATTAATGGTAGAACTCCTCTCTGAACATTCTGGTTCCACGGGGTTAAGATTCCTTCTTCAATGCACCGTTTAACTTCACAGTCGAACTCGATTTTCTTCTCCTTACTCAGTTTAGCATGATAGTAATTAACGTTGATTTTAATATCGGGGGCTCTGAAATCCATTTCCATTTCCCGGTCAACTTCTCTCCATCAAATCTTGCATCAAAGTCCTTATCAATCACTTCGCATTGAATTTATTTATACTCTTGCCGTTTGGTTGTATATTCATAGCACAATCTCCTCCTCCGAACTCCACGTTACCATTTTTGTAGACGGTAACCCTCAAAGCTGGCGGATAACGTCCATGACCACAATGACGCCAACACCATCGATGATCTTTTCCATCACAATTGCCTCAATTCTCAGTAACCGTCCACATACCTTCAACGTCACTGTGCTGATTCCCCTACACACAACCTCCCGTCCATCCACTGCTCGTACAGTACTTGTATTCCTACAATCAGCCGAAAAACCCGATCGGACTAATGTTGTGGTGCAGCCAGTATCAATCAGGGCTCTTGCTCTCCTGCTTCTGTTAGAGTTTCTATTGTTGGTAGTGTGCTGCTTTGCGCCATTGCCGATTTGAAAGGGTAACCGCTGGCGCACCGGTTTTCCCCTGTTCTTTTCCTTGTGGGTAGTTGTTTACATAATGCTCCGGCTCACAGCATCCATAGCAGGTCACCTTGATTTGTTTCCTACACCCTCTCAACAAACGAGAACCTTTGCATCTGTAACATTTGCTACTAAACGGTCTTGGTTGTGGTCTTCCATCACGTTGTTTCGGTTTTTGTTTCGCGACTGCTACCATTTCTGCGTGTGGCTGTAATCACCCTAGCTGTTGAAATTATTTCACTGAATTCCAGTTTTTCCACATTTTGAAACTGCTGTAGTGGCACTGAAATATTTTCCGAGCACCCATTGACAAACATGGGCTTCCAAATCTGCTCTCGTTCACTTCCTTCAAATCCTGATAATTTCGCCAGTCGTTGTATTTTCGTTGCATACACATCTACGGCTTCGCCGGTCCACCGCATCTTCACTAACCTTGCATACGCAGTAAACATTTCATCCGTAAATGCTGTTTTCATCTTAGCCTCTTTTTTCCTTGCATCCCGTTGATGCTCTTCAGTCAACTGGAGATATAGGGCCAGGGCATTTCCCTCTAAAAACAGGGACATAAAACTTGCGAGGTCATTGATTTTTTTGTAGTCTCGCCACCAATTTTACTTTCGCCAGCATGGCCATCAAATCGCCTTCGCCACTGAGCGGTTTTACCATATCGACGGTTATTTTTCGATTCCCTTCCATATAGTCGGCGTTTATAATAAAAATATAGATATTAGACGAAATAGCTTGTAGTTGTGTAATCTCGAACTTGAGAATGCAAAATAGTTCTTCACAAAAAGGGTAGTGATTAGTTATCTGAAACTGCTCGAGGACATCCATGAGGAAAAATATTTTTCAAACTACAGCTTGTACAAAAAGCCAGACTGTCAAATGCTTTGGAGATATCCAGGGAAACAGCTCGAGCTTCGCCTTTCTTATCGAGAGCCTGGTATAAGTATTCGGTGATGGTCGTTTACATATCAGTGGTAGACTTGGCAAAGCAGAAACCATACTGCTTGTTGGAGAATAGGCTGAAGTATGTGAAATTTTGAACCACTTCAGCATAGATAATATCCTCTAACACTTTGCCAAAAATCGATAGGAGGCTGATAGGACAACAGTTAGAGGGATCTGACAGTTCTTCAGAGTTCTTAAAAACAGGAACACAAGAGGAAGGCTTCCAGCAGACAGGAAAGTGAGAAGCAGAGAACCAGTAGTTCTAGAGTTTAGGGAGGACAGAGGAGAGTCTAGGTGACATTTCTTTATGACGGTGACTGGGATTTTGTCACCTCCGCTCGCCTTATGGCGATCAAACTTTGAAATTATCCAAAAGACCAGCGATGGGGTTATGTATACGTTACTCACTTGAGCCTCAGTTCTAAGAGAGAAGTAGGGTGTGGCCACTCCAAACAAGTCAAATGTGACGTTGGAGGCGAATCTGCGATCAAAGCCCCCAGTCTTATCTGCTCTGGCTGTGTGGACCTCAAATTTATTGATTAAAATGGGATAGAGTGTTGCATCATAACAAAAAGGTACTTTCTCATTATCTCACTTCGAACGTTGGTCTGCGTTTAAGGATAAAGTGTTGCACTGTCGAGTAAATAGGAGATAAATTCTCATTTTTGTTTTTCTCGAGGAAAAATTGAAGTTCCTCTATTAGGACTTTACAAACGGACATCTTGTAAAGATTCTTTTTAACCCTCCCCCCCCAAAAAAAACCTTTTTCTTGATTCATCCCTGCCTATTTAGCCGATATAGCCACAGAAATGGATTCTTCTGGGTATACCAACGTGATGGCACGGAAAATAACAGGTACCCCGCTGTGCCCGCTCGTAAGCGTTTCCTCAATAAGATAAAGTCGCTGTTCGATGAGAAAGTGAAAAACCGTATAGCCTCTCACAGGTTTGGATCTCGTGATTCCTGGTGGCTCGATAAGTGTGTGTTAAACAAGTGTAAGTCCTCAATCCATTCTCTCTTCAATCAGTTTGAAATACTGTCATCGAATGATGATAAAGCTGAATGCTTTGCTTGTAAATTCTCTTTCAATTCTACTCCTAATTCATCAGAAGTATCTTTACCTAATTTCCTACCTTTAACTATAACCCTACCGTGTGATATACATATAACTCCGCCCATAGTTTTCGCTATCATTTCTAAACTAGTCCCGTTTAAGTCAGGAGGACTTGATGGTATCCCACCAATTTTCCTAAATTGGCCATTTTCTCTCTAAACTTTCTAACAAATGAATCACTGTTTCTTGCTTTCCAGTTTGTTGGATTTCCTATTCTGTAGTTTCTGTTTTTATAAACTCAGGTGGACCGTTTGATCCTTTGGACCAATGAAATTACTACCTCATTTTGGCAATGTACTAGAGGCTCTAATCAACTCCAAATTGGTTAAACATATTCACTTCATATGGTTTTCTCTCTAACAAGAAACATGGCGTTCACTTTTCTAGGACACGTGAAAACTTCTATGAAGCATTTGTTAAGAACGACCGAGCTTGACTATAGCTTTAAATATCTCGATGGCGTTTGACATAGTTTGGCATACTGTTTTTTTTACAAGCTGAAGGGCGTGTCCGGCTTAACTTCTGATTTCTACTGTCATTTAGTCATTTTGAAGAACCATTGTTGCCTTCCATTAACATGACTGATGCTAATCTTAAGATCAACTCATTTCGCTTTCGTGGTTTCACGTGTTACACTGACTTGGAAAACGAAATGATTATACTGAATCAATAGCTTCGACTGCTACTAAGAAAGTGGGTTCACTGTGTTAAGGGAGAAAGTTTTTATCGCCATTTTGCATGTTTATAAATTTACCATTTGTCTGTGCCTTGACTATTGCTGCTAGATCTAGTTTGGTGCTTTATATCTCGAGATTTTGAATAAAATCTAAAGAAGTATCTGGAATGTTATCGGTCGTGATCTCGTATATCGTCTTCAATCACTTTCCCGCCGTCGTAGCGTGGCTCTCCTGTATATTTTTTTATAAATATTTTCATGGCAGTTGTTCTGATGAGCTTTTCTCTAGATTTCCTGAATTGAAGCATACATCTAGTCTGGCATCCATGTCTTATTATTACACTGACAAAAGAACTAGATGTAACTATAAGTTCTGTTCGGAGATTTTCTTCTCTTGTAATTCTTGCCTGTGGAAATCTTCCCGTTTCTTGATTTCCTTTCAACTATGATCATCAAAATTTTAAATGCAATGTTAATTTTCATCTTTTGTCTTCCTGAAACCTCTTCTTTTATTTGCGTCTTAGTGGCACTTTCGCCTTCCTTGATTTGAAATGATTTTGTACATCAAAAGAATATTTAGTTTATCTCTTCCCTTTTACCATTTTCATTCATTTTTATCCTGGGTTCGTATTTCTGAAAAGGTCTAATAAAATTATACAAAAACACAGTTATTTCATCCATTAAGATTGTCAATTGAGTGGTTTTTCAAGAGTCAAAACCGCTGTTTAAAGATGAAACAGAAAATAATGCGGTGTTTATTAAATTTGCTTTATTCTTCGAGAAAAAAACTCTCTTTTCTACATGCCATCTATCTATCTATCTATCTATCTATCTATCTATCTATCTATCTATCTATCTATCTATCTATCTCCAGTCATTTCATTATCTATCTATCTATCTATCTATCTATCTATCTATCTATCTATCTATCCTCCGTCTCTTGTTCATCTTTTAGTGTTCTTGTATGGGAGCTTGTACGCTTAGAAATTCCAATACAAAATAGGCGGTAGTCAGTTTTATTTTAATCACTTGAAGAACATTACAACCAATTTGATGAGATGAATGTAAATTTTGGTTTTTGACAATTTTTCTTTTCAAACGAATTTATAAAAATATCTGACGAACTATTTCTTTATTTTTTTATGAAAATTTCATAAGAAATAGAATATAATTATTCTTCTAATCATAAAAATACTTCGTATTTCTTTCTGAAATGAATGTAAATTTGTTTTTTTGACAAAAATATTTTTTTTCAAATGAATTTTTGTAAATATTTGATGAAATATTTCTTTATTTTCTGATGAAAATTTCATAAAAAATAGAATATTTTTATCTAATCATAAAAAATACTTTGCATTTCTTTCTGTTGTAACAATTGCATAAGATATTATGGGGATTACGTGGTTTATTCGTTATTGAAGTGTTGTTTATTTTACGACAACATCTTTTCCCACCGTAGATCGGTATAATTGATTTGGGTATATATTGGTCTTGTGTAAGGTTTGAAAGATAATACACAAATGTTTGCAAAATACAAAATGAATCCTTGCATATCGCAATATGCAGCCCCTTACTTCCACTTCACTCATACTTCTTCTCCCAACTCTGTCTCTCCTTCTTCTATTGTTGCCAGATCCACTAAACTTGTCTCTCCAAATCAACATCCTGTAATTTTGTTTAAACGTTTAATAAACGCTTAAACAGGATAGGTGCAATATTACAAATATAGTAATACAGAAGAATAAGTTGAAATTTAAAGAGTTAAATTGTAAAGGATCTGGTGCATACAAGAGATAAAGTGCTTGGAGTGGAAATATATATATATATATATATATATATATATATATATATATATATATATATATATACATTATGTATGTATGTATGTATGTATGTAACCAAATGTAGTAACCACTGCTTGACGGCGTGGTGAAGGAAGGTATGCTGTTTTTAATGTGGCAAGGGCGGTTTAGCCATGTAAGTTTGCTAGCTAGTCGAGCAAATGTCGTCTTTCATCTGGGTATGTCACGATGCAGGAAATAATCAAAATTAATTGATCGACTGATTTTAAATGGTTTTTCTTCTGTTTATATATACATATATAGATAAAGAAAATCAAAGAAAAGGCAGTTCACTTATGGTTGGCTCATGGCCTTATATTTTGGTTGTGAAAGCATTCGTTGGTCAAAGTATGGCTTTGTTTATCTGGTAATTTTTATTATCAGTCTATTTTAGAGATGGTGAAATATTGGTTTTCGTGTTATTTATTCTTTTTCATTTCCCTGTCACTACAACATCGACACTTTGAAAAGAAACTCACTTTTTTTTCACGCAAGAATTAAAGTGAAAAGCGTGAAATCTTTGTAGGAAAATAATATCCAAAAACTGTGAAATTTGTTGACAATGACTTATCTTAGGGCGTGTATTAATAGATTCATCTTTTTCTTGGTGTTCAAAATTTGTTAGAATCAATTCTGTGTAATAAAAGAGTTTAGTAAACTATAGGAAAGGCAGTGAATTTTATATGCATTAAGCAAAGAAAACTCATTTGTGCGGCTGATGGTAGACAATTTGTTTGGCTTTATACATGACAGATGATGCCCAAAGGCTACTTTTAGAAAAATATGCGCCTTTCAAGCGTATCTCTAGTCATGAAATAATTTAAATTTTACTTACCTACATCCTCAAATGATAAATAGTTTTACACGTATTTTATTATTAGAAACATTATTTTTAATACCAATTCCTAATTTGAATGAAATAAGCTTCTACTTCAATCATTTGCTTTTCTAAGTCTGACAATGTTATCGTCTGGTTATTCTTTGATGTGATGTTTCTCATAAAATGTTTTTGAATCCTAGAAAATATTTTCTGGGGGGCGAATATGTCTGTTCTGTTTGTATGGATTTCATCTGGGATTCGTAATCCTGAATGAGCGGAAAGCATCAACTCTCCATATTGAGAAAGAACAGTTCACATAAGAAAAGCAGAATGACGGTTTTGGTAAATTTGCTTCAAACATAAGAATATTCAAAATGGATCGTAAAACAATAACACGGATGTCATAAAAAAATGAACTAATGAAAAAAAAAAAAAGATAATCCTAAAACAATAATTCAGGATCTTTCAATAAATTATGACAGTCGGCGGTAATGAAATAATTGGGACAATAGATACCACATAATTTGACCCAAAATTAGAAATTGCAACGTTGTGGGGTCTGCTTATTTAAATCAATAACGATCACTTTTTGAAACGTGTCATGGCTTCTGATAAAATATAGTCCCTTGGAAAGAAGCATAAAAA
Source organism: Ascarosepion bandense (assembly GCA_037127315.1). Lineage (NCBI taxonomy): Eukaryota > Metazoa > Mollusca > Cephalopoda > Sepiida > Sepiidae > Ascarosepion > Ascarosepion bandense. Next base: position 285,601 of record JBBBDQ010002121.1, on the reverse strand, counting down.
TTGAAATTGGAAGAATGCTATTTGATTTAATAGCATTTTATTTTTCCAGCCAAAATCGATTATTTCATGAAAATTTTAAAAAAAGAGTCATAAAAATAACTTAATATTGTGCTGATGTAAAAAGGTGTATAAACTTAGTGAATAATAAAAATGGAGCCAAAAAGTGTTACGAGGATGCATTTATATATAATAATAATAATAATAATAATAATAATGTCTAAAAAGTTGTAGTAAGGGATTCTATTGAGTCTTACTTGTTATTCCAAAAAGTTTTAATTCATGAAGTAGTCGTAAAATTAAGGAAATTAGAAATAGAACGTTTGGAAAGTACTAGAATGATCGAGAAAATTTCAGTAGATTCGAGAGAATTCGAAAGGTTCTAGAAATATGAAAATTAGGTGTTAGCCCCTATAAAAATAGATTTTGGGCAGAGAGCAGTTAGTTGTTAACAGGATATACTGACATTATCAACTCCGACTTGATTAAAGGATTTATATCCAGCCGAAAGAATTTCATAGAAAAGTCGTTGACCAACTAAAACCTGAAAGAGTTGGTAACAGAATTTGCTGACATATCAACTCCGGCTTTGATTCAAGTATTTATATCCAGCCAAAAGAATCTCTAAGAAGTTGCCGACCAACTAAAATCTGAAAAAGAACCTCATGGAACTATATGGGTAAATACATATTTTTGACTCTTTCATTGACCAAACTAATAATTATTCTTTATATACTCATTTAAGGATTTCCAAAAAGTATAGCACTTAACTTCTTTGCCAACTTAACTGGGTAAAGTTATTGACTTTTTCTTCCTCTTCGTAACACTTTGCATGTCAGTAGTAAACTTTAAGTTTTCTATTTGAACGCAAAAACTGTATATCTGTAAATATTTTTATTTAATGTTTTTGTAAATTAAATATTTATCTGTGTTTTAACTCCGAGTTTTGGTCAATTATTTTTTTCTTTTGTCACACTTAACACGTAACAAAATGAAGTAGAAAATCAACGGTAATTTAGGACATCGATTTTTTTATTTCGTTAGTCCCTTGAAACATTTGATAGAACCTCTCCGTCAATTTCTCGTTTAGTTTAACAGGTCAATGAAGTCGGCAAGTCTGAGTAGTGCCATGTTGAATTGTTTTGAAATCTCGTTGAAGAGACATTAGGAATAAATTGTCTTATGCGAAGGGCGCTTTATGTGAGTCCAGGAAAGATGGCGGAGGGAATTTGAAAATCGGCAAACAATGACCAACGGGAAAGAGGGAATCTCGAAGATTAGGAAGCAATTTCAAAGACTTCGTTGATGTAATGAATAAGAAAATGGGAAGGTGAAGGAAGAATCGGGAGAGTCAGTCCGGCAGAGGATTAGGATTCTTGCATGAAATGACATAGAATAAAACAGGCTAAGGAAAACGACGGGGTGTAGGCGGTGGTGGTGCAATCAGGAGGAGGGGAAAGAGAGATAGAGAAAGAAATGCAGAATGAACTAAAAAAGAGAAGATAAAAGAGGATTGTAAAGAGGGAAAGAAAGTCGAGTATATATATATATATATATATATATATATATATATATATAGAGAGAGAGAGAGAGAGAGAAGGGACGCGAATACGAAATGGAAGGATGAAGAGAAAAGTATCTCTTAAGAAAAAGTGCGATGTAAGAGTATGAGAAATAGAAAAAATAGAAAAAGTTTTTAATAATAGAAACGTGTTATGTGCTGTCGGCCAAAGTGGAAAGGGTTTAATTGAAAAGAAATTTATCCCCCCCCCCCAACTTTGCCAGGCACACACATACAAACATACATATGAATGATAAAATACAGTTTAAGGTATGTTATATTTATGGGTTAAAGTGCTCAATATCACGGACAGCGTATATAAATATGAAAGTGGATGCTGAATTCAGCACCCAGAGATGACAGTGTATTTTATGCTAAACGCAATCGTCTGGCCATGTGTGCACATGGCCTGATGCTTGCAGTTAGCTTCAGTATACCGACGTCAATATCCATTTATATATATATATATATATATATATATATTTTTATTTTTATTTTTTTATTTTTTATTTTTTATTTTTCTTTAATCCGAAGTAGAAGAGTAGGAAGGTAAATTCCAAGAACCTGATCCTAATCAATATTAAAAAATTTTAACATTAAAAAGTGATGCAGGTAGTGAGCTCAATGTATTAAGAATACAGAGCCAATATAAATTGGAGAAAATTTTCAAAATTCAAAGGTGTCGGATGTACATTTCGACATAGGATCTCTAATAGAGATGCTACGTCACGTCAGCGACATTGTTTTTTTCCAAATGGCGAAGGCCCTGGGGTAGAGTGTGGAGGGGTTTTTGGTTTAACAACGGTTAAAAAGTAGAACAGGACAGAGCTGGTAGTCGCGGGGTTACAGGGTGTTGAAACACTCTACCCTTCGCCATTTTGAAAAAAACAATGTCGCTAACGTGACGTAGAATCTCTATTAGAGATCCTATGTCGAAATGTACATCCGACACCTTTGAATTTTGAAAATTTTCTCTAATATATATATATATATATATATATATATATATATATATATATATATATCGTTAATTCAGCAATGAATTAGAAGGTTCTGAGCTATTGGGCGTGTATAATGATAATATACACGCTACAAAGTCTGCCTCCTTCTACCGAGCGCCCATAGCTCAGAGGTAGAATCGCCGACTGACGCCAATTCTGTCGTGTTTCAATCCTGGGTTAAAAAGCAATCGGAGTCTAACCGTACTGATGAGCTGTGATACAGCGATACAGATCTGTCTGCGGATGACTATTTACGCTCTCACACCCTGATTGAGCACTCTGGAAGAATGGTAGACTTTGAAAACCAGCAGCTACTCTAGCTTCTACGCATCGTTCATTCAGCAATTAGAATACTCTCAGCTATTGGGGGTGTATAATGATAATATACACGCTAAAAAGTCTGCTTCCTTCTACCGAGAGCCCATAGCTCAGTGGTAGAATCGCTGACTGACGCCAATTTGGTCAGATTTCAATCCTGAGTTAAAAAGCAATCGGAGTCTAACCGTACTGATGAGCTGTGATACAACGAAACAGATCTGTCTGCGGGTGACTATATATATATATATGTGTGTGTGGGTGTGCGCGTGTAATATTGCACGTTGTATGCTGGAGTTAATAAAATAGTGCGCGATGCAATATAACAGAGCTATAAAATATATATTAATAAATATACATTTTTCCTCAACGGTAACACAAGAAGACTGCGTTGTAATTAAACTCAATATATATATATATATAACAAAAATTTTGATATTAAATCCGTTGGATAGCAATTTCTAAGAGGAAATCCTCGCTTCTTCAGCAACGGCGAAACCAAAATTTGTTATTGAAATGTGTTACAAGATTTTATACCAGTGGAAGTCCCAAAAATCATCCATACACAGGAAAATAAAATGGGGTGGGAAACATGTCAGATTAAATAATTTGCAAACATTATGTTTGCACATTTTTAATAAAATTCGTTCATACTCACGAATAATATTTCGCGTATTACAATCAAAAGATGTCAGAAAGGAGCTGTAACGTTGACAGTCAACATAGTTTTGCGGTTACATTTGTTACCATAACACTGCTGAAGATGATCAAGGAAAGAGGTTGAAAGTACTTGGGTACCTTGAGAAATTAATGAAAATAACATCTGTTAGCGTTACAACTCATTTTTGACTGTAATACGCGAAAGATTATCCGTGATTATTAACGGATTTTATTAAAAATAAGCAAACATAATGTTTGCAATGTATTTAATCTGACACACACACACACACACACACACACACACACACACACACACACACACACACATATCTATATATATATATATATATATATATATATATATATATATAGTTGTAAAGAAAGTTCGTGTATGTGTTTCTGCCTGTATGTGTAAGGGTTTGTGTGTGTGTGCGTGAGAGAGAGAGAGAGAGAGAGAGAGAGTGGGAGACAAGAAAAAAAGAAAACGAAAGAAATCCAATGTCTGTACATGGTCATGCATGATGCCACTCTAATCGACAAGAAGCAATTAAAGTCTGGTGGTTGAGATAGTTACGTATTTCCTATGGAAGACAATTTTTTTTTAATCGTATCACCCCGAGCAATGCGGTAACTCCACTGATGTGCAGGGGGCTATGTAATAGTGAAAAGATTGGAAAAGAGAAAGCCGGAAACCACATCCTAAATAGGGAACAAGGGATGAGCCTCTTAACTCGTTCAAAAGACGTGGGTGGAGTGTGAACCGGGCGATAGATAGATCTATCTACTTTTGATCGCAGTTAAAAGCTGTGGTTGTAAATGTAAATATTGTAAACAGGCTTTCTTGCCACCAGAGACACTGCTGCTATAAAATCTTCCTGTTTCTTCAAATTAGCCGAACAAATATTGATAAAATTTGGAATATTTCCAGTCCAATAAAACCCTCGTGATTTATCTCCTTTCCAAAGTTCAACACGCGGACAAATGAACTTTGTCACGACACCCTTCCACTTAAGAATATAGAATTGGGATTAATTTTGTCGAAATGCGATCGTTTACCATGAACTGATTCTATTGGAGAACCTTAACCTATCTTTTGTTATTCACTTGTAAACATTCTAATTACAGAAGAACCCGCACAAAAGATAATGTTAACAAGAATAATTCTTCAGAAATTGGATACAGAATAACAGAATAAAGTAATAACAGTGTAGTAAAAAAATATAACCATAATAAATGAAGATATTTGGTTAGAAGTTTCATTTAAACCAGTATTATGGCTGCAGTTATTCCAAGTCTCACTAGGTGCCTCTCATTGATGTATAGTGTATTATATATATATATATATATATATATATATATATATATATATATATATAATTATTCCAGGTGAAGAGGACTCAAGGTTTATTAATTTGAGTACTCTGGCATTTATTTTGTTATGGATAGTGCTTAATATAATGAGTATTATAGAGCTAAGTATAATTATATAGTTATGAATTAATTGTACATTGCGACACGGAAATTTCTATGTTTCGAGATAGATTCTCATCATCACCGTTAAGGAGGGAAAAGAATAGGATGAGGGAGGAAAAAAGAAAAAAAAAGAGAAAAAGTTGATTAGTATGTATGAATCTCCACTCTGATTAGCCAAAAGAAATACACATGTAAATTTTATATCTCTCCACATACATACACAGCAAACCAAAGATTTTATCATTTAAATGTAAATCATTTGCACACCCAACAGCAACATTGCCTGATGATTAGAATCTATCTCGAAACATAGACATTTCCGTGTCGCAATGTACAATTAATTCATACGTGCTGCATTCTTCTACTGGACGCTCGTGGCCTAGGGGTAGAATAGCCGACAGACGCCAATTCGGTCGGGTTTTCTATCCTGGGTTAGGAAGCTGTACTGATGAGCTGCGAAACAGATCTGTCTGCGGATGACTATAGTAATTATATATATATATATTTATATATATTAAATGATTTGTTTGAACATTAATTTTTTTTATCGATACTTGTATTTAAGTTGATATTATGTTTTTAATTAAACAGTATTATATATTTATATCTACTGGCCTGATTATTTAGGATAAATTTTTATTACGAAAATTTGTATCATTCGGCAGGATTCGAACCTTCGACCCCTATCCACATAATAATGTTCAAACAAATCATTTAAATTTGTGGTTGTTTATAACCAAGTTTCGTTAATCTTCGTTAACTTCCGTAATATATATATATATATATATATATATATATTTAAAAAAAAAATAAAACTCCCTAGATCGGATGATGTCTATTTCGGCGAAAGTGATTTGCTTTATCGGTGATCTTAAATATTATAAAAAATACAACTATTTGTTTGAGTGTGTGTATGGGTAAAGACAACGGAAGTAAGAGTAGCGAAAACAAAAGGGAAAGAAAAAGCGTATCGAAAAGAAAGTGAAAAAAGGAACGGAAAGAGGAAGTAAGAAAAAAGAAAGAAGAAAGAAAAAAGGAGGAAGGAGAAAGGAAAAAAGTATGTTGCATTAGCAGACTGGAGAGAACGCTTGCACGGACGGTGAGAAGAGTTAGATAGATACATTAAAAAGGATGAAAAAAGGAAAGCTTTGTCGAATTTTTTCAATTTTTGTCCGTTTCAAACTAAAACAAGGCCTAAGTAGTGTTGAGATCAAAGTAATTTACGCTGAAATTTACCCCAGGAATAAACTTTAAATAAATGTGAAATAAATTAGAAATAATTTCAAAATGACATCAACACTTAAGCAATACTCTTGATATACATATATTTTAATTGGAAAAAATAATAGCAATTAATTTATGTACACACACACACACACACACACACATATATATATATATATATATATATATATAATTATTATCAAGTTATATTGCTAATAAGAGGGCAAAAATCTTAACTTAAGTAATCTTGCATAAATTAAAATTATAAGGAGATAAATTTAATTTAATTAAATCAAATGTATCACAACTCATCAGTACGGTTAGACTCCGATTGCTACACAACCAAAGCTCGAAACCAGACCGATTTGGCGTCCAGTCGGCGACTCTACTCCTGGACCACGGGGCGTTCGGTGGAAGAAGTCACTCTTTTTAGCGTATATCATATTACGCGCCCAATAGCTATTTTTTACTGAATGACCGATGCGTACACGCTAGAGTGGCTACTGTTTTTCAAAGTCTCCCATTCTTCTAGAGTGCTCAGTCAGGGTGTGAGAGCATAATTATTGTCATCCGCAGACAGATCTGTTTCGCTGTATCACAGCTCATCACTACGGTTAGACTCCGATTGCTCCGATTTGGCGTCAGTCGGCGACTCCATCTCTGGGCCAGGGGCGTTCGGTGGAAGAAGGCAGTCTTTTTAGCGCAGATCATATTACGCGCCTAATAGCTAGAGTGCTCAAATTCATTTTTACTATATATATATATATTTGAAAAACAAATAAATATATATATATATATATATATATTTCATAGCTATTTAGCCGACATTCCTTGACTCTTATCGACTGAAGCGGTTGGCTGCGAGAGTGAAATCACAGAGGGCGAAGTTCACTTGGCGTTGAAAAGGGTCAGCCAAACCAAGTGTCTCTTCTACAAATACTTTCATGGCTTCTGCTCCGATGAACTTAGCTCACTGGTACCCCCTATATACGGATTTCCTCGAGCCACAAGATTAGCAACTAGGTCCCACCCTTTTACTGTGAAACCAATAAATTGTAAACGCAAATTCTACTTCCTCAGCTTCTTTTCTCGCACTTCCCGCCTGTGGAATTCTCTTCCGCATACTTGCTTTCTTGACAGTTACAATCTCCAGGAATTCAAATGTAAAGTAAATAGTCATCTCCTGTTTCACTAATTTACATCCTCTCTCATGCTTTTCTACATCCACCCCACTCTCATCAGTACACTCTTCTTTCTTCTACTCTCTTCCTGACACCCCTGCAACCTCTCACTCCACATAACATTCCTCCTCGTCCACCCCACTCTCATCAGTAATCTCTTCCCTCTTCTACTCTCTTCCTGACACCCCCTGCAACCTCTAACTCCTCATAACATTCTTCCTATGTAACCCCCCTGCACAACAGTAGCAGTAAAATGCCTTGCTTGGGGCGACACGATTATAAAAAAAATTGGTGATCTAACTGCGAATTTTCATAATGACGTTACCGGATTTACAATTTTCTGGTTGCTGCTTCTGACTGTTAGTAAAAAGCCTTAACTCTTTTATAGCACTTAGAGAGTGTTCCAGTGTGACAATTTTGATCACAAAAGAAACTTATTTGTGTCTGCTTGTAACAATTGTAAACTTGTCCCGACCAAGGTTAAATTCTTGTTTGCTGATAGAATGAGACACCCCATAACTTCTAACACCTTTGGCTCTCATGACTACTGTCGGCTCTTGTAATAGTGTCTTAAATAAGAGCAAGCATTCTCTCTCTCCTCTCTTTACCGAAATTTGAAATGTTAACTTCTATTGATAAAGCAGAATGTATTGCTCGTGAATTCTCTTCAAATTCTACTCTTGACTCACTTGGCGTATCGTTGCTCGACTTTCCATTTAGGACTGAATTCCTATTGATCGATATGGATGTAACTACGTCGATGGTTTTGCTATCATCTCTAAACTGGTTCTCATGAAAGAATAGGAATTGTTGGCATCCATACAATAACCCTTAAGAAATATGCTTCCTAAGTGGCACCTGTTCTCTTTAAACTTTACAATAAGTGCCTTGCTGCTTTTTGCTTTCCTGCTTGTTGGAAATCGTATCGTTCCTGTTTTCAAGAACTAAGGCAAATCACCTGATGTATCTATCGGCCTATTAACCTTCAAGACATTTTGGCAAAGTACTAGAGGATTTAATCAACTCTGAATAGGTTAAGAAACTCACTTTGCAGGGTTTTTTTTTTCTTCAGATAAGCAATATAACTTTCGCTTCTGTAGGTCAACTGCTGATATGAGAACAGTTATTGCTTTAGATAAGAATGTGCGTCTTCTCGGACTTACGTTTTCCGCTGGCATGAAGTAGAAAGATTATACTGAATCAAATGCTGTGTCTGATGCTAGTAAAGTTGGTTCACTGTATCGTGCGAATCATTTTTTTCTCAACATAATCTATCTTACATATTTATAAGTCTACCATTCGCCCTTGCTTTGAATATTGCTACTACACCTTACTTGGTGTTCCTGCTATATATATTTAAAGATTATTGATCAAATTTAAAAAAGACTCTGCAATGTTATTGATCCTAACCTGGCATGTGGGCTTTAGTCACTTTCCCACAGCCGTAATGTAGCTTCTCCGTGTCTTTTTTATAAATACTTTCACGATAATTGTTCTGACGACCTTTCCTCTTTATTAATTTAAGCGCAGTACTAGATTGGCGGCAAGGTATCATCATTTTACAGCTGAAATGGTCAATATATATATATATATATATATATATATAGTTGAGCCATAATATAGCGGGTATGGCTTGAAGTTTGCGCTAATGCATGAAACAGACTGTCGCCGCTTGCGGTTGACCAAAATTCCGCTTCTAAACTTACATACGCTCTTTCTCTAATATTGAGAACTTTACCCATAAATATAAAATAACTTAAAACGATATTTTTATCATATATAAATGAAAGAGAAAGATAGAAGGAGGAGGGGGACGAGAAGAAGGAGAGAGAGAGGGGGTGAAGAGAGAGAGAGAGGGAGAGAGGGCAGATAAAGAAAAGAGAAATATATAATAAATAAATAAATAGTTAAGCATTGACATCAGTCACTCTTGGTATTAGTAACTACAAAGGAAAACTAAATCTTGTCAGGAGCTTTAGTCAAATTCCACGAGGCATAGATGCGCATATTTATTAATTTGTAAACAATAATTTAGGAAACAAGAGGAAAGGCGAAGTGAAGGAAAGATCTTATACCAAAAAGTGTTAAAGGAACAATAAAAGTCAGTAATCGGTAGTAATATGCGTGTCTCTGTGTGTGTGGATGATAAGAGCTGATTTTATCTCCGTGAATTTGTCAAGTAAAATCATTTTTCCGAACATGAATTTCTGACATTGAAGATTCTGCATTAAACCAAACACAGGAAACGCCGTGATTTTAGTTTTGAAAATCGACACGAGAATGCCATTCGAATGAGACTTTCTTTGCTTTGTTTATTGGATGGTTTGTGCATAGAGCGCAGGACGGATTGAAATGTGTCAAATACGGTGTAATACTTGGAAAAGGAGAGGACATGGGGGAGGAAAAATCGAATTTGATTGGCTCTGGAGCATTAATCATTTATAAAGAAAGAAAAGAAAATCCGAGAATTGGCATTATTTATGGCTTTTGCGTTTATCAGCAACAATACTTTATATATATATATATATATATATATATATATATATATATATATATATATATATATATGATAATGAAAAACAGACAACTCATATTTGCAAATTTGTAAATATGCATTTATACTTACAGTTAGATGTTTATATCTACATATACTTGCATATATGTACGATATTCATAAATATATATAATATACATGTGTGTGTGTATGTGAGTGTGTGCGTGTGTGTGTGTGGAGAGAGAAAGAAAGAGTAAAAGAGTGAGAGAGAGATAGATAGACAGATATTTGTTGGGAAAATTTACAAACACTACATAGATCTATGTAGTATGTCATTCATATGATAGATAATAAATATTAATAGATAATTTTTTCAAAGGTATATTGAAAGTATCATGATCTCCGATTCCCCTGCGAGCAAAAACTCTCTCTCTCTCTCTCTCTATATATATATATATATATATGTGTGTGTGTGTGTGTGTGTGTGTAATATATATATATATATATATAGATAGATAGATAGATAGATATAGATATAGATATATATCTATAGATATAGACATATATGTGTGTGTGTACTATATATATATATATAACTAGTTAGTTTTTAAATTAGACCAGTACACAGTTTTAAAAAAGTGTTCAATACAATTATATTGCAGAGCTTTTGAATATTTTTCATTTAGAATTGAATTATTTCTGCAATCTATGGTTCAACTTTTCGGTATCTTTCGGCGATTTACAATTACTGATTTTTTAATTTTTCAAACGCGCGAACAGGAATTATTTACAAACGCGCAACAGGAATTTTCAAAGAACCGAAAATTTTCAAAATTACGTAGGAGTTATTCAAGGGTTTTACAACACTCTCATCTACGTTTGTATGATCCTAGTATGTTGTTATAGAGATGATTACATCTCGACATAATTTCGGATCTTTCATTAATAATTCAAAATAAAATCACTCCACACGCGTTCGTAATCATCATTAGACTCATCCCAATCTTTTCTTATTCTCTGCACTTTCTTCAGATTTCCACTCGAACACTGAAATATTCGTATTGGAACTTCTGTCGCTAATACCAAGCAAAACATCTGCTATTTAAAAATTTCTGGCGGAGTGAATTGTGTCATGGCGCTCTTTTATCACAAAGCTAGTGTCCAACCGACCCTGCTATATTATCAGTACACAAAATACAACAAACAATGCGCACGAGCAAAATTAAAAGCATAAAATGGTACCAATTTAACCATCGCACCCTACTACCTGATGATTGTGCTTTAATATCGAAACTTTATAGCTATCAATTCGCAGTATGTCATTATTATAATCATAATAATTACCGCACACACACACACACACACACACACACACACACACACACACGTAAATATAAATATATATATATAGTGTATTTGGGCAACAATCTCTCTTTTAGACAAGTCTCATTGAAAATGACAGACAAGGTATTATCATTAAATTTTTTCATATAATTTTTCATGCGTTCATATATATATATATATATATATATATATATATATATAAATAATTGCCTGACGAAACCGAAAAAGTTGAAACCATGGTTGCGTAACCAGCTAATCTCCCCACCAAATATATATATATTACGGAAATTAACGAAGATTAACGAAGTAAGTTATAAACAACCGACAATTTGAAATGATTTGTTTGAACTTTATTTTTGATCGATACTCGTATTTAAGTAGATATTCTGGTTATAATCAGACAGTATTATCTATTTATTTCTACTGACCTGATTATTTACATGTTTACATTTGTTGACATTACGATACATTTCAGAGCAGAGATTGTTATTACAATGATTTCGAAAATTGTGTTATAGGCATAATTTGACGTCGTTTAGACTGATCATCATTCGTGGTCGAGAGGTCGAAGACTCGCCAGATCACATGGTGGCTTCCCCAATGTGAATAGGGGTCGCAGGTTCGAATCCTGCCGAATGACACACATTTTTGTAACAAAAATCTATCTTAAATAATCAGGTTCAATATAATGTTCAAACAAATAATTTCAAATTGTCGGTTTTTTATAACCAGTTTCGTTAATCTTCGTTAATTTCCGTAATATAAAACAGAATATCTACTTAAATACGATCAAAATAATGTTCAAACAAATCATTTCACACACACACACACACACACACACACACACACACACACACACACATATATATATGCGTGTGTGTAGATAAAAACGGATTAAATACGACAAAATGATTAAATAAGGAAGAAGTATGGAAACCTTATAAATTTGCCTTTTTGTGTTGTTTTAATTTAGCTTCATTAGAATTTTTTGTGAATGAAGAAAACACGGAAATGTTTCGATATTTTGAATTTCATGTCGTTTCTATCATTGGCTGAGTACATGTCACGTGTTCATTTTTGGTACGTTAGTATTTTGTTTATGTGACTTCATTATTGTGAAAATTCTATGAATGTTCGTGTGTGCGCGTGTGTGTGTGCATGTGTGTGATTCCTAAAACAGTAGCGTCATTAAATGGGTGCTATGTATGTACATATGCGTCTATCAATTTTCTGGTGGGCGTATTGTGAGCACTTTATGGATTCAGTTTGTGTGTTTGATTAAATTTCTATTATTATTTAGATTGTTTCTTTTTATCATTTAAGGAGTTTTGTGTTTATTGGAAATGGGTCGATCTGTTTGTGTTAGATTCAATTATTATTATTATGTCATTTTTCATCATATTTCGATTTCTGCTTTGGTCTCACTACCAACCAAATCTGCGGGGAGACCTAAGGCAGGTCGTGGCGTGTTGTTATGGTTCCATTTCATGTTTTTCTATCTTCCCTATCATCCCTAGCGTTACATAGATAAAGTTTTCCTTAGTGTGTGGGCTGTACTTAATAAGACAATTTTTTGTATATCTCTTAAGCTGGGGTTTCCAGGGATTCTTTCAATGTGTTGTTTTGTTCCATTTTTTATCATTCCAAGTGCACATACTATCACTGGCACAACTCTTGTTTTCAATTTCCACATTTTTTCTATTTCAATTTCCAGTTCTTTATATTTTGACAGTTTTTCAAATTCCTTGATTGCTATGTTACAATCCGCTGGACAAGCGGATTGTAACATATTATTATTATTATTATTATTATTATTATTATTATTATTATTATTATTATATAGATATATAGATATGGTATATTATCTAAAGGTTTTGTGTGTATTTGGGAGATTTTTGGTGTGCGTTGAAAATGGTTTTATTTAATAATAAATTCATACAGAATTAATAAAAAATAGAATTTAATTTACATTTAAACACACGCGGTGAATCTATCAGACAATCACAATAAGCCCAACAGATATTTCATACACATAAAGACATATTGTTCATTTCATCACGTTACCGTTTCTGAAAAAAGATACACACACACACATGCAAGACACCACAAAACATTCATAGATCTTCCATGCAACGTTCACAGAACGTCCACTAAAATTAAGACACATATGTTTATGCATTTGTGTGCGTGTGGGATGCATGCGATGAGATACGCCGCCATTGATCTCTAGAATAAGTAAAAAATAAGAAATTTTAAGACATGTTTGACTCTGTCAATATTAGTTTTTAAAGCATCGCGACTTCAGTTTTTCTATTGGTATTTTTTTTAAATTTTTTTTTTTTACACAATTGTAACAATTGCATTGTTTGTTGTTTTTTACCTTTTGATGATTTCCTGAGAAAAACTATGTTTGATGAAACATCGATGAGAAACGTCAACAATATACTTGAAAACTGGTTTGCGGACATAAGCTTCTAAAGGGAGGTCACTCCTGGGAAAACCTAATAAAAAATCAAATTCATTGCGAAACAATCCTGGACATATACAAATCTACCATCCACCCGTGTATTGAATACTGCTACCATATCTAGTCGGGTGCTCCTGCTAGCCACCTAGGTGTCCTTGAAAAAATCCAACGGAGAATTTGTAATGTGATCGATCGCGACTTGGGAGCTAGGATAAAGTTGCTTTCTCACCGACGCAGTGTGGCTTACCTGTGAATCTTCTACAAATACTTTCCCTTCTTCTGTTCCGATGAACTTAGCTCACTAGTACCCCCTATATATGAATTTCCTCGAGCCACAAGATTAGCAACTAGGTCCCACCTTTTTTCTGTGTAAAATGTAAATACAGATTCTACTTCCTCAGCTTCTTTTTTCGCACTTCCTGTCTGTGGAATTCTCTTCCGCATGCTTGCTTCTCCAACAACTACAATCTCCAAGAATTTAAATGTAAATTCAATAGTCATCTCCTATCTCACTAATTTGCATCCTCTCTCTCGTTTTTCTCCGTCCACTCCACTCTTATCAGTATTCTCATCCTTGTCATACCCTCTTCCTGACACCCCCTGTAACCGGTCACTCTTTCTCATAACATTCCTCCTATGTAACCTCCTGCACAACAATGGCAATAAAATGCCTTGCTTGGAGCGATAAGTTTAAAAAAAATAGCTTACAGCCCTATCACGTTAAAACACTGATCTCCATATGATCACCAAAGTTAAGCATGGTCGTGTCTGGTCAATCCCTAGATGGGTAAACCCTTGGGAATGCCAATTCCTGTAAGCCTGGATGTATGGATGGTGTAATGGCTCGGAATTGTCAATAGGAGAGGCGCGTTCTAGTTCCTACTGAGGTCGTTATATTCACTTAGGCTCAAATACCCTCCAGCTAAGGGTTAATCAGTAAGACATGTATCATTAAATCATTGTTATCTCATAAAAAAGGTCTTACAATCTAAAAATATTTTCTGGCTTTAAATAATCTTCGAAGAGTTGATAAACTACAGGAAACGAATCAATTAACCAATCATTACAAATAGATTGTGAGATCAGCCAATCAACGTCTGTATTTGATTTACCTCTTTCACCTCTCTCTCTCTGACCCTCTCTCTCGCTCTCACTCACACACTCTCTCTCTCTTTCTCCCTTAATGTGCGGAGTGAATATTCTCTCTCTCTCTCTTTCTCTCTCGCTCTCACTCACTCGCTCTTTCACTCTCACTCCCTCACTCTCTCTTTCTCTCTTACTATGCGGAGTGAATATATTCTCTCTCTCACTTTCTTTCTCTCTTGCTCTCACTCACCCGCTCTTTCGCTCTCACTCACTCGCTCACTCTCTCTTTCTCCCTTACTGTGCGGAGTGAATATATTTTGAAGACAGAGAAACATATTTGTAAATAATTATTGTAAAACGAACACGAACAACTTATTCTCTGCCAACGTCAGCGTCTGATTTCTTTTGTTAGTTTATAAGATTTTGAGAAAATAACCCTTAAGACATATTCTAAGGCGAAAGCATCCATCACAGATCTAATGAATGCTTTCTAAAACCTCAAAGAACAAAAGAATACGTTTTGTCAAGGGAGGAAGTGAAGCAACCCGAGAGAGTCAACGAGCAAGGTAGAGTAGAAGCAGACGATTTCGATCAGTCGGAATATCAATCAGAGCTTCTTTCAATAGGACACACTCCATTCAATACCCAGGCAAAACGACGCACAAAAGACTAGAGTGTCATTTTAAAAACTTTCAAACTAGATATTGATTGGAATGTTCACTTACAATTCATGTCGCATTAGTGAAAAACAACGAGAGAAGAAATAGCAGTTTTCGAAGTGCAGGCGTAAAAAATGGC